>ML681990.1:3796400-3835679 GCA_007922195.1 Podocnemis expansa | reverse complement strand
GCAAGCTCCCTCTGGTCGCTCAGCCACTGGCTTTTAAAGCCTTTTCTGCCTAGGTCAGGCCTGGCCCCTTGTTAAACACACAGGGGAAGGCTGATCACAAGGCTGATTGAGGCTGGTGCACAAAATGAAGAGAAAACACAAACACAACCAACACCTAAAGTCAAGGAAGTACCCCAACTAAACGTAGCTCAATATTACACCTCCTTCTGATAAATCAAGACGACTGATCACTGAAGTAAATGTTAATTGTTGCTTAAACATAATCATCAGTTACATTCATGTAAGAACACAGCCTAAACCTATATATTTGACACTATAAAAGGGGCCAATCTCTCAAAGCTGAAAACAAGAAAAACCTGGATGTGTGAACAGAAAGTCCATCCCCCTCTGGCCAGGATGTCGTGTCTCCTGTCATTGTCCTTGTTACTGGGAAGAATCATGGCTGGCATCTGTCATATTATATTAGCTGATTCCATTAATGTCTCATCCATGGGGAGTGTGATTTTTGATGTCATAGTGTGTAGAATTTTCAGTGACTTGTGCTGGGACTCAGTTACGTCCTCCAGTGGGATTTCTAGCTTCTGTGCAACTCCTTAGAACAGTTCATTAAATTGCTTTGAGTTGTCCACGTGAGTGGAGGTAGGTGGGTTCACAGCTTCATTTGGTGAAGAACGTAAATCATGCATAAAGGAAAGTGGTTCTTGATCTCCACTTGTCTCCACTCTATGCATATGTTCCAGTGCTCTTGCAGAAGTGGCTGGGTGAGATCCAATACGTGACATGCGTCTAGCAACGTAAAGACCTGCCGGGTCTATTATAGGCTCTAGAGTATGAGGAACAGGTTATCAAATCATATCAGCCCATTTGGTATGGTATGTGTGGATGACAGCATGGTAGCCCATACCCTGGATATGGAGTGGATCTGCTTCTAGGTGTATAGCCCCATGACTCCACAGGTAGTCTGGTAGGTGAAGAGTGCTCTGAAGGAAAGTGAGCTTCTTCTGTGTTTCTGGGTTTTGAACATATAAAACACATCAATGAAAGATCAAATCAAATTAAATCATAGGGCTGGAAGGGACCTCGTGAGATCATTGAGTCCAACCCCCTGGGAATTGAACCCAGGACCTTCTGCATGTTAAGCAGAGGTGCTAGCCACTATACTATCTTCATAGATGAATTGTACTGGGGATTGTTCCCCATCTGAATGTGGAGAGGAGGTAGGATGGTGTTGCTTTCATGTTTGCTTTTGCAGTAACGCCACTGTCAGTGCTGATGCATCGTCGCTGCTGCAGTGCCATCCGATGTCAGCCTCAGTGCCCGAGGCACTGTCGACACCATGTCTGCTTCTAGTGCCAAGAGTCATTTCTGTGCTGGTTCTCTTTCAGGTGGTGTAGTTGGTGCCGTGGTCTGTGATGGTGCCATCACAGTTACCACTGGGCAATGTTCAGGTGTTCCATTTTCTGTGTCTTTTTTCGGTACTGTGTTTGATCTTTGACTCCTCACCTTGGGTTTCATAGACTGAGTTGCACCATGGGAACCTATCGCCTCATTGGTACTATGTCTCAGAGACATACTTTTTGGCAAGCATCTTCTCTTTGACTCTCCAGTGGCAATGACTCTCCTCCTGGGAGTGAAAGACAAATTTTCCAAGGGAACTTTGTCAGGCCTTGGATCAGAACTGGGTCCAAGAAACTAACCTTTCTTGTCCTCACATCAAGTTTCTACCATGTCTGCATTGTTGGGTAATGTGGGTTCCCCTAAGCAGCAGACACTCTGCGATTGTCCATCTGAGGCAGCCATAACCTCCCTGCAAGACAAGAACCTCTTGAAACCTACCACATTAAAGGCTAACACCAGTGAAAAAATAAATGGAGTGAGTTAACTGAAACTTATTACTATGAAAAAAACAATAGTTGATTAAAAAAAAAATCAAAGAAACCACTAATGAAGTAAAGTACTGATTAATACTGTCTGAGGGCTGACTAGACTTAGGCTATATCTACCCTGCTTCCAACACCGCCAACAATGCAGGATCAATCATTTGCATTCAACTGACTATCAGTAAAGATGCGATCAACCGAACGCGGAAGTTGCCAGAAGTTGATGCATTAAGACCACTCTCTCAAGTGGTGTAACGCTGCATTGATGGGCACACATTTCTCATTGGCGCAGCACAAACACTGCAGGGAAGAGTAGTTACAAAGTTGATGGGAGTTATTCAAACTACTCTGAGTAGCTTGTGTAACTCCCATCAATTGTCACTGAATTTCACATTAAGTGTAACCCAAATATGGAGGTTACTCACCTTGATGCAGTAGCCGAAGTTCTTCGAGATGCATGTCCCCAACATGCTCCACTTGAGGTGTGTGCTCGCAGCTGCACCACGGACCAGAGATTTTTACAGCAGTGACTCTGGTGGGGGGTAGGCACTCATGTAAGCCGGTGACACTTTCCCACCGCTGCTGATGCATGCACCTCCCTTCCCCCTGTTCCTCAGTTCCTCTCTACCATGGAAACCCCAGTGCATAGTAGGGAGTACTCCGAAGTAGAGGGGAAGAGGGCAGGTAATGGAGCATGTCAGGGACATGCATCTTGAAGAACTTCAGTTACTGCACCAAGGTGGGTAACCTCCATTTCTTCTTCGAGCAGTGTCCCCGACTGCTCCACTTCAGGTAAATACCTAGCAGTTCCCTTTTGTGGAGGTGGGGACTTTGGATTGTGTATTGTTCTCAATACTGCCTGACCAAGGGCAGTGCCCAGGTTGGATATCTGTTCCAGTGAGTAGTGTTCTCCAAAGGTGTCAGTCGAGGACCAGGTAGCGACCTGACAAATGTCTGAGGTTGGGACTTTTGTGAGAAAGGCAATTGAGGTTGCTAATGATCTGGTAGAGTGAAAATGTATAGAGTCAGGTGGATGTCTTTCTGAAATCTCATATGCAACTTGTATGCATGAGGAAATCCACCGCAATAGCCTCTGTTCCAAGATGGGTTGTTCTTGAGAATGCTCAGCAGTGGATACGAACAGTCTCAGAGTTTTCCTGACGGTCTTACTCATAGACTCTAAGGTCAGAAGGGACCAATGTGATCATCTAGTCTGAACTCCTGCACACTGCAGGCCACAAAACCTCACCCACCCACTCCTACAATGAACCTCAAACCCATAACTGAGCTATTAAAGTTCTCAAATCATGATTTAAAGACTTTAATACAGAGAATCAACCAGCAAGTGACCCATGCCCAGTGCTACAGAGGAAGGCATACAACCCCCAGCACCCAAGCCAATCTGCCCTGGGGGAAAATTCCTTCCCAACCCTAAACATGGCGATCAGTTAAACCCTGAGCAGGAGGGCAAGTCCACAACAACCAGTCAAGAAGAACTTCTCGGTAATAACTCGGAACCCACTCGATCCAATGCCCCTTCCCAGGTCACTATCATACCCATCACCAGTAGTAAAAGACAGACAATGGCCAAGCTACACTGTCCATCATATCATTCCCTCCATAAACTTTTCAAGCTCAGGTTTGAAGGCACCTAAGGTTTTTGCCCCCACCCCTTCCCTTGGTAGACTATTCCAGAACTTTACTCCTCTGATTGTTAGGAATCTGTGTCTAATTTCAAGCCTAAATTTTCTGAAGGACAATTTGTATCCATTTGTTCTTGTGTCCACATTGGCGCTGTATTCAAATAATTCCTCTCCCTCCTTTGTATTGATCCCTCTAATGTATTTATAAAGAGCAATCATATCTCCTCTCAGCCTTCTTTTGAGAAGACTAAACAAACCAAGCTCTTTAAGTCGTCTCTCATAGGGAAGATTTTCCATTCCATGAATCATCCCTTAGCTCTTCTTTGCACCTGTTCCAGTTTGACTTCATCTTTCTTAAATATCGGTGACCAGAACTGTACACAATACTCCAAGTGAGGTCGCACCAGCATCTTGTATAATGGTACTAACACTTCCCTATCTCTACTGGAAATACCCCTTCTGATGCACCCCAGGACCGCATTAGCTTTTTTCACTGCCACATTGCATTAGCTACTCATTGTCAGTCTGTGATCAACCAGTATGCCCAGGTCCTTCTCCTCCCCCATCACTTCCAGCTGATGCATTCCCAACTTATAAGAAAAATTCCTGTTATTTGTCCCTAAATGCATGACCCTGCACTTCCTGTTGTTGAATTTCATCCTATTTCTAATGCTCCACTTTACAAGGTCATCCAAATCATTCTGTATGCTATACCGATCCTCCTCCGTATTGGCAATACCTCCCAGCTTGGTGTCATCTGCAAACCTAGTTAGCACATTCCCACTTTTTCTGCCAAGGTCACTAATGAAAAGGTTGAATAAGATGGGTCTCAGAACCGATCCTTGGGGAACTCCACTAGTAACCTCCTTCCAGCTGGACAGTTCACCTTTCACTATGACCCTCTGTAGTCTCCCCTGTAACCAGTTCTTTATCCACCTTTCTATTTTCATATTAATCCCCATTTTCCCCAATTTAACTAATAATTCCCTGTGCGGAACTGTATCAAATGCCTTGCTGAAATCTAAGTAAATTAGGTCCACTGCATTCCCTTTGTCCAAAAAATCTGTTATCTTCTCAAAAAAAGAGATCAGGTTGGTCACGCATGATCTACCTTTTGTAAAGCAGTGTTGTATTTTATCACAGTTACCATTTTCCTCAATATTCTTAAGTACTTTCTCCTCAAAATCTTCTCCAAGACCTTGCATACTGCTGAGGTCAAACTAACAGGCCTGTAGCTACCTGGATCACTTTTACTCCCTTTCTTGAAAATAGGGACTACATTAGCAATTCTCCAGTCATAAGGTGCAACCCCTGTGTTCACCGATACTTTAAAAATCCTTGCTAAAGGGCTGGCAATTTCATGTGCAAGTTCCTTCAAAATTCTTGGATGAAGATTATCTGGACCCCCTGATTTAGTTCCATTAAGCTGCTGAAGCTTGGCTTCCACCTCAGATATGGTAATTTCCACTTCTACATTCTCATTCCCATTAGCTGCCCTACCTCTGTCCCCAATCTCACCATCACCCTCCTTAAAGACAGAGGCAAAGTACTTATTTAGATATTCAGCCATGCCTAGATTATCCTTGATCTCTACCCCATCTTCAGTGTATAGTGGTCCAGCCTCCTCCTTCTGTGTTTTCTTTCTATTTATATGGCTGAAGAACCTTTTACTATTGGTTTTGATTCCCTTTGCAAGGTCCAACTCTGCTTGGCTTTTGGCCTTCCTCACTTGATCCCTACATGCTCTGACCTCTAAAAGGTAGTCCTCCTTCCCTATCCCTCCCAACTTCTACTCCTTGTAGGCCTTGTGTTTCCTCCTAATCACCTGTTTAAGATGTACATTCATCCAGCTTGGTTTAGAACCCATGCCTGAAAATTTTTTCCTCTTCTTTGGAATGCAGGCTTCAGATAGTTCCTGCAGCTTTGTCTTGAAGCAGTTCCAAGCATCCTCAATGTTCATATCCATGAATTCTTTGGTCCAGTCCACTTCCTTAGCTAATTCCCTTAATTTTATGAAGTTAGCCCTTTTGAAATCAAAGACTCTGGTCACAGATTTATTTTTGTTTACCCTTCCATTCAGTTTAAATTGGATTAGCTCATGATCACTAGGAACCAAGGTTGTCCTCTACAACTAATTCCTCTATGAGGTCTACACTCCTGACTAATACCAAATCTAAGATCGCGTCTCCTCTCATTGGTTTGGAAACCGCTTGATGGATAAATTCATCTGCTATCACCTCCAAGAAAATCTGGGGCCTTTTATTGCTGCTAGCGCATATCCTCCAGTCTATATCTGGGAAGTTAAAATCTCCCATAGTCACACAGTTCCCAGTAGTGTTTACTTCCTTAAAGAGTTCTCTATCCATGTCCAAATCAGATCCCACTGGTCTGTAACACACCCCAAGCACTAATCCAGGAGAAACTCTAGTAGCTTTCTTCTCCAATGTGATTTTGAGCCAGATAGACTCTGTTCTGCTAATTTCATCACTCTAAATTTCTTTCATTCTATTGCATCATTGATATACAATGCCACACCGCCACCTTTGCCATTACATCTGTCTTTCCTAAAGAGCACATAGCCTTTAATGCCCATACACCAGTCGTAACTACTATTCCACCATGTTTCTGTTATCCCTATAATATCTGGTTTCAATTCCTCTACCAGTATTTCCAGTTCCTCCATTTAGTCCTTTCTAAATAAAATGCCAGGGCATGTCTCACATCAAGGGCGTGAAGAGCCGCTTGTTGTGATGTGGTATGTGGTTTTGGGAAAAAAAAAACTGGGAGGTGCATAGTTTGGCTGAGAAGGAAGGAAGATGTGATTTTTGGAAGGAATTTAGGATATGGTTGTAAGGAAACTTTGTCTTTATAAAAGACTGTGTAGGGAGGATGTGCCATAAGGATTGCGACCTCTTCTACACATCTGGCTGAAGTGATTGCGACCAGAAATGCAACTTTCATTGACAAGTGAAGGAGTGAACTTGTCGCTAATGGTTCAAAGGGTGGTTTCATTAATGCCTTGAGCACTATTGTAAGATCCCATGGGGTTGTAGGTGGTTGAACTTGTGGGTATAAGTTCTGTAAGCCAGTCATGAATCTCTTAACAGTCAGGTGGGTGAAGATAGAGGAACTGTCCGTGATCTTGTGGAAGGTAGAAATTGCTGCTAGGTGGACTGATTGCATTGACAGAGATATTTGTTTCTTTCAGGTTTAAGAGATATGCCAGGAATCCAAAATCAGAGCCCAGTCCAGATCAATGGGACGCTGGCTGCACCAGGAGAAAAAACAACGCCACTTCCGGAGGTATGTTTGTCTTGTTGCTGGTTTCCTACTGTTCAGTAGGATATGTTTGGCCCTCTGAGAACACTGAGTCTCTAATCGATCGAACCACCCAGGTACCATGCTGTGAGGTGGAGTCTGTCCACGTAAGTATGCTGTACCATCCCATTGTTCTGTGACAGGAGGTGCAGTATGATAGGGAGAGTGATTGGTGGTATCTTGGACATTTTCAGAAGGCATGTGTACCATGTTTGCTGGGGCAATGCCAGTGCTATAAGGATTACTGTGGCTCTGTCCTGCTGAATTTTTCAGAGTCCTGGGAATCATGGGTATGGGAGGAAAAGCATATAGGAGTGTTCTGCTCCAGTCAAGGACAATGCATCTCTGTTGGAACCTTGTCCCATCCTTCCCCATGAACAGCAATCTCTGCATTTTTCATTTTTGGCAGTGGTGAAGAGGTCCATGTTGGGGAAACCCCAGCGCCTGAAAACGTTTTGTAGGATGTCTTCTCAAATTTTCCAATTGTGTGGATTTGTGAAAGATCGGCTCAGTGTACCCGCTATCATGTTGTCTTTTCCCAGAAGGTATATTGCTGATATGTGGATCCCATGCTCGATGCACCAACCCCAGAGTCTCATTGCCTCTAGACACAGGGACTGTGATTGGGCTCCTCCCTGTCGGTTGATATAATACATGCACTTTACGTTGGTGGTGCAGATTTTCACATTCTTCCCTAATATTATGGGAAGAACGTGTTGGCAAGCGTTTCAAACTGCCCTTAATTCCAGGAGGTTTCTATGTAGGGATCTCTCTGGAATAGACCACTTCCCCTAAGCAACTTGTTCTTGGAGGTGGGCACCCCATCCTACCATGGAGGCATCCGTAGTGATCATTAAATCCAGCTTCTATGAGGTGAAAGAGACTCCCTGTAACAAATTGTTTTGATCTATCCACCAGGACAGAGACTCTTTGACTGTCTTTGTACTTGAGAAGATGCGGTTGGGGAAATGACACTGTCCTCTGAACTGTTTGAGGAACCATAGTTGGAAGGGAAACATATGGAGTCAAGCATGGTTGACAAGGTAAGTAGTGGCCACCATATGTCCAAGTATTTGCATGCACATGTGAGTAGAGACCAATGGAGATTTTTTGGATCGTAAAGCCAAGTTGCTTTATATTGTAGTATCTGTCCAATGGGAGGTATTCCTTGGACACAGGTGAGTAAATTCCAGCCCCAATCAACTGTATTTCTGGTGATGGATGTAATGTCGATTTCTTGTAATTTATGTTTAGGCCCAATGAGAGAAATAGATTCTCTGTTGTTTTTATTGCTTTCTTGGCTGCTATGTATGTTGGAGCCTGATAAAATCAGGATGTCATCTAAGTAAGGAAAGATCAAAATTCCTTGTTTCTGAAGGAAGGCAGTCACTGGTGCTATAAATTTTGAGAATACTCGTGGCGCAGTACAGAGGCTGAAAGGAAGTACCATATACTGGTAATGCTTGTTTAGAAATAGGAATCTTAGGAACTTTCTGTGAGCTGGGAAAAGAGGTGGTAGAGATTGTTGCACGGGCACCGCTATCTGAGATGTAGTTGGCTTTGGAGGGAAAGAGCCATATTGTGGCCAGTTATTCCAATTCATCCATGGCATTTGAAATGAGGGGTGCACAATCCATGGGAGACATGG
Organism: Podocnemis expansa; assembly: GCA_007922195.1. Classification (NCBI taxonomy): domain Eukaryota; kingdom Metazoa; phylum Chordata; order Testudines; family Podocnemididae; genus Podocnemis; species Podocnemis expansa. The sequence continues at coordinate 3,827,190 of ML681990.1, read as the reverse complement.
CCATGTATAGCCTGTATTGGGATTCTGTGCTGGAGCTTGAATCATCTGCTGGTTTGGTGCCATATCAGCAGGTACAGACTTGGGGCTCTCAGATACAGAACTCTGCTCTGAAGAGCAGGAGAAAGGAGAGAGACAACCCTATGAGGAGTTCGTCTCAAATAATAGTGAGATGGGAGAGGAATGGATTTGAAGGGCCTCTCTCAGGTCTATGTGGTGTGATTTCCTTTTATGCTTCCTGGGAGCTGGTTCAGTTAAGGCATCTCTAGAGGCAGAATGTTGCTGTGGTAGGGTTGCCAGTACCATAGTATCCATCACCAGCTGTGATGGCTGCATGTTGTTAGAGTAGGAAGCGGGTCTGGGGAGTATACAGGCGCCGGGTTCGGTGCTGACAGCGGCCCCACACACAGCACAGAAGTCATGAAAATGCTGGTGGTACAGTTAACGGTGCCGGCGTGGTGGTTGACGGCAGCAAGCCAGCTGTTAGAATTTTTGTCGGCACCGCTTTAAACTCCACAGCTGTGCCTTTTTGCCCATGCTCTCTACTGGAGACTTTTGGGCAATCACCCTTTCCAGGAGTCTCAGTACCTGAGGAAGGCAGGACCTCGAGGGTATTACTGTTGCCCTGTGCCCTTAGATTTCTTTGTTGGCACTGGAGAAGGCAGTGAAGAAAGCCACTTTTGCACTCACTCTGACAGTTGAGGAAAGCAACCAGGGTCCAATGCAGGATGGAGGGAGCCCTCTATAAGTAAGAGTTTTAGCTTCCTCTCTGTCCTTCCTTCTCTGTGAGGTTAAATTTCAACAATGCTGGCATTCGTGAGGCAGATGTCCTTCTCTGAGGCACTTACTGCAGGAATCATGGCCATCGGATGCTAGCATAGCTTCTTTGCAAGAAGTGCAGCGTTTAAACCCTGAAGGGCTCGGCATCGTCGAGTCAGCACCTCTTCCTTTTTTTTTTTTTTTTTTTTTTTTTTTTTAAGGTATTGAGTTGTTTTCAAGGAGTGTGGTTAAGGGAAGTGTGAAACCTAAGGTAAATTCTACAGAGCCACTGCAAACTACATCCGCGGTCGGAGGCGGCTGAAAAGGAACTGAGGAGCAAGGTGGGGGGGAGGCACATGCATCACTAGTGGTGGGAAAGTGTTACTGGCTCCTAGCTCACACGAGCACCTCCCCCCACCAGTGTCACTGCTGTAAAAGTTTCTGATCCATGGTGCAGCTCCGCACACACACCTCAAGTGGAGCAGTCAGGGGCACTGCTTGAAGAAGAACTAAGGGGATTTTTGTTGTTGTTTTAACTATTATTATTTAGGAACAAGAAGGTTTCTCTGCTCTGATGCTCCTTCTTTGGCTGTGGATGGGTGACAATGAACTGGGGGAGGGAGTCGCATGTGTGCCAAAGTCATGCTGAAGCTGTTGCGAGACAGATCTCACATGCATGCGAGCTGGGTGAGTACTGCTAAAAGACCTCTGATCAACAGCTGGGACATGACTACACTAAAATGAGCACCCACAGGGACATCAGTTGAAGAAGTGTTCATATATATCTCTGTCCCATATTTGGAAAGAAGCTAGACAGTATAGTCACATTTTTCAGCGATAACAAAACACCTTCTATTCTAACGAGGTAGAGTGTTAAACAGCATCCACCAAAGTTAAACATTTTAAAAAAGGAGCTGATAATTTGAACTACATATCTCTAAAGAATTGGCAGATGAGCTCTTTGAGCCACTTATGTTGAATATGACAAATCTTGGAATTCTGGGGAATTTCAGAAGACAGGACAAAAGCTAATGTATCAGTATTTAAAATAGGTAAATAGGATGACCAGGTAACCACAGGCTGTTTAGTCCTGACTGAGACCTCAGACAAAGTCAGAAAGCTGATATGGATGCACTCAGTAAAGCATGGCAGCATAATTAACGCAAAGCAACATGGTTTTTTGGAAAATAGGTCTTATGACACTAACTTTGTATCACGGTTTATTAAGATTACAATTTTGGTTGACTAAGTTAACTGTCTAGACACACACACACACAACTTTCTGATTAACAACTGATACTAAACACAATCCAGATAGCACATTTAATGCATTAAAATTAACCAGCAGATGCCAGAAAAATTATAAAAAGGGAATTCTTCAACCAGTGGGGCTGCTTCCAGTAGCATGCCTCAGGGCTTTCGTGGCCTGACGCTATTCATATTCATCAGTGATTCACAAGAAAAGACTGAATGTTTCCGACAAGTTTGCAAATGACATATAGACTGGGTAGATAGAACATATCCATTGAGCAGAGTGATCCAGATCACTCAGCAAGTTGGGCTTAAGCACACATTTTAATACAGCTAAATAGATTGGATGGGAGACTGGATTCTGGAAAGCAGTAACTGCAGAAGGAAATGAGAATCAGGGTGAACAAATCAACTGAGCATGAACTCCTAGTGCAGTATGGCAGCTGAAGTAGCTAATGTGATCCTTTGGTGTGTAAGTAGGGAGAATAGTGACAAGTAAAGAGAAGTTGTTACTGCTGTAAAAACATTCATGAGACCATTATGACATATTTATCCTGTGCTGACACTCACACTTCCAAATGGATGCTTACAAATCGGAAAGGGTTCAGAAAAGAGCTGCAAGAAGAATGAGAGATATAGAAAACCTGATTTACAGCAAGGGACTAAAGGAACTCAATGTAGACAGTTCATCCAGGAGACTTAAGAAGTGATCTAATCAAGGTCTACATGGGTGGGGAGTAGGAGATTTCCTACTGTAAAGGGCTCCTTAAACCAAAAGACATAGGCATAACCAGATCTAATGGGTAGAAGCTGAAATTAGACAAATGCAGATTAGAAAAGAGGTGCAATTTGTTTACAGAAAGGGCAATTAACCACCAAAAATGTTTACCTGGCATTCTGTTGGATTTTTCATCATTTGAAACCTTAACATCATGATTGGATGTCCTCCTAGAAAAGTTATGCTTTATTGCCTCCAAAAATTCTTGGCTTTATGCAGAAGTTGCTGGGTGAAACTCTCTGGCTGTGTAGGCATGATGTCACACTACATGATCATAAAGGACCTTGCTGGTCTTAAGAATCTACGTACTAGATTGTAACAAAATATTTGATATAATACAAAGTAGTGTACAGAACAGGTTGGCTGATTAAAATTTTGTTCCTACCTGTTATACATTAGGCGTTTGAAGTCTTGGAATAAAGTGTCTTTGTTTTTGTCGATAAATCCAGTGACTGAATATCTGTGAAATATAAAAATAGTCAAATCTCACCACGGCCAACTTCTGGGTTTTTGGTAGTAAGAGCCTATGTACACCAAAATGGAATCACATACAAGGGAAGTAGCATGGCTAATGAGTGGGACTTGGAGATAAGCAACAAGGTCATTCCCAGAGTTGCCATTAACTTGCTGTGCATCCTCTGGGTAAATCACTTCATCTATGGGGCTCAGTTTCTCCATCTCTAAAATTGGAATGCTTCCCTAACTTGAGAGTATGCTTTCAAATCTACAGATGAGAAGCAATAAAAGTTATTTCATCCAAACAACTGCAGGCTTTCGTACTATCTGCAGGTGCTTTCACAATTCACTTATGTCATCCTAGATGTACAAGCTTTCAACTGCTAGCAGGGCACAAGTTTCAGTCACAGAGGTATCACCTAGTTCTTCTTCCCCTGGCTACCTGCGAAATTTGGCTGTTTTAAAGTTAACTGTGTCTATCAATAACTACATTCAGCAGAGGTACCACAAGAAATCCTTCTTCCTTTGGTCACCTTTATCAAGTCCCAAATTGTCCCATCACTAATGTGTGTAAACTGTTGACTACAAAACAAAAAAGTGGACTGATTTAATGATTCTTTTAGGGTTTCTTTATACCAAGAAATCTATCAGAATCATTATTCTGGAGTAACTCCCTATGTCAACACTCTTATTGTGGAATAAGAATGCCTTTGTCTGATTTAATTTAATCTACATCCAAATTAATTATTCAAAAATAGCTACTTTGGTAAAAAATTTAAATACAGAAAAGAAATTTAGTTTAGACTGACACAAACTCCTTGTATGAGCACTCTTGTTGCTGTTTAAAGTTTTCCTATTTTAATTCTATTTACCTTAAATAGATTCTTTAGCCATTTAAAAGTAAATTAATATGGCACTGAACAGATTTCTTAGGTCACTACAGCTTTCTTGCATAGACAAGGCCTAAGCTTCTCTTAAGAAACCTCATTTTGCTTTTCCCACCATCGTTCATATTCTGTCTTTAACTTCAAAGAAGATTACAGTATATTATGCAGCAAGAAGTAGTGTTATACTGATTTTTATTTGAAATCTGTTGTGCTTATCACATAGAATTCAGAACATAATATAGTTTAAAGCTGGGTAACAACAAGTTGACTGTGTATCTTCTAATACAGGAAGAAAACACTCACATAACGTCTCCTGCGTAGTGCTTAATCCGGAAGTCTCTATCAAACTCCAAGATCTTGTCCGTCGCACAAAGCTAAAATAAATCATACATTTGTTAAAAGGAAGGCATTAAGAGTAAACACTGAAATCCCCCAAATTTCAAGGCAGAACAGTTTTCAAATTTCAACTTGTATTACAACAAACTGGAATTGTAAAAGTACTTCTATTTTGGACAGATATAAAACACCATGTACTTTTATCCAGATTTTTTTGAACAAATAAAACATGGGGACATAAAAATAAGCCAAATTTCAAGAGCCAGAGTTTTTTTTAATTAAATAGTCACTGACACTTCCAAAAAATTTTCCATTTTTTATTAATAAGAACATGGGCATGGAAACAGAACTGCTATGCTTTCTGTTCCATCTGCTCCTATTTATTCCTTCATTGCATCATAGTTAACTTTAAAGCAATCTGACACAAAATCTCTAGGATGAATGAAGCATAAGGTATTTTAAAAGCATCAAGTCAATCTGTCCCACCAATAATTATAGAGACAAGATGGATGATGTCGTATCTTTTATTGGATCAACTTCTGTTGGTGAGTGAGACAAGCTTTCAAGCTACATAGAGTTCTTCAGGTCTGGGAAATGTACTCAGCGCATCACAGCTAAATATGAGGTGGAACAGATTGTTTAGCACAAGTAGTTAACACATTTCAAGGAACCATTCAAGAGGAAGTGGTCCCTTAATACCCCTCCAGTCATGGGTGGAAGGAAATGGAAAGTATGGAATGTGGGGTGTGGGGTGTTCGTGGGTTACAGATTGTTGTAATAAATCATAAATGTGGTGTCTATTCAGTCCATGATTTTCAGTGTCTGGCAGTGTTATAAATTTAAGTTCCCAGGCTCACATTTTGAAAACATTCGACAGGTTTCCTTTAAGGATGAGGTCCCACAAATAATTGGCAGCCAACAAACACACCAACTAGAACTTTCACAGCTCCATCTGTCAGCAATTAACTCCAAGGTGCTCAATGGTAGCCAAAGCTTTAACTCCATTCCCGTTGCCCTAGAACACTCCTAAATGTAAGTGTTAGGCTATGTCTACACTAAACACCTTACAGCGACATAGCTGTACCGCTGCAGCTGCCCTGTGGTAAGGTCTCCCATGTAGCTGCTCCAGCGTAATTAATACGCAGCAGTTGAGCATCTCCAGCCAACAAAGTTCTGTCCACACTGGCACATTTTGTCATGTAACTTATGTCAGCATAACAGCAGTTTACAGGTAGGCAAAGCAAGTGGCAACCTAGGGCCCCGAGCAATAAGGGGCCTCATCCTCAGTTTGGTGGATAGAAATGAAAACATAAAAATAATATAGAAATTGTTCCCATCTAGCAGAGCCAGTAAGGCTGGAAGCCTCAGCACTTTTCAGCCTTGGTTCATCAAGGCAGACTATCATTAGGATCTGAGCTTCATCTGAATTGCAGATTTCACCATTATCTGCCCATCAATTTCACACCAACGTGGTAAAAAAGCAGGAGCAAGCTTTTTGTGACACCAATAGACAGCATAATAGCTAAAACTTTTCTAATGGTCTCATCTTTTAGTTCCTCCATGTGACAATTTATTCTGCTATTTTTTAATCTCAGTTGTGAAATTTTGCCTTTTCCTTTTCTTTTTTTTACCTGTTCTTCTCTTGCCTTTTGATTTGCCTTTGTGCCAATTCTTCCTTTGGCTTTGGTTAACTCAGGTTCCCAGGTAGATGCATATAGGCTGCTACACATAAATAAAGTGCTGCCCTTGAGCAATCATTACAGCTATGTGTGATGTCTGTGCTGTATGTCTTTTTTATTTATTTATTGGGGTAAGTAATTTTTTAGCTTCTTTTGTACTTACTATTTAATATTTTTGAGTGGGCCAGAGTCTTATAAACTTGAGTACTTCAGAGAATTTCACTGAAATGTGATGTCTTTCATTTACAGCTACACACTAGAAACCTTCTTTTCACTTATTTTACTTATTGTAATTATTTATATTAAACTTCTAGTGCACATAAACCCAAGCCTATATGAAAAATACTAAGATTTGATAGCCAAAATTTGAAATGTGGTATTTTAGTTATTTTGAGCCATCATTAATTTCACCATTTTTATTTGTTAATTAATAAACATACTTTTTAAATTTTTTTAAATGTTCATTTTAACTTTGTAGTTCAGCATTAGCTCATTTATGTTAAGTGTACAATGATCAACTTGCTCCGTGTCAACTTCGACCTAAGAATAATTTACAAGTTCCAGATGGACAGTCACATTAGTCTGGTTCAGCAAAATAAACAAGGAGGCCTGTGGAGGGGGGCGGTTAGAGCTGCAGGGGGGGGCCATGGCCGGGGAGCAGTGGAGGCTTACAGGGGACCCCACAATGGGCCTTTGCCTAGGGCCCCCAATTGCCTAAGGCCACATCTGTATGTCAGTCAGGGTGTGTTTTTTTCATTCCTCTGTATGACAAACTTTACTGACAAAGATGTAGGTGTAGATAGAGCTTTCAGATTCTTGTGCTGCAAAGATTATATTAACAGCCCACAACAAGTCATTAGCATCTAAAAGAAAATGCAAATAAGTTTAGAAGAGCTTTCCTAAAAATCTTGAACTACCAAAGAAAACGGAAGTGACAGCATATTCGTTACAAACACAAGAAAGAATTCTCACCACAAACAAAACAATGAAGTTGACATATCCAGCAGCCATGCCACACACGTGACAGATAATCCAGTGTGACTACACCTTTTTAAATGGTGCACTAGTTTCATTTTTAAGGGTGCTCCTTTTGTCAGTTTTGTTTGGCCCCTTGGGAAGAACCTAATAAAACATATCTCCACCACTTATTTGGTTTTATATCTTTTCTTCCTACTCCTTTGCAAAGCACTAATCCTGTCAATCTAATAGTGCTTGCCATCAAAAAATATTTAGAAAGTCAAGTCTAGCCAAGAAACCTTAGAAATGACTGACATTACAGATTGCAAAAAAGCAGTTTCCTTCTTTTTCAAACCCCTTTCAATGCACAGCTTATACTTTTCGGCTTTCTATTTTGTCTTCAAAACACACATCAGTTTCAAAAGTAAACTGCTACCTCCCTCAGCCCTGCTCTATACTAGAAGTAGGTAAAGGTAAGGCTGCTTACATCTATCTAACTCTGTACATGTCTACACTAAAACATCACTCCAACCCACTATGCTGACTTAACTCCACTGCCGCAGAAAGCTTACTTCAATTCAATTAAATCAATGTAATGTAAGTATAGACACTTCACTGCTCATGACTGTTGCTCCCTTTCAGAAGTCCACCCACAATACATCATGCTCAATGTCTGCAGCGAAGTGTTGACGTGAGTCCTGGGTAGCAGTGGCTCCACGTGGGTCTCATTCCTTCTCCCCATTTGTCTGTCTTACATACTGGCAAGCACCTTCTGTTGGCTCAGTGCTTTTTGTGGCTCTTCCTTGGCACTGGAGATAGAGAATGGTGCCAGGACAGCACATTGCAGCCATGCCAAAGTACTCCGTACAGAACTGGAGCAACTCAGCTTTGAGCCAGGTCTGAGGGTGGCTTCCATAAGGATACCCTTTAGCCCTACATCCTAATCCTTTTCAGTGCATGGTTTGAAGTCCTGGCAGATTTGGCACTTGATTTTTATGTAAGCTTCCCCCAAGCACTTCGAACAACCTGAATGCAGGTCACTCCCAGGCATACGTTTACCACAGGAGGCACAGTGTTTGAAGCCTGAGGACTAGGGATGCTCAGTGCCTGAGATGAGAAGTCCCTCAACAACAAGAACCATATACTAACACTCCTTGCAAAACAATATACACTGAACTATTAGCACTATAAATGAAGGAATCCAAAACCACTGGGAAGAAGTCCTGCCAGAGCAAAAAAGGTTCATTCCTGCAGTCATCATGAATGGTAAGGAGGAACAGAGAGGGTGGGGCCGACAACAGCCCTCACATCGGCACCAATGGCTGTGGTGCCAGAGGATGCTAGAGATCGTCCCACGGATACCACTAAAGAAAAATCCTCCAGCAACAGTGCATGCAGTGTAGACACAACTACAGGGCTGGTCCAAAGTTTTTTGCTGCCCTAGGCCAATAGGGATTTTGGCGCGCGCACACACACACACACACACACACACACACACACACACACACCCACCCCCCCCAGCTGCCAGCAGAGCAGCCCTGCTGCTGGGATCTGGCCATGGGCAGGGAGTACCGCTACTGCCACTGGGATCCAGCCCTGGCTGGGGATCTGGCTGTAGACTCAAAGTGTAGCTGCCGCCAGGGTCCGGCCCCAGGGAACGGCACCGCAGGCAGGGGTCCGGCTGCAGGCAGGGAGCGGAGCAGCCACACCCCAGCCCAGCCCTTGGAGCCCTCTAATTATTGGCGCTGTAGGCCTAGGTCGCCTCTATGGAAGGACTGGCCCTGAACAACTAGCATGGAATTGACATGAGCAAGCAACTTGGAGAACAACCAGTTTGCGGAGAATGTCATTTCATATTCTAGGCTTTTGTTTGATGTGGACTCTAATGAGCATGAGACCAAGAGCAACACCAAGATATACAGGATTTATGAAATGAGTAAACTGCACCCCAAGTCAGCTTTGGGACTGTGGAATTCGTCATGTGTGGTGAATATTAATACTAGAATCACCACATTCCATGACTCATGGCGGAAGTATGTATGACTGTATTAATACCATGTGTTTATATTTACATTTTACTGTCTTCCTATATAAGATAGTAGGTGTAAATGAGAAATATTTGCAGCTGACATACTAAACCTTGCTAGTTCTAAACACAAATTATAACTGAAATGAATAAAAGAAAGCACGGTCAAAGAGAGTGAGCATGGTACTGAGTTGTAATATCATCTCTGCTCACTGTGACCTTTGCTGAGTCACTTCACCTGCACTGAGAATCTCCCAGCATTTCTAGTTTATTTAGGAATCCACTGATTATTCACCATCAGTGCACCTCACCCACTTACACTCATCAGATGAATCGATTATAAAACAGAATCTAAGACAGACCGTTGCCTGCTGGGACTCATTACTTACATCACAGGTATTGTGAGCAATAGTTAATTTTCATACAGAACTGTTATTAGGTGATCCTGAGAAGAACTCCCAAAAAGATCTGTATTTTTTGCTCTAAGAATAATACACTTTTGCTGTCTAAATATTTATTCATACAGTGAAAATCTTATATTTATTCTAATTTGTCTGGGTTTCACCAGGACAGCCAAGCAGAATGCAGTGACTTGGATATGCAGTACATAAACTAGGACACCACTATTTAAGGGCATAGCAGCCCCTTAGAGCTTATCCACACTGATGTGCAGTGCAACATACTGAAGAGGGGGCAGTGAAGCATTAACCGTGAGCTGGAAAACAGGCATTATTCCTGGAACATGCCAGCACATGTATTTTAACTCTTTAAGAACATGTTCCTCAATCTCTTTAATTTACACAGTAAGTTATGCTATGACTTTGCCTGGTAGACACCACAATAGTTGAACTGCAGTCCACAAAGTAAGTAAAGAAGTGGTAAAAAATAAAACCAGGTCTTCATTTGTAATCTAAAATATCAAAAGATGGAAACAATGCAGCCTTTTACTGGCTAGTAACTGGAAGAAGCAACAACCAGTAAGAAAGATGTTCCAGGTATTAGTGAGAAGAATGGTATTTGAAGGGTGCAAGAGGTCAGAAGAAACATGATGCCAAGGATTTTTATGGGTCAAAACCATCAGGGTAATATTGATTTACACTAGCTGATGTAGATGGTTTTTCTATCAGCAACGAATATAACTGGCTACACATGAAGAAGACCTCATTTATTTTTGTATTCCTTCATTCAGTCTGCACTAATATATAATTTCCTGAAAATGCAACTCCCTTCTAAGGAATACTGGTAGCAACACTACACCCCACTTCTCAGTGTTTTGTACTTGAAGAAATTTCTGCAGGCAATGGTTGTCAGTTGTTTCCTTCCCATTTATAACCTCTCACTCCTAGTCAAATTCACTTGCACCCAAATCATCAGATCATACCAATAGCTCTCATCTCCACGTACAGTCACTTGTTAGTATCTTCTGCAGAGAAGCGAGGTAGGAACATACAGGCCATGGAAGATGAACCCTCTTCCCTCAAGTTTAGATATATTGGCAGGATTGCATTGGAAGCTGGACTCTTCTTGCCCTTGCTATACCTGTTCCACAAATACAAGACTGGCACCATTCACAACGGTGGGTTACTTACCAGTAACCGTCCTTCTTCGAGATGGGCTGCTCGGATTCATTCAGAAATAGGTGTCTCCGTGCCAGAGCACCTGAGTGGTTGGAACTTTCTGACCTAGGCCTGACAAGGCCTCTAGAGAGGTAAGCTGCCTGCCAGGTGCCCGTATCTGAGACGTAACGGAGGGATTGTCAAACATCATCCGCCCCTCAGACTACTACCCCATGCTTCTTATCCATGTGGGTACCAATGATACTGCGAGAGGTGATCCTCAGCAGATCAAAGGTGACTTCAGGGCTCTGGGAGCAAGGATGAAGGAGTTTGGAGCACAGGTGGTGTTCTCCTCAATCCTTCCGGTCAAGGCTAGAGGCCTGAGGAGAGACAGATGCATCCTAGAGGTGAATGCCTGGCTGCAAAGACAGTGTGGTCAGGAGGGATTTGGCTTCCTTGACCACTGAGTACTGTTGCAGGACAGAGGACTGATAGGCAGAGATGGCCTTCACCTGTCCAGGAAGGGGAAGAGCATATTTGGGCACAGACTGGCTGACCTAGTGAGGAGGGCTTTAAACTAGGTTCAACGGGGGAAGGAGACCAAAGCCCACAGGTAAGTGACAATGTGGGTGATCTGGGGGAAGGGATGGAACTTGGGGGGTGCTGGGACTGTAGCACCAGGAATAAAAGAGAAGATAGTTGGAATATGGGGGGGGTGTCAAATAATTGTCTTAAGTGTTCTACTAAAGCCCCAACATGTGAGGAGAGTGGGGGAGGAGAACTCCAAGAAAAAAAGGAAGGAGGTTTATGTAATAGAATTGAAAATCAAAATGACAAAGCAGGGCAATCGGCCAGGTATCTTAGGTGCCTATACACTAATGCAAGGAGCCTGGGAAATAAGCAAGAAGAATTGGTAGTACTAACGCAGACAAGGAACTATGACATCATAGGAATAACAAAGACATGGTGCGATAGTCTGCACGACTGGAGCTCTGCCATGGATGGGTATAAATTGTTCAGGAAAGACAGGCAGGGAAGAAGAGGGGGAGGAGTAGCATTATATGTAAAAGAGCTCTATGACTGCTCAGAGCTCCATTATGGAAGTGGAAGCGTGCCAGCAGAAAGTCTGTGGGTTACACTGAGAAGGAAAAGCAACAAGGGGGATGTTGTGGTGGATGTCTGCTATAGACCACCAGACCAGATGCAGGAGGTGGATGAGCTCTTCTATGGACAACTAGCAGAAGCTTCTAGATCACAAGCCCTGGTGCTGATGGGGGACTTCAATTACCCTGACATCTGCTGGGAGTCCAATACAGCAGTGCATGGGCAATCCAGGAAATTTTTAGAGAGTGTTGGGGACAACATTCTAGTACAAATGCTAGAGGAACCAACTAGGGGCCTTGTACCTCTCGACCTGCTGCTCACAAACAGGGAAGAATTCATAGAATCATAGAATCCTTGGGTTGGAAGGGACCTCATAGGTCATCTAGTCCAACCCCCTGCCAGAGGCAGGACCACTCCCACTAAACCATCCCAGTCATGGTTTTGTCCAGCCGGGCCTTAAACACCTCCAAAGATGGAGACTCCACCACCTCCCTTGGCAGCTCATTCCAAGGCTTCACCACTCACCTAGTAAAAAAGTTTTTTCTAATATCCAGCCTCGACCTCCCTAACTGCAACTTGAGACCATTGCTCCTCGTTCTGTCCTCTGTTACCACCGAGAACAGTCGAGCTCCATCTTCCTTAGAGCACCCCTTCAAGTAGTTGAAGGTTGCTATCAAATCCCCCCTCAATCTTCTCTTCTGCAGACTAAATAAGCCTAATGCTTTCAGTCTATCCTCATAGGGCTTGTGCTCCAGCCCTTTAATCATTTTGGTTGCCCTCCTCTGAACTCTCTCTAGCATGTCCCTGTCCTTTTTGTAGTGGGGAGCCCAAAACTGAACACAGTATTCTAGATGTGGCCTCACCAGTGCAGAATAGAGGGGAATGATCACATCCCTTGATCTGCTGGTAATACTTCTTTTGATGCAGCCCAGTATGCCATTGGCCTTTTTGGCAGCAAGAGCACACTGCTGACTCATATCTAGCTTCCCATGCACCATGACACCCAGGTCCTTTTCTACACTGCTGCTACTTAACTGAATGTTCCCCAGCCTGTAGCAGTGCATGGGGTTTTTCTGTCCCAAGGGCAGGATTTTACACTTGTCCTTATTGAACTTCATAAGATTTTTATTGGCCCATTGTTCCAATTTATCTAGGTCTCCCTGAATCCTGTCCTTGCCCTCCAACGTGTCTACCATTCCCCCCAGCTTGGTGTCATCCACAAACAGTAAGAGTGCAGTCTATTCAATCATCCAGATCATTGATGAAAATGTTGAACAGAACCGGCCCCAGGACCGACCTCTGGGGCACACCACTCGTGACTGGTTGCCAGCTAGACATGGAACCATTGATTCCTACACGCTGAAACCGTTGATCTAGCCAGTTTTCTATCCACCTTATAGTCCACTATCCAACCCATACTTCCTTAATTTGCCAATGAGAATGCTGTGGGAAACTGTATCAAAAGCCTTACTAAAATCAAGGTATATCACCTCAACGGTTCTTCCTGCATCCAGAAAACCAGTCATCTGCTCATAGAAGGAAATGAGATTGGTCAGGGAGGTAGAGGTAAAATGGCAAGCTAGGCAGTAGTGACCATGACATGGTTGAGTTCAGGATGCTGATTAAAGGAAGGAAGGAAAGGAGCAAAACAAAAACCCTGGACTTCAATAAAGCAGATTTTGGCTCCCTCAGGGAACTGATGGGCAGGATCCCTTGGGAAGCTAATCTGAAGGGGAAAGGAGTCCAAGAGAGTTGGTTATATTTTAAAGAAACCCTGCTAAGGGCACAGGAAGTTGCCATTCCAATCAGGAGAAAGAACACCAAACATGTGAGGCAGCCAGAATGCCTTAGCAGAGAACTCTGCTCTGAGCTTAAACATAAAAAGGAAGCTTACAGGAAGTGGAAGCTTGGTCAGATGACCAATGAGACATATAAAGATATTGCTAGGGACTGCAGGGATAAAATCAGAAAGGCCAAAGGACAAATGGAGTTGCGGCTAGCAAGGGATGTAAAGGATAACAAGAAGGGGTTCTACAAGTACGTTAATAACAAGAAGATGATCAAGGAAGTTGTAAGTCCCTTGCTGAATGGGGCAGGCATCCTTGTGACGGAGGATGAGAGAAAAGCTGAAGTGCTCAATGCTTTTTTTGCTTCAGTTTTCACAGGCAGGATCAGCTCCCAGCCCACTACCATGGGTATGGCAGATTGGAGAGAAGAAGAGAGGCTCTTGGTGACAGAAGGTCAGGTTAGGGACTGCTTAAGGAAGCTGGATGTGCACAAGTCCATGGGGCTGGACGAACTGCATCCAAGGGTGCTAAGGGAATTGGCCGATGAGATAGCAGCACCACTGGCCATTATCTTTCAAAACTCATGGAGAACGGGGGAGGTGCCAGAGGATTGGAAAAAAGCAAATGTAGTGCCTATTTTCAAGAAAGGGAAAAAGGAAGATCCGGGGAATTACAGACCAGTCAGCCTCACCTTAATCCCTGGAAAAATTATGGAGTAGGTTCTCAAAGAATCCATCCTAAAGCACTTAGAGGAAAATAAAGTGATCAGGAACAGTCAGCATGGATTTACCAAGGGTAAATCATGCCTGACCAATCTCATTTCCTTCTATGATCAGATGACTGGTTTTCTGGATGCAGGAAAAACCGTTGAGGTGATATACCTTGATTTTAGCAAGGCTTTTGATACAGTTTCCCACAGCATTCTCATTGGCAAATTAAGGAAGTATGGGTTGGATAGGTGGATTATAAGGTAGATAGAAAACTGGCTAGATCAACGGTTTCAGCTCATAGGAATCAATGGTTCCATGTCTAGCTGGCAACCAGTAACAAGTGGTGTGCCCCAGGAGTCAGTCCTGGGGCCGGTTCTGTTCAACATTTTCATCAATGGTTGACAGAATGGCTGTGAACATAAACAGTAGTGCTGATTGACCGGTCGGGGTCCCTCCCTGCAGATGCACGGGGGAGGGTCATGCCAGGAAGGTCCCCCAGGTGGGTTTCGGACTGAAGTTGTGGTGGTGAGGATTAAGTCCTCACCAGTACCTAGTGAGAAAGGGTAGATGGGGGTCAGTCAACTATGGGGCCCTATGGGTCCAGAGGCCGTGGAATAGGCCCCATCAGGAGAAGGCCGAGGTTTTTTAACCCCCCCCCCCCCCCCGAGGGTCACAAGCAGTCCCCAAGACAGCTGAGGTCTCCTGTGGAAAGAGGGAGTCGCCCCCAAAGGGGAGATCGAGGGCCACCTGCTGAGAGGCTGGGGGCACTCTGGCTTCCCAAAGCCAAGCTACACGGAGCAGGGTTACCGCTGAGCCCATGGTGCCGGCCGCCTTATGCACCACGTCCCAGACTGACAAAAGGAGGTCCTGAGAGGCTATTTTACTTTCCTTCAAGAAGGCATCATACTCCTCCCTGGCCTCTGGTGGGAACAGATGTCTGAATCTGTTTATTGACTCCCACATATCCAGCATATATCTGCTTGTTAAGGCCTGATTGTTTGCAACCCGAAACTGGAAGGCCAAGGAAGAAGAGGTTACTTAGCAGTAACCGGTGTTCGAGAGGTGTGCTCCTGGCCATTCCCCTGTAGGTGTCTGCATGCCCCGTGCACGGCATACTGGACCTTTTTTCCCTTAGAGTACCCATAGCGACGGCTGTAGCGCTCCCTGGAGTGGCGCCATTGCCACTCCCTATATAGCCACCAGCCGACCCTTCCCTCCTCAGTTCCTTCCACCTAGACTGTCTGAGGGGAGGTGGGAGGGAATGGAATGGCCAGGAGCACACCTCTCGAAGAACACCGGTTCCCGGTAAGTAACCTCTTCTTCTTCTTATTCGAGTACTGCTCCTGTCCATTCCCCTGTAGGTGAGTATCTAGCCTTACCTTGGAGGTGGGAGACATTACAGAGATACGGATTGCAGCACCACCCTTCCCACTGCTGCATCCTGCTGAGCTTGCTGGGTGATGGCGTAGTGCTGTGCGAAGGTATGTGGGGAGGACCACGTCTCCGCCTTGCAGATATCTGCAATTGGAACTCCCACCAGGAATGCCGCCGATGCCACCCGCGCCCTTGTTGAGTGGGCAGTCCCTCGCGGCAGGTGTCTACCTTCCAGCTTGTAACATTCTTTGATGCAAGCTGCAATCCAAGAAGCAATCCTCTGCGTGGATACAGGTTGGCCTTTTAATCTGTTTGTGACTGTCACAAAAAGCTAAGGCGTTTTACGAAAAGGTTTTGTCCTTTCAATATAAAAGGCCAATGCCCTGCGCACATCCAAGGTGTGGAGGCGCCTATCCTCCTCTGACATGTGAGGTTTAGGGTGAAAAACCGGCAGGTAAATGTCCTGGTTTACATGGAATTGCGACACGACCTTGGGCCTAAAGGTCGGGTGTGGGCACAGTTGTACCTTGTCCTTGAAGAACAGTGTATAAGGGGGCTCTGCCACCAGGGCTCACAGCTCCAACACCCTCCTGGGTGACGTGATCGCCACCAGAAATGCTACCTTCCATGAGAGGTAGAGCAGCGAGCATGTTGCCAACGGCTCGAACAGGGGCCTGGCGAGTCGGGACAGGACTAAGTTCAAGTCCCATTGAGCCGTCAGTGGCTTCACTGCCGAGTACACTTTAGACAGGCCTTTCAGAAACCTCTTAACTATAGGGAGGAAGAACAGCGAGTCATGCTTGGGGGTCCGACAAAAGGCCGCAATCGCCGCCAGATGGACTTTTAGAGATGACAATGACAGCCCATTAGATTTTAAGTGCCATAGGTAATCTAATATGCGTTGGACCGAGAGCGTGGCCGGATCCTCCCCTTTGTCCATAGCCCACTGCGCGAACCTGCGCCACTTGACGGCGTACGTGACCCTTGTGGAAGTTTTCCTGCTCCCACACAGGACCTCCCTCACCAGAGAAAAGCACAGCTGCTCACTGCTCATCAGCCACGAAGGCGCCACCCATGGAAGTGCAACACCTCCAGACTGGGGGGAATAGCAGACCGTTGTCCTGGGATAAAAGGTCCAGTCTGCGAGGCAGCTGGATAGGATCGCACCTCGACAGCCTCAGGAGGGTTGAGAACCAGTATTGTCTCGGCCACACTAGGGCTACCAGTATGACCTCTGCTTTCTCCTCCTTTATTTTTTGCAACACCCTGGGAACAAACGGCATCGGCAGAAATGCGTACAGCAGGCCGTATGCCCCCCAATGGACCTCGAAGGCGTCCGCCCTCGAACCGGGGCTGAGCCCTCTGAACGAACAGAACTCCTGGCACTTGGCATTGCTCTGTGAGGTGAACAGGTCCAGACGGGGACAACCCCACCTTCGGAAGAGAGATTCCACCACTTCCGGGTGGAGAGACCACTCGTGCGACATGAACTTCCTGCTGAGCTCGTCCACCAAACAGTTCCAGAGGCCCGGTACGTACGACGCTACTGGGCGTATCTCGTAGCGAATGCAAAACTCCCACAGGTTCATGGCTTCTTGGCAGAGCTGTCTCAAACGTGTGCCGTCTTATTTATTGATGTAGAACATCGCCGTGGTATTGTCTGTCCTTACGGACACTGTTCAACCACGGAGGCGATCCCAGAACACCATGCAAGCCAGGCGCACTGCTTTGAGCTCCTTGATATTGATATGTAGATGGGACTCCCCGCTCTCCCACAGGCCCTGAGTTTTGAGGTGGCCCAAATGTGCTCCCCAGCCTAAATCCGAGGCATCCGTCGTCAGGTGAACCGACGGCTGGGAGAGTCGAAAGGGGACCCGGGAGCAGAGATTGGACTTGCGACCCCACCACCAAAGGGATGCTAGCACCAACGCTGGCACGGTGACCATTGTGTCTAAACTGTCTCTTGCCGGGCGGAACACACTTGCCAACCACAATTGGAGTGGGTGCATCCGTAGGCGGGCATGGTTGACCACAAATGTGCATGCTGCCAAAAGGCCCAACAAGCGGAGGCACTCCCGTGCAGAGGCTAGGGGAAACTTCGTTAAGGAGTCCACAGCCTGCCTAATCGCTTGGAAGCGGGTGGCAGGGAGGCTCACCTTTGCGGACATCGAGTCGAGGACTGCCCCTATGAATTGTTCTTTGTGCGGGCAGAAGCACCGACTTCTGTGTGTTCACCAAG
The DNA here is from genome assembly GCA_007922195.1 of Podocnemis expansa. Lineage (NCBI taxonomy): Eukaryota > Metazoa > Chordata > Testudines > Podocnemididae > Podocnemis > Podocnemis expansa. The sequence continues at coordinate 3,809,294 of ML681990.1, read as the reverse complement.
AGGCCTAACCGATTGAACAGGGACTGCATCATTGCTAAATGGGACAGTACTTCTTGATGCGACCGCCCCGCAATCAGCCAATTGTCGAGGTACGGAAAGAGGGTGACCCCTTTCCTTCTGAGGAACGCCGCTACCACCGCCAGGCACTTCGTGAACATCCGCGGAGCTGCTGAGAGGCCGAACGGAAGCATGGTGAACTGCAGATGCTTCCGCCCCACCATGAAGCGTAAGAACTTCCTGTGTCTTTGGTGGACCACAATGTGGAAGTACGCGTCCTGCAAGTCGAAGGCGGCGTACCAATCGCCAGGATCCAGAGAGGGAACAATGGAGGAGAGGGACACGATGCGAAACCAAATTTTCAAAGAAAGCAGTTGAGGCGCCTCAAATCTAGGATCAGTCGCAGACCCCCTTTTGCCTTTGGGATAAGGAAATAGCGGGAGTAAAAACCCCTGCCCCTGCGGTTGGGAGGCACCTCTTCCACGGCCCCTTTCTGCAGCAGTGTCCGAACTTCCTCCAACAGTAACTGCTGATGCGCCCGATCCCACAGGGAGGGTTGTAATGCTGGGGGGGGGGGGGCCGACGGGGGTAACGAAGAAAATTGGAGGGAATAGCCCTCCTGAATTGTCTTGAGAACCCAACGGTCTTTTGTAATCTTGCACCACTCCGGTACATAATGGGATTGCCTGTTGGCAAACAAGGGAGTCTCTGGATCTTTGGGGGTTGGTATGTCATCCTCGTGCTGACCCTCAAAAGTTCTTTTTCTGGCCCACCGGCTGTCGCGAACCTCCCTGGCCGCTAGGCTGGTGCCCGGTGGACCAAAGGCCCCCTCTACCTCTCCGCCTATCATCCTCCTGGCGGCGGTGATATGGCCGCGGGGGAGGAGGAGGCTTAAAGGGCTTCCTCTGATTCACTGGAGTGTGGAGGCCCAGCAACTTAATCAAAGCCCTCGAGTCCTTTAAGGTCTGCAAGCGGGAGTCTGTGTGCTGGAAAAACAGCTCAGGCCCTTCAAACGGCAGATCCTGGACAGCGGCCTGCACATCCTGAGGCAGTCCCAAAGCCTGCAGCCATGAGCTCCTGCGCATTGTGACCCTCGACGCCATGGAACGGGCTGCCGCGTCGGCTGCCTCCAAGGCCAACTGCAATAAGGCTTTGGAAACCACCTTCCCTTCTTTAATAGAGGCTGACAAGGATGCTCTAGAGTCCTGCTCCAGTGAGTCCGAGAATTTCTCTAGGGCTGACCATGCATTAAACATGTATCTGCTGAGGATAGCCTGCTGGTTAGCTATCCTCAACTGCAGCCCCCTCATTGAATAAACCTTGCGGCCGAACAAGTCCAGTTTCTTTGCCTCCTTGGACTTGGGCGTCAAGCCCTGGTGGCCCTGTCTTTCCCACTCGTTCGCTGTGGCTACCACCAATGAGCCTGGGGTGGGGTGGGAATAAAAATGTTCGTACCCCTTAGAAGGGGCAAAGTATTTCTTCTCCACCCGCTTGACCGTAGGAGGGATCGAGGCCGGGGTATGCCACAGCATCTTAGCGGTGCTCTGCACTGTCTTAATAAAAGGCAGGGCGATGCGGCTCAGGCCTTCTGGCAGGAGGATGTCCACCATGGGATCTGCATCTTCCACAATCTCCTCCGCCTGAATGTTTAAGCCTTTGGCTACCCGACGGAGAAGCTCCTGATGAGCTTTTGCATCATCCGGAATGGACAAGGGCTTGGCCCCTGCCACCGCCTCATCCAGAGGGGATGAGGAAGACTCTTTGAGCTTGAGACCACCAGACGGAGCCCCAGACCTTGTGCTGCGGCCCCCACTAGCCAGGCTGGCTTGGTCATGATCACCCCTCATAGACTCCACGTCCGAAGCCTCACCGGTATCGGGTGGAGCACTTACTGAAGCGGACGGGGGTGGCCTGACATCTGATCCCGGCACGGGGGCCCTGGGCCATAACCTGGACCCTGTTGGAAGGCCCACGGTGTCCAGAAAGGCCACTGTACGCCAGGTTGCCAACCCGACCATTGAGGGTAGAATGGCGGTGCCGCGGGGGTCGGCTGAGGTTGCATGGTGGTCCTTTTGCGCGAGCCTCGCAGTACCGATTCTTCCACGGCGCTCGTACATGGGCTACTCCGCGGCGACCAAGGTGGTGACAAGGACGATGGCGCCGGGGAACGGTGCCGACCTTCCTCGTGACAATCTCGGTGCCAAGGGGATGGTGAAGCACTGTGCCGAGACGCCACTGGGGAATGGTACCGAGGAGTTCCAGCCACCGCCACGAGAGCCGGCGGTACCGGCAAATGGTGACGAAGTGGAGGACTTGGCGCCAGACCCAATTCCCGGCCAGTGCAGAGGGGGGTTGGCTTCCCCCTTGACAGTACCAACCTCGGTACGGGGGATGGTGCCAGCACCTTTGGGGCCAACTGTCCCGACAGCTCCTGCGCTGCCACAAAGGCCTCCCGCATTGACAGCAGCACTATGTCCTCCTCCAAAATGTCCCTAGTGGGTGAGGAGGTCGAGGCCAGGCTGTGCAGCCTTTCCAGCCGATCCTGCACTGAGGCCGGTGATAAGGAGAGAGTCAGACCAACGCGGCTCTGACCAGCGTCCTTCTGGCACACCGTATCCCGGCGCGGAGAGCACCCCATCTGTCGTCTTCTTTTTAGTCGGCACCGGAGACGACAAGCGGCGCCATGGCTCCCGGTGTGGCTTGGAGCGGCTGGGGTTTGGTGCTGACGTCAGTGCTGACGACGCCGGAGCACTCCACACCGACGGTGCCGTGCTCAATCCCGAATCACCGGGGGTGGGGCGCAGTGCTTCCTCCATCATGTGGAGCTTAAGTCTCTGGACCCTGTGCTTTTGAGTCCGTGGCTTGAAGCCCTGACAAACCTTGTACCTTTCTGCAAGATGCACTTCCCCCAGGCACAGTAGACAGCTGCTGTGCGGGTCATCGACCCGCATGAGCTTCTTACACTGCCCACAAGTCTTGAAGCCCGGCATAGCCCGACCCTGAGCCCAGGGCGGGTGCCGTGCTACCTATACTAACTACACTATACTACTACTAAAACGAAAACTACAACAGGTACTCCTGAGCAACGAAGTTGCCATGGAAGACACTGCTTACACAGTAGAATGTTCCAGCGACCAACGGGGCGGTAAGAAGGAACTGAGGAGGGAAGGGTCGGCTCGTGGCTATATAGGGAGTGGCAATGGCGCCACTCCAGGGGGCGTTACAGCCAGCCCTATGGGTACTCTAAGGGAAAAAAGTTCCAGCGTGCCGTGTATAGGGTGTGCAGACACCTACAGGGGAATGGACAGGAGCAGTGCTCGAAGAAGAAGAGTATACTTTCGTTCCCAGTAGCTCTAACTCCCTCATGTCCCTCGATGTCAGAAGAGGATCGCAGGGAGTCTGTCCTGGCCCTACGGCCACTTCCACCACAGCACGAGGTGGTACTGGCTGGCGGGTGAGAGGAACTCTGATCCAGGGACCCTGTACTTGAGACCCACCATATCTGAGACCAGGGAGATGGAACCCGGGTATTGCCAGTGGGAGGAGGCCAGCTCCCAGACGCTAAGGTGAAGGGGAACCGTGACCAGTTCCACTGAGGAGAACACCGGGCCAAATAAAGCATCAGAGGGTGCCTCAGAGGATTGGACCTCCATCCCCATGTGGGCTGAGATGCAATGCAGGAGATCAAAATGCGCCGACAAATCGCCCATGTAAGAAGACAGTACCGGGTTTAAGGCTCTCTCCAGTGCCGGGGGTTGTACTGGCGCGGTCACAGAGGCCTCCTGCAGTGACCATTCACAAGTGTGGTACCGGAAGGGCAACGGCACTGAGACCCGGCGCCAAGGCCGTTTAGAGCTCTTTGAAGCTCCTTCCCCCGGGCTGGAACAGGGGGAAGTATCTTGGGACCCATGGGGCAGTACCGGAGACGGCAGGGTGATATACTGCCACGGGGACAGCTCCATGGTACCAGGACCCAAGGGGCTCTGGAGCTTTGGAGCCCTGGGCCTGCGGCAAGGAAGAAGAGCGGTGCCGCTTGTGTTGGGCCCAGGCCTTCAACATGAAAGCCAGCTTGCCCCTTATAACCAGTCCCGGCGAGGAAGGTGTAGGCAGCCAGAGGAGTGCCCTGGCAGCCTCCACTGCCTCCAAGGTCGTCGGGATCAGCACCGACCCTGACTGGTCGCAGGGAGAGCCCCATCTTGAAGGCACAGGGCTATGTTGGTGCCGTGGTACCAGGATCGAGCCTGACCCGTCAGGGGAGAGCCCCATGTCGAAGATGCAGGGCTATGAGGGCGCCGGGGTACAGGGGTCAAGCGCGACTGGTCCCAGGAAGAGCCCCGTGTCAGAGACGCGGGGTTGTGTCAGCGCCGCGGTACCAAGGTCGGTACTGAGCTTGTCCTGCGGCACCTGTCAGCACAGTGCCGGGCGGATTCTGGTGCCGAACTGGCACGCAGTGCTGCAGGAGGTCCCAAAGCCTCGGGAGAGGAGTGCTGGGCCTGCTCAGAGACCAGGGCATGGCGCCTTTGCTCCCTGTCTTTGATTGTCCTCAGCTTGAGGGACAGACAGATGGGAGCATGCGGTGACCATGTGGCTTTTGCCCAGGTGCTGGAGGGACTTCTCGTGGGGATCATCCCGCGAGAAGGCCTTGCCACATTCGGCACAGGGTTTGAACCCCAGCATGGCAGATGACAGAGTAGCGCCATGTTCTGGCCCAAATGGGGACACCTTCTTCAGTGGAACTAAGTCCACAAATAGGTGTTCCCAGTTGGGCGAAAAGCTCATAAAGCGACGAAGGACAGGCTGCTTGCAAAGCACAAGGAGCAGGCAGCTCCACAACCAATGCAAAGGTGGAAGAAATGAAACTGGGGAGGGGCTGAGTGGCGGCCACATATATAGCCACGGGGGTGGCGCGGGGGGCGGTGGCCTTCTGCCCTCTTGTAACAGGCTAGAGCAAAAAGTTCCGACCAATCCAGCACTCCGGCACGGAGACCAGGGCCAGCAGGAGACGGTAAGCAAGCTCAGCAGTGCAGGGGGGCGTAGACATTGGAGGGGCATCCCCATGCAGTGCTTATAGTGTGCTGATGTTACATGCCACAAGACTCCTTGCTTGTTTTTGCTTGAGAGAAACTCTCAGACCTATTGATTTGTATTCTTTTGTTAACGAGGCAGGGGAGGGGGTGATCTGGGGTGATTCACTTGTAAATAAAGCAGGGGAGATTTGATGCTTCTAGTATTGCACTTTAAATCCCCGAAAGATAAGCACAGACTTTCTTTGAATTAAACTGACTTAGTTTTACTACATGAGGATCTTTAAAGAGACACCTTAGAAGCAGACTGCTGCTCTGTTTAGTCCAATGGTTCCCAACATTTTCTCTGTTGTGGCACACCTTGCTACCTTTAATTAATTAGAGGCACACCACCACATGATTCCAAATAAACTCATGAATATTCATGAGCCAAGAGCCAAACCAGCGCTCTTTGAGTAGGAGAAAATCCCAGTTCATCAGACGCTTTGAAGATGGGGGAACTTACAGAATGGGATGAAAATAAATGCAGAGGAGTGTAAGACATGGGATCAGGTCATACTGCAACAGCAAATCAGAAAGCTCATGCAATAAATAAATCTGTTAGTCTTTAAGTGCCACAAGACTCCTTGCTGTACTAAACTAACATGGCTGCCCCTTTGGAATTTGACAAAAGAAAATGTTTCCTCATTCGCTTTTGGTTCAAGCTGGGCCTGTAAAGCATCACAGTTACAGCAGCAGAAGTAAAGAAGAGCAGAGATGTGTAGAAAGGCATGTGTGTATTTCTTGTCCATGGACTCTTCAAATTAGAAAAGGACACAGAGAAAAGTCCTTTCTGCTCTCTTTTCAGTATGCTTTGGGAAGTAGATGGCACACACTGTCACTCATGCCTATCGACACCAAGGGCCCAGTTTGATGGATGATACATTCCCTGCTCTTAGCCACTTCTCCTGAGCAGAGCAGTAACATCAAAGACTGTTTCAGATTCCATGGGATTGAAAGTATGCACACTTGTCTATACTGGTTGGGGAACACTAGACTCAAACCACTGCCCTTTGGGGGTTCACTCAGACTGCAGGAGAAGCAGCACTTGCCCCTGAGCCACTCAGGCCCAGCTTTTAATGCTGTTTAAATTTGTCCTTATCTATCTTTAAGCTCTGGGTATAATGCCACTTTTCCCCCAATCTCTATAACATGCCATACTCCATATTGTAAATGTAGAAACTGCATACCAATGTACCCCATGCTGTGTAGGAATGAATAGGTATAAGGTGTGAATGGAGGGTGGATGTGTGTGTGAACCAGCCCCAAGCTGCCAGCTTGTTCTGATCAACTATGTGTGAACTGCTCCATGCTGCTAGCTCATCCAGATGAAGTGAGAAGCCCATCTCAATTGCTGGAGAATGTGAATACACCCCTAAAAGCAAAGGAATGAAGGATCTACCCCAGAAGCAAAAGAATAGAGCTAAATCAAGAAAACAAGCTAGAGGTCAGGTCTCAACTAACAGCAGAGGCGGCCTCAGGCAACTGGGGGCCCTAGGCGAAGGCCCATTGTGGGGCCCCCACTGCTACCTTCCCTGGGACCCCAGTCCACCCCTGCACCCCTAACTATCCCATACTGCCCCTCAGGACCCATGTTTGTTTGCTGAACCAAACTAACATAACTATCCCCCTGGAACACCTAGATTATTCTTGGGTACGATATTTTTAAAGATCTTCCCATCATGAAGCATGTAAGTTGATCATCTTTCGCTTAACATAAATGAGCTAATGCTGAACTGTAAAGTTAAAGTGAATATTTTAATTTTTTTTCAAAAGGTGTGAGCATTAATTAATAAATAAAAAGTGGTAACATTAGTTATGGCTCAAATATAACTAAAATACCACATTTAAAATTTTGGCAGTCAAATTATACAAATTTTTCATATAGGCTTGGGTTTATGTGCACTAGCCATTATTACAAATAATTATAATAAATAAAAATAAGTGAAAAGAAGGTTTCTAGTGTTTAGCTATAAATGAAAAACACCAAATTTCAATGAAATTCTCTGAAGTACTCAAGCTTATAAGACTCGGCCCTCTCAGAAATATTAAATAGTAAGTACAGAAGAAGCTAAAAAATTACTTTCCAAAAGAAAGACATACAGCACAGACATCACACACAGGTGTAATGATTGCCTAAGGGAAGCACTGTATTTAGATGTAGCAGCCTATGTGGCCCAACCCGGTAACCTGAGCTAAACAAAGCCAAAGTAAAAATTGTCACAAAGTCAAAGGAAAAGGCAAAACAACAGGTAAAAAAGAAAAGGAAAAGGCAATATTTTACAAAATTAAAAAATGGCAGAATAAATGGCCACACTGAGGAATTAAAAGCTGAGGCTACTGGAAAAGTTCCTGCTTTTTTACCATGTCAATGTGAAGGTGATGGGCAGATAATGGTGAAATCTGCCATTCAGATGAAGCACAGATCCTAATGATAGCTTGCCTTGATGAGCCAAGAGTGAAAAGTGCTTAGGCTTCTAGCCCTATTATCTCTGCTAGCTGGGAACAATTTCTATATTTTTCTATATTTTCATTTCTGTCCACCAAATTGAAGACAGGTCCCTTATTGCTTGGGGCCCTAGGTGGCTGCCTGCTTCGCCTACCCCAAAAGCTGCCACTGACTAATGGTCACACAGAGCACCTGGACTGGCATGACAAAGCTATAAAGACTGGGTGAGATCCAAACACTAAAGGGGGAAAGTGTTCTGCACACCACCTGGAAGAAAGGAGTGTTGGTTTGTGCCTGACAAAGACTCTGCTCCTCCTCTGTCCAGCTTCCCTGGCCAGGCAGCTGCCACAAACCCCAGTGACAGACACTAGCACAGACTCCAGCAACAGCACCATCAGGACTGGTAATAACACAGACTGCAGAACATTGCCTGGTATGCTTGGGCGCGTGGATGAGTGTGTGTGTGAGGAGGCACAGGTATAAGTTAGATATCATTTTGTTTTTATTTGTGATAAATGCAGCATATTGCCTTTCCCCCCCCGAAAAGATTTCAGGTACTCATTTGGTATAACTTGCTGCTGCTTTTTACAATTTTGGATGTTGCAATGACTTCCCTCAATGAAAGATCTGAACAGTTAAAACAACACAACCATCATTTTGAATTTTTGTACAACATAAACTTGCCAAAATCGACCACAAAAAGCTCCAACAGCACTGCAACGATTTGCAACTTTGTTATCAGTCGGTAATAATAAGGCCATCAATGCAATCAAACTATATGTTGAGCTATGCGCCTTTAAAGATCTGTTAAAGTACGAATTGAACCAATTCCATAATCCTTATGCAACTCTCAAATTTATTCAATCAAATAACCTCTTATTTCCAAATTTGAGCATTGTCCTAAGAATAGTGCTGACAATTCCTATCAGCATGGCAAGTGGCAAGCGATCATTTTCACGATAAAAATAGTAAAAAATTACTTGCGATCAAGTATTTCTCAAGAAAGGCTTGTAAGCCTTGCCATGGTTGCTATTGAGAGTGATATATGTGCCCAGTTAGACATCAAGGAATTAACTGCAAATTTTGTAAACATGAAAGCATGAAAAGTACTATTGTAACCTTTTGTAAAACCTTTCCTTTTTAATTAAATAACTAAAAAATTGATTTTTTTATGTTCATATAATAAGTATTTACTGCTCAGTACTTATTTTTATTTCAAATAAATATGCATTCACCCCTTCACTGCAATTTTCTTATTATAATAACAAACTGATTAATACTAATGAGGGAGGAGGGCGCCGATTTATAGATTGCAGAGAGGCGCCAGAAACCCTAGCACCGGCCCTGAAGGAGACACTGAATGTATCCGAGAGGCGCTCGAAGAAGCAGCATTATTAACAATAAGAATTTGCACACAAATTCACTAGCCTCGATTATATATAATGGACATAACATTTCAACACACTGAGTAAACCTCCTATACACTGACTCATATTTAGAGTATTCATAGCAAATGCCTCTACCTTAACTACTTAGCAATCCCGCAGCTTAGGGCTGACAGTGAGAATACTGTTTGCTGTTTGTCAACAAACTGTGTACAAATGTTTAGCTGACACATTACAGTTCAAGTGAAGTTCACTTAAGGATAAACTGTAGCTATATGAGAATCGCTTTTTATTTTATTTCCATTTCTTTCTTCAATAAAACAAGCTAGATCTAGCTCCTCCTATTGTTTGAATTCAGAGTTTCGGAAGATAGCCTCTAGCACAAGGGTCAGCAACCTTTATGTACCACCCACGGTGACCAGATCTCCTCCCCTCCCCTCTCCCAGTGTTGAATACAGGGAGGGAGTCATTCTGGTAGCATGTTGCCAGCAGGAATGGGTCTGCTGCCCCCTTTCCCACAGCTTATTGACTGGCGGTCTGGAATTCCCCTTCCAGCCGCAGTATGAACAGCAGGAACAGGGCATTGTGTGCTGCTCAAAATCAGCTTGCATGCCACTTTTGGCACACAGGCTGCAGGTTGCCGACCCCTGCTCTAGCATATTCTTATACAAGTACACTCAGGTTATACTCCTGCCCTATATACGAAGCTGTGCAGTGGAGAAAGCAGTGTTCTAAAATTAATAAATCTGAACTATAATTTCTCAGTGGATAGTCATCAGTAAACTGAAAGACTATTTAACTTGAGTAGTTCTCAAAATTTATCAGGCCAGTAACCTGTGTTTTTAAAATACTACCAGCAAGAAATAAAGTCTTGTAACTAGCATTTCATACCAAAAACAAAGCAAACCAAAAGGGCCTGGAGGATTATTGGTACAATTAAAGGTGAGCACATTTTGTAGCCACTGACAGTGCAGATTACATAGCTGTAATAAATCAGAAATGGGTGGCATTTTCACTGCTACAGTGTATTTAAGCTGGTTGAATGAAAGACAGCCACATGAACTGGAACTGTGAACCTATTGGTTATAAATGACATCATGATGTGTCAGGACAAGTTCACGCTCCCCATTTTTCCTTGAAATAACATTTCAAGCATTGACCATACTTTAGCTCCCTCTTCTGGATACAAAGCTTTATAACATTCGTTAACAAATTCTAAACTAGAGAACTTGATGGGCTGTGTAACTACAGACATTCCACGTGCAGCACTAGACATTTAAGTTCTGTTCTAGAAAAGGACCTTCTTCTATTCAAGTCCCCGCCTGAATGCTTTTTTTACCCGTTTAGAATGATAGGGCAGTTGCTGCGTGTGAAGGGAAGTGAGTTCTGATTACTCAGATAAACAGGTTACCTTTCTGCTGGAGAAATGTGCATGTTTCCCCAGTTTGCTATTCAGTGCCTCAAGAAACATCTCATCAGTTACTTTTCCAACATTCATACACGCATCATCCAGAATGGCAATGATTCCTTTGTGCTGCTGCTCCACCAGATCCACAATGATTTGGTTGTTGAAGTAATCAATCTGCACAATATAAAAGAACAAATATTTACAGGTCTTCTCTGGCTAGTGAGTAAGAAAGAATGGATGAACAAATAGTATCCAGATCTAAGCATACAGCAACCAGACAGGGAGAACTGTGCGCTAGACAGCTTTATTAACCACCTAATAAACTAAACTGAGAACCACTCTGCAGTAGTGTAGTGCTCATCTGCTTCATTCCACAGACCACTCAGACAGCATTTTTTCTTCTAGGTTTCTACCTCCCCAAAATATTCTACTGCTTGTTTTGCAGAATATGCTATTCTGTGGGCCACTGAAGCTCCTTAGACTATAATCTGAGATCCCCTGAGTACTGAAAGTAAAATATACATACAATTTGCACTGAAAACTACTCCTTCCCAGACAGACAGTCTATTCATTATCTGAAAATATGCTGGACTGCAACCACTTAGTCAGACCTACTCTAACTAAAAGACGTATTCTTGCAGCAGGCTTTTAAGACTCATGTACAAATTCCATCCTCTACCCAGGTTGAGTGACTGAAAATAGAGTAATTGTAATAGGATGAGATTTTATTAAAGCAAAACGAGCAGAAACAAAGCCTCAGCCATTAGTATTAAAAAGTAGGTCTTACTCTGTTCAGCCACGCCAATGGAAACCCCCCATTGATTCCAGTTGGGAGACAAAAATAACAGAAAATTTGGACCAGTATCTGCTTTTCCTCTTATGGCACAGGAGTTCGATAAATATTACTTTTATCACTGACATTCAAGGAATAAAAACAAAAGAATCTAGAGGCACAGGTTCACTTGATAGCTCACTGGCTAGGCATGATCCATACAGCAGCCACATATGCATGTCTCTGCTTAGCCCTTTTCCTTCCTATAGAGCTCCAAGTGGATAGCTATAGCAAAAACGTTAGCAGCACCAAGAGAGACAGCAGAAGAGAAGGGTCTCTTTTCACACATTTCAGATTACCAATGCCCTGGTACCATAATCAACCACAGAATCTTTCAAGAGTCATCTTAATGAAACAGACATTCACTAACACACTTACAGCAGTGGAAGTTGTGACAGCAAGGTGGTACTATACATGACATTGTGCAGTTTTACTACACAGTCACAGATCACAGTCTCATTAGCTAGGCACACAAACAAAAACCAAATGCTTTTCAACAATGTGAGAAAGTCAATAAAAAGTGTACACACCCATATCCTGAAATGCATTCCTCTAAGAGATTTCCCCATTATGTTTTCATAACTAGCTCCTAAAGCCTGGGCTATGCCATCATAAAACCAGATTTTTCACCAATGAAATCAAAGAGATTTCCCACTGATTTTCTGTACTACAGAATGTAAGTTGTAAACACCTATCCAATCCTAACAAGCATCTTCTGATCAAAATCCTATTTTAAAATGCCACTTAGAAAAGATTAATTTAAAAAAAAATCTTTCAACTTTAACACCTTATCAACTGGACAAATATACATCACCCCATTGACTACTGTACTCCGAGAAGCGCCACAAAACGTTCTGTTATGCACACAGGATATTAAGTTTCTCAAAGAATGGCACACATAAAAAGAATGTCTCACACCTATTTTCAGTTTGCTTCTTTCAGAGTCCAGTCTATGGACAACAAGCCTGTTGCTGCAGCTGCTCTGGATGCAGAGCTCCTGTTGATTTGAGGGGAGTTTACATGACAAGCAACTTCAGGTCTAGGCCCTATGATGGTATGCTGGATTCAAAACAGAGCCAGTTCACTCACATGCTTCCATGGAATCCCCTCTCGCTGGTACTCCTCCTGTTCTTGCTTCAGAACTAGCTGAATAAAAAGCTGCTGCAACTTTTCATTGCAGTAATTAATGCAGAACTGTTCAAAACTGCAAAAATAAAGTTGGGAAAGAAAATTGATTAGCTTTTCATCTGCGGAAAGACAAAGCATCAGCTTTCTTTCCTAGCAATACAGCTTGCCTGTTGTTGTCAAAGATCTCAAAGCCATAGATATCCAGGACTCCAATGACTGTGTTTTTCCCATGTATTGTGGTATCATAGTTCTTCACGTCAATGATGTTATTGATGCGTGTCACAATCCAACAGAAAAGGCGCTCATATATAGCCTGCAAGGATAACAAACAGTGGACTTAATTTCTGATCTCTCTCGTAACTGCTTTAGCTGTATTTCTTTCAGGTGTCTTTACTAGTGTCTGTAGTAACTTTGGTCAGGCTGGTTTTCAGATTAAATCCAAATTCCACAGTAAAAGTCCTGTTAAAATTAAACAGATCAAAAAGAGTCTGGGAAAACGGAGGTTACTCACCCTTCGGTGCAGTAGTCGTGGTTCTTCGAGATGCGTGTCCCTGCACTGCTCCACTATAGGTGTTGGGCTGCGCCTGCACCCAGCCGCGGAGATTCTTCTCGCAGAGCCTGGGGGGGGGGGG
>ML681990.1:3563801-3796300 GCA_007922195.1 Podocnemis expansa | reverse complement strand
GTGTCCCCGCTGCTCCACTATAGATGACTACCAAGCAGTATTCTAACTGGTGGAGGGATCTTCGGAGCTACCCTTTGCGGCCGTGCTAAGCACCGCAATACCCAATGATGCGTCACTAGAGGCATCCTTGTCAACTGCATAATGCTTTACGAAGGTATCGGTGGATGCCCAAGTAGCCGCCCTGCAAATATCTACAATTGGCACATTGTGGAGGAATGCTGTGGAACTGGAAACTGCTCTGGTGGAATGAGCTCTAATATAATGTGGGGGCTCGGAACCATGTTTCTCGTAAGCCGTGCGAATGCACATAACAATCCACTTAGAGAGCCTCTGTTTGGAAATTGGATCACCTCTAGACCGTTCCACTACTGATATGAACAGTCTGGGTGTTTTCCTAAAAGCCTTCGTCCTGTCTATGAAGTAGGCTATGGCTCTTTTGACGTCTAGGGTATGCAGTGCTGCCTCCTCATGGGTCTTATGCGGTTTTGGGCAGAAGACTGGGAGGTGGATTATCTGGTTGATATGAAAACTGGAAGAGAACTTTGGTAAAAATCTGGGATGCGGCCTAAGGGAGACCTTATCCTTAGTGAAAATGGTGAAGGGAGGGCAAGCCATGAGTGCCCCTATTTCTCCCACTCGCCTAGCTGATATTACTGCTATCAAAAAGGCAACCTTCATCAACATATGTAGCATGGAACAGGATGCCATAGGTTCGAAGGGTGGCCTAGTGAGGGATCTCAGAACCAGGGGTAAATCCCACAGGGGTACCGGGGGTCTAATGTCCGGGTAAATGTTATGAAGGCCCTCCATAAAGCGCTTGACAACACTATGAGAAAATAAAGACGAGCCCTCCACAATTTCGTGGAAAGTTGACATGGCTGCCAAATGAACCTTAATAGTAGTAATAGCTAATCCCTTTTCTTTCAGATCAAGGAGATATTCGAGGACTTCCCAGACGTGCGCGGACTGCGGGGAGAGGTGACGTTCCTGACACCATGCAGCGAATCTCCTCCATTTTTGCAGGTAAGTCAGTCTGGTTGTTGGCTTTCTACTATTTAATAATACGTGTTTTACATGGTCTGAACAGAGGTGTTCCAAGTCGTTGAACCATCCAGGAACCAGGCAGTTAGGTGAAGCTTGCTCAGGTACGTATGTTGGATCTTGCCGTTGTTCTGCGTGATCAGGCTCGGAATGAGCGGAAGCGTGATCGGTGTTGCTAGCGACATTTGGATGAGGGAGGAATACCATGGCTGTCTGGGCCATGCTGGGGCGATTATTATTATTCTCGCCTTGTCCTGCTTCAGCTTGTGGACCAGCTTGGGAATCATGGGGATCGGGGGAAAAGCATAAAGGAGAACACGCTGCCATTTCAGTAGAAACGCGTCTCCTAGAGAGCCTTGACCAAGGCCTGCCCTTGAACAAAACGAAGCGCATTTTTTGTTGTTCTGTGTTGCAAATAGATCTATCGCCGGCTGACCCCAACGACGGAATATGTCCTCTAGGATCGTGTCGTCTAACTCCCACTTGTGAGGTTCTGCGAAATGTCTGCTCAGTGCGTCTGCTGTCGTGTTGAGCGTGCCCGGTAAGTATATTGCCTCCATCTGAACGCCGTGACGTATGGCCCAGTCCCATAGCCTGAGGGCCTCCACACATAAAGACTGGGATCGAGCTCCGCCTTGCCGATTGACGTAGTACATTGCTGCTACGCTGTCCGTCAGTATCTTTATGCTTTTCCCTTGTATGAGGTGTATGAAGTGGCGACAAGCGTTCCTTATGGCTCGTAACTCAAGGAGGTTTATATGCAAAAGACTCTCGGCATGTGACCACTTCCCTTGCACAGTCCAGTGATCTAGATGTGCTCCCCATCCTGCAAGGGAGGCGTCGGTTACGAGCAGAAGGGCCAGAGTGTGCTGAGAAAAAGGGACCCCCAGCTGAAGGTTTGCCGGTAGCGTCCACCATGAGAGAGTGTCCTTTATGGGCTGCGGCATAGATAAGATACGGTGTATCGAATGCCGGTGAGGTTTGAAATTCCTCAGGAACCACATCTACAGGTGCCTCATGTGAAACCTGGCATTGGGGACCAGGTGCGTAGCTGCTGCCATGTGCCCGAGGAGCTGCATACATTGGAGCACTGTAAGTGTGGGGGCAAAGAGTATGCTTTTTATGAGACTTTGTATGGCTATTACTCTTTCGCTTGTGAGAAACGCCTTGGAAGAGGGAGTATGAATGGTCGCGCCTAGAAATTGTAGCTCCTGTACTGGTTGAAGCGAGGATTTTTTGTAGTTGATTGTGAGCCCCAAATGTAGGAAAAGCTGTTCCGTGAACTCCACTGCCTTTTGGGCTTCTGAGAACGACCGTGCTTTCAGCAGGAAGTCGTCCAAGTATGGAAAAATAGTTATCCCTTGAGTTCGCATGTAAGCCACCACTGCTGCCATAACTTTGGAGAAAACTCTGGGGGCTGTACACAGTCCAAAAGGGAGTACATTGAATTGATAATGGTAATCTTGGAAAGTAAAAAGTAGGAATCGCCTGTGTGCAGGATGTATGGAGATATGGAAGTAGGCATCTTTTAGGTCGAGGGACGCCAGCTAATCGTCTTGCTCTAAAGAAGGGAGAATGTTTGACAGCGTAACCATTTTAAACTTCTTTACAGTGATAAAAGTGTTGAGGCATCTCAGATCTAAGATCGGCCTGCAACCCCCCGTCCTCTTCTGTGTCAAAAAATAACGGGAGTAGAAACCCTTTCCCCTGAACTGAAAGGGAACTTCCTCAATTGCTCCGATATTCAGTAAGGTGCGTATCTCCTCCCGCAACAGCTGTACATGAGTGGGGTCCCTGAAGAGGGACGGGGAAGGGGAATTTGTAATAGGTCTGGACGAGAATGGAATTAAATATCCGGGGCCAATGATTTCCAGCACCCATCGGTCTGATGTGATGGAAGACCATCAGTGCAGAAAGGGGGCTAGCCTATTTTTGAATATGAAAGCAGGTGTGTCAGTGTTGCTGTCATTCGCTGTTGAATGGCTAGACGAACCCTCGACCAAAAACTGAAAATTGATTCTTGGCCCCTGAGGACTGCACATTAGATGAAGATTGCAAATTCTGTCTACGTCGTGCGTTGGGATTTCTAGCACGTGGACGTGGATTATCAAACCTCCTACGCTACTGATAGGGATATCTGTTGCTTGAGTTAGTCTGATACCTGTTATTATATCTGAACCTTGGTGTTGGTGCTTGAATGCCCAGCGTCCGCAGGGTTGCCCTTGAATCCTTCAAGGAGTGCATGATCTCATTTGTTTTCTCTCCGAACAGCTTATGCTTATCAAATGGAAGATCGTCTATAATCGACTGGAGTTGCCTGGGAAGCACGGCCGTGTGTAACCAGGAAGATCGTCGGAGCACCACCGCAGATCCTATAGTCCTGGCTGCTACATCCGCCATATCCAGGGCTGCTTGTAGAGTTGTCCTGGAAGTCAGGAAACCCTCTTGAACAAGCGCATTGTAAGCATCTCTTCTGTCTTCTGAAATCAAGCTAATAAAATCCGTAAATTTCGCATACTTGTCGTGATTGTAATTAGTTAAAAGAGCAGCGTAGTTAGCTATCCTTAACTGCAACATAGCAGATGTATAAATCTTTTTACCCAATAGGTCCATCTTCTTGTCCTCCCTATCAGCTGGGGTAGACCTGTTATGGGCTTGTTTAAGTCTTTGATTTACCGCATCGACCACTAGTGAGTTCGCTTGCGGGTGTGAAAAAAGGAACGCGTTATTAGTCAGCGTGACGAAATATTTTTTATCTGCCTTCCTGTTAGTGGGCGGTGCTGAGGCAGGAGTTTGCCACACAGACAATGCCGGCACCATAATGCCCTCATCTATAGGGAGTGACACTTTGGACGAGGTGGCTGACGGTAAAATTCTATATAGCCTATGCTTAGAGGTAGGCACTGGTTGGTCTGGCATATCCAGAGTTGCGGCCACTCTCTTAAATAGCTCCTGGAATTGCCTCGCATCATCGGGCCAAGGCTGAGGGTCCTCCTCAGGAGGCAAGTGTTGGGAAACCTGACCAACGTGTGGTTTTCTCTGGCCCTCCTATAACAGTGTTATTGGCACCTCAGGCCTTTGCATGCCTTGCATCAGCGTAGGAACCTGCGCATATGGTGTCCAACCTGGGCATGGTGCCCAAGGTACCCCCTGCTGAGGAAAAGGGTACCATGGGATGTTAGCCCACGGCCATGACTGTGGCTGCTGAGGAGCTGTGCCGGCTTGTTGCAGATTAACAGTATCTGGGACATCCCGGTCAGAATCATAGCTCGATTGCTGACTGGACAGAGAGGAAGAATCTGACCGGTTATCATCTCCTGAGGGCTGTATGCCATAAAGCGGAGAGAAAACAGGTGAGGAACTAGAGGAAAAGTCCTCTCTGAAACAGTGCTTTGACTCCCTCCTATGTTTACAGGGAGGAGATTGCCTAGAGCCTGAATCCCACTGGTCTAAGCCCTGCGGTGGTATGTCAGGTAGCGGTACCGGAGCGGAAGGATGTGAAGGCTGCATTGCCGGCAGCTGCTGCACAGGTACCGTCAGGTGGGGGTACCCTGGTGCTTGAACAACTGGCGCTGAGAGAGACAAATTCGGTGCAGGTGCTGGTAGAAAACCGCTCTGCCCCGAGAGCGACGGTGCCGTGGCTGTCATCAAGGTCAGCGGTGCCCCAGAAAGAGCCGCGGTACCACTGACAGGCACCGTAATTGCTGCTGGTGTGGATGGTGGCGCCGGGGGAGTGATCGTTGGAGGCGGTGCCGGGGACGGCAGCTCCAAGGTCAGCGCGGAGCCGCTCTGCACCGCCTGAGAGCCAGAGGAATGATGCTTTGTCTTGTGGGGTTTTTTGGAGGAACCTGCAGCCTCCCTAGACCCCGTGCGGTCATGGCCAGCCTTATTTTTCTTTGCTAGTATCAGTGAGGAGGACGCCGAAGCGCGCTTCAGGGCAGCGTCCCTGAGCGGCGATTTGCCTGGCTCCGATGCTGGTCGGAGGGCTCCCTCCATTAAGAGGAGTTTCAGCCTTCTACTCCTCTCTTTCCTTGCCCGAGATTTCAGGCTATTGCAGTGGGGGCAGGAGTGAGCTAGATGCTCCTCGCCCAAACACTTAATACATTTTTCATGCCCGTCAGAGGCAGGCATAGGATCGTTGCAGCGGGAGCAGCGCTTGAATCCTGAAGCTGTCGGCATTGTGGCTGAGGAGATTTTTTTTTTTTTTTTTTTTTTTAATAAGAAACCTTAACACTAACAAACTAACCAACCAACTAACTAATAAACTCAGAACTATCAGAAAACACTATTAATCTAAAAGGGAAAACAAGCTGAGGAACAGGTGAAAACTCCATGCTGGGTAAGCGGCGGTTAAGAAGGAACTGACGGGTGGGGGGTGCGCACGCGCGTTCTAAACGGCGGGAAGCCGGCCACGCGCCCTTTGGTCGCGCGTGCTCCCCCCCCCCAGGCTGCGAGAAGAATCTCTGCGGCTGGGTGCGGGCGCAGCCCAACACCTATAGTGGAGCAGCGGGGACACTGCTCAACAAAGAACCTCTATTTTTTCCACATAATATCATAAGCAAGGCCATTTTCAGTTTTCAGATTCCAGTCATTCAAACTCTTTATTGCATGTCTGGCTGATGAGTCTGCCAACAGGGACTAACTGATCACCATATTTAGGGTGAGGGAGGGCATTTTCCCCAAGATGGATTGGCAAGGAACCTGGGGATTTTTCACCTTCCCCTATAACGGGGGCATCCAACCTCTTTGGGTGAGGGGACACATTGCAATTCTCTTCTCAGTCAGGGGGGCGGTGAGAAAATTTTTGATAGATGAGACATAAATAAGACATACAAATTGACCTTTATTAATAAAACTTTAGTAAAATAATGATTAGTGTAATATTTGACTTTGTGTTTGCCTGCACAAATTGTCGATATCTGCCCACACACTTGAGATAGCAATATAGAGTATTCCAGATAGCCTGGGCCAGCCCCAGATCCCAGGCTCTTGAGGCAGGATTCGGCGGGCCAGATAAAAGCCCTTGGCGGGCCAGATTCTGGCCTCCAGGCCTCATGTTGGACAAGCCCGCCCTATGGCATGGGGCACAGGTCACTTGCTGGTATTTTCTCTGTATGTTGAAGTCTATAAAACAAGATTTGGGACTTCAATGACCCAGTCATACGTTAGGTGGCTATTCCACGAGCGGGTGGAAGGTTTTGTGGCCTGTCTTGTGCAGGAGGTCAGACTAGACAATCATATCGGTCCATCTGACAAGTTCCAAAGGGTTAGCCATGTTAGTAGCTCAGCAAATTAAATAAATAAATTTGTTAGTCTTTAAGAGTGCCACCAAACTCTTTGCTTATATTAGTCCTTTCTGACCTTACTATGAATGTATCAATCTCTGCAATTATTGACACTTGCACTAAGCAACTATGGCAGTGTAACAACCTTGAAAGGACACTCAAACTGAGAGTCCCAATAGTCCTTACACACCATCACTGTAACTCCCTCTACTCCTCCTTTCACCAATTAAAATAAATCTGAGTAGTTAAGTATTCTCCCAACAGTATCACACTTCTAAAAGAGGCTGCTGCTTTTGCCAAAGAACAAGAAATGTAGCATTTGTTATGATCTTCAGATATGCCTAAGGATTTCATACCTTCCACCGCAGACTACTTAGAACTGTCAAAAATCCTGCCCTCTCAATCTCATTCATTGCATTTCCATTGTGTGAAGACATTAGCTAAAAGAGAAGAGACTTCCAAGGTCTTGGCAAATCCAGCAGCCAAACTGTTTTATAGAATGCCTTCCAAGGGAAGTAGTGTGGGCAGAACACCTAACTTCAAGACTGAGTTTGATATGGTTACAGGGGTAGGGAGGAGGTGTGGTAGTATGATGGGATAATCTAATGGGGCAATTAACTGGTCTTTGACTACTAGGAGTAAATATACCCTATGGACTATGATGGGATATTAAATATGGGAGAGTTCTGAGTTACTACAGAAAATTCTTTCCAGGTGTCCAGATGGTGAGCCTCGCCCACATATTCAGGGTTAAGGTGACTGCCACATTTGGGGTGGAGAAGAAATTTTCCTTCAGGACAGATTGGCTAAGGGCCTGAGGGTGGAGGTGGGGTGTCAGTTTCCCCTGCACCACAGGGCACAGGTTGCCTGCTGGTGGATTCTCTGTACTTCGAAGATTTTTAAACCATTATTTGAGGACATCAGTAAGTCATGCATTAGGGAGTCTATTACAAGAATGGGTGGCCTGTGCTGGATGGGAGATCAGACTAGAATAATCAAAATGGTCCCTTCTGACTTTGAAGTATATAAGACCCACTCTATCCACGGGGGCTAAGTTCACTCAGCTGAGTTCAATGGCAATGCTCTCCCATTAATGCACTGTTACTCAATTTCGAGGAGCAGAGTTTCTGCATCAAAGGGAAAGCATTTCATGGATAAATTGAGTGCGTCTGCACTAGCTGATCAATCGATCCCACAGTGTTAATCTGTGGGGAAGATGCAGAATTTTCAGCATAGACGTGGCTTGAGTCTATAAGCTTATAGATAAAATTCTAACTCTACTGCACCATTAGTTTAGAAGGGCAAGTCATTCACCATGTGAACATTTTAAAAATACACACTGAAGAGGACACATCCAGAATAACTGCCGCAAAACCTAGTGACTTTCTCTTACAACTTCACTGAGTATCTGCACTCTTTGCAGCACCATGTTCTACACCAGTGGTTCTCAATCACTGTGTCTGAGACACATTGCCATGTCACCACAGAGTGGTAAGTGTGCCACAGAGAGCTAGGGAAATGACTTGATTTGGACTGGGGGAGGTGGGTTGGTGTGTCCGATAGGGTCGTGATATGCCATCAAGTGTGTCGCAACCTGCAAAAGGTTGAGAAACACTGTCCTACACAGATTTCCAATGCTGCAATACCTTCATTCATCCATAGGCTTCTGTCATTGATGAAAACGAAAGAGCAAAAACCGAGGCCTGGATTTGAGAAACCACTGTGCAACAAGCTAGCACAAACTTGTAGAAAAGGAATTCAGACTCACCTTTGCAAAAGCATCTCTACCATAGGTGGCTTCTTGCTCTGTGTGCTGCTTATCAATGACATCCCGGCCTGTTGCTACAGTTCGAAAAAGAAGAGCCTTCTCCACCACCTCAGACTTTGTTGAGAGCAAGTCTGCAATGATCGACACAACCTTGCCATTTTCAATCACAGGGGTATCGCCATCTATGGAAAACTTTAAGTTCCCCTGTAGCAAGTAGTGAAAGACAAGATTTGCCTTAGTGTGCTCCTGGCTGAGAATACTGTCAGCAAAGCTGAAGTAAGTATTTCACTTCCAGGGAATGATTTGCTGTTCAATTCATAGAATCATAGAACCATAGGGTTGGAAGGGACCTCATAGGTCATCTAGTCCAACCCCCTGCCAGAGGCAAGACCACTCCCACTAAACCATCCCAGTCATGGTTTTGTCCAGCCAAGCCTTAAACCCCTCCAAAGATGGAGACTCCACCACCTCCCTCGGCAGCTCATTCCAAGGCTTCACCACTCTCCAAGAAAAAAAGTTTTTTCTAATATCCAGCCTCGACCTCCCTAACTGCAACTTGAGACCATTGCTCCTCGTTCCGTCCTCTGTTCTTACCGAGAGCAGTCGAGCTCCATCTTCCTTAGAGCACCCCTTCAAGTAGTTGAAGGTTGCTATCAAATCCCCCCTCAATCTTCTCTTCTGCAGACTAAATAAGCCTAATGCTTTCAGTCTATCCTCATAGGGCTTGTGCTCCAGCCCTTTAATCATTTTGGTTGCCCTCCTCTGAACTCTCTCTAGCATGTCCCCGTTCTTTTTGTAGTGGGGAGCCCAAAACTGAACACAGTATTCTAGATGTGGCCTTACCAGTGCAGAATAGAGGGGAATGATCACATCCCTTGATCTGCTGGTAATACTACTTTTGATGCAGCCCAGTATGCCATTGGCCTTTTTCGCAGCAAGAACACACTGCTGACTCCTATCTAGCTTCCCATCCACCATGATCCCAGGTCATGAACAAACAAAACATCCATCAGCACATTACTAAATTCAGGCTAAGTTGTGTTCAATTTTGTATGCTCCACTCCTAATTTTAATACAAGCAGCACACCCACGACCAAAAGAAAAATCTGACCTTTAGTATTTAGCAGAATTCAAGGAATAAAGTTATAACTAACTAATTCATATAAAGTTTAATCAGGAAAAGTGTGTTACAAGCCAGGGATCTAGAGTGGAATTGGAATTCAAACACAGTAAGCAAAACTCACAGATTATTTATAGTTATCCCTTTCATTTTCACTATTGCTCCCTAACAATGCTGGCACATAGTTTCCAGTTAAATAATATCACCAGGAAAATAGACATGAAGACTGAAGAGGCATTAGTGTGAATTATTTGGGGAAAATTTTAAGCCCTGTTTTATACAGGAGGTCCCTTAAAGGAATTTGACTCACTACTGGCAGACAGGAATAGTCCTGACTTGTCAACCAAACAACACTTCAAACAGCTTCCAGACAGAAGAACTGCAACTTGGCTTTGAAGTCACAAAGTAATACAAGTAATACGGACAGGCCGCTCTACCACTGCCATTCTGGAAGAACATCTTGCACAAACCCATGTGTAGACAACTCACCAAGTGAAGGATGGCAGCCAAAATTTTGTAGACAGTCTGAATTTCCTCTGGTTTGAAGCCTATCACTTTCATAGCATCTGCCACTGCTTTGAACTCTGCACCATCATTGATAGAACACTGAGGAAAATGGAGAGTTACTTGATTTAGTACCTTTCACACTCTAGAACATAAAGCAGAACCATGGCAAGTGTGATGAAGTAAGAAAACCTCTTGGGCTACTGTGGTGGTTCTTTTCTGTTCCTGTTCTTTGGTGATGGTATTCTGGTGATGGGACACAGGGGTGTGATAACTATAGGTACCACTAGGGGGGAAGAGGCTTTAGTGTGACCTTACCTGGACCCCCTGGGGGTGACAGGTTGTGGCCGGTTTAGACCAGGGGCAGGGCAGCTGGTTAGAGAGGAGAACAAAGGGGAGAGAGGCAAGGAAGGAAGATGGAGGTCAGAGGGGCAGGACCTCAGGGGCTTGTCCTGGGGGTTTACTATCTACCCTCCTGGTTGATCTGAGAGCCAACTGTCCTAGTGGCTGTGCAAAGTGGATTGCTAATAAACCCTCTGACTGCTACACTGGCTGAGTGTCACTGCTGATTGGGACGGCTGGGACCCTCGTGGAGGGAGGAACCCCCCCCAAGGGAGACCTGACAGAGCAAGGATCGGACCTTCTGGGCCTGGATTTGGGAAGCTGACTACAGGTAGCGTGGAGACCCTGGTGAATGGGAGAAAGCTCCACCGTAGCAGAGTCCTGGTGGGCTGTGAACAGAGGGGATCCAAGAGGCTTTTCTGGGTTCTCCATGACAGCAAGGCTGTAGGGACCCAATGTGGCAGCCATTATGCAATGGCCATCAGTCCAAGTATTACTAAAAAATCCTGAATGTTCCCCAGAACAGTAGGTCACAGACACTATGTATTCTATTTATCACAAACCAAAAGAATTTAAGTTATTGAGGATGAAAAATCAACCATGCAGAAACTAAGAAATGTCAGTTTCCCTATGAATTTAATTCTGCCTCCTTTGTACATCAGTCCTATATTCTGAAAAAAGCTGAATCTATGGAAATAGTACATGATCAAAGATCATTACAACACTTTCCAAATGAAATGACAGAGTTGAAAAAGATTCCATCTACAGATGAAACAGGGAAATTGTCTCTGGAACCATAAAATGAGAATGTGAAGGTGTCTCTCCTTCAGTCTCTAGTCCAAATGTTTCAAACAGAGTGCTCTGCTCTGTGTGTTCCTCATTGCTGAGGGTAGAAATAAGTAATGTACGGCCTTTGTGGGGGAACAAAGAATTATGAACCTGTTCCATAATCTAATGCTACATTCCCCTGGCATGAATTATTAGTGACTATCAACTACATGCTGATGTAAAATGAAGGAAATTTGCAGGAGCAAGAGAGAATGCTCCAACAGGCCATAAGAAGAAACTGAGGAGGGACTGGGGGTGGTGCTACCTTTTACAACACTGTACAAAAAGAGATGTCTTCCGATTATGAGCAAGAATGTACAGCTAAATTCAGTGTACCACTTCCAGATGCATTTACAACTTCAGAACAAATTACCTGGAAGTTGTTGACTACACTCTCACCTTTAACTGCCCTCCAGTCCGAATATAGTTGTAGGCAGAGAAATCCTTCTGAAGATGCAGAGAACGTAGTATCTGATCAGAACCTCCCTGGAGAAGCTGTGCAAATAGTATTTAAAAAAAAAAAAAAAGAAAAAAAAAAGAGCACAATCAAAAACCAAACCTCATCCAGTATCTCCATAATTGGTGTAATATCATCAGACTGTCATTCAGAACTATATTGAATACATTTTGATCCTCTTCATCATGCCCAGTGAGCATGACCACTACTCTGGTTCCATTAATCATACACAAACAGCCGTGGCCCCTGAAGCCAGTAGGCATCAGCCAGTGGATTTTCCAATCATAAGGAAAGGCTATGTAAGCACTGTGGCTACAAAATACACAGGCTCCCCCATTACAGAACCAAAAACACCTACCAGATGTTTGCTTTTAAGGCTGCTAAAGCAACAATCTTGAAAACAAATCCAAACCTCAGCACTAGGGGCAACATCATACAGATGTTTTCAGGCAAGCATGCAGGATTTCCCCAAGGAAATATCCTCCTATTGCCATATGTTGGAAAGTAGCTCTGTACGTAGCACAGTGGCACAAATCAGCAACTTTGCTGAACAAAGGGAAGCAGGCATGTTGACCATTTTCATTAGAAAGAGATATGATGAGGGACATCTCTTTCCTCAGAAAGAATCAGTCTACCACAAAAAATACTGAAAGGCATTTAAGAAAAAACATGAAGTTAAAATATAAATATACGCAGTCCCACGAAACTACCTCTATCCAAATTACAGAAGTCTCATTAGACATTTACTAGGCAGCTCTATTGTTACCCCCAAGGGTAGAGGCATGCTGGAAAGGATCTTGAAAGCTACTGTCCGTGCACTCTACATAGCTGACCTCAAAAAGAAGCCTGACCAGGGCAAGGTCTTCGAGCTATCCAGCAAGTGGGACACTAGCAATCACTTCCTCCGAGACGGCAGCTTCACCCACTTTGCTGACTGGAGGTTCATCCACCGGGCCCGTCTCAACTGCGTTCCCCTGAATGGAGCCATCCGCCACGGCCACCGGGACAAACGCTGCAGGAAGTGCGGCCACTCCAACGAGACCCTGCCCCACGTCCTCTGCAGCTGCAAACCCCACTCCAGAGCCTGGCAGCTCAGACACAATGCGATCCAGGACCGGCTGGTCAGGGCAATCCCGCCCCACCTTGGAGCGGTCGCAGTCAACTGTACCATCCCTGGCACAGACAGCTTGCTGAGACCTGACGTCGTCATCACCAATGAGGACCTGAAGAAGATCATCATGGTCGACATCACGGTCCCCTTTGAGAACCGGTCCGCAGCCTTCTTTGATGCCCGAGCTCGAAAGATGGATAAGTACACCCCACTGGCGGACTCCTTGAGGTCCAAGGGCTACCAGGTCCAGACCCACGCCCTGATCGTCGGCACCCTAGGCTCCTGGGATCCTGCCAACAAGGATGTGCTGCGGGCCTGCGGTGTTGGACGGCGTTACTCCCGGCTGATGCGTCGCCTCATGGTGTCCGACGCCATCAAATGGTCCCGGGACATTTACATAGAACACATCACCGGCCACAGACAGTACCAAGACACGTGAACCAATCCTCCTCCACGTCTACCAACAGAGAGCTCCACGGACTCCTCTCTTATGACACTACATAATCTCTACAGCACATATAACTCATACTACCTCATATGTATTTCAGGATAACCTACTCTTAACATCATATGTGCCTTGTTTACCACTGTTACTTGTATTCCCCCTACATTAAGATGTTCTCCTGAAATTACCAGACTCTTTATACCCAAGCGTACAACCTATTCCGTTCTTCCAGGGTATTGTAGATCATGTTCTTGTTGTGATTTCTGTTTACTCAAATACCTCTTCCCTAGCAAATGATCTGTACTCTAATCCTGGATACCTGAGTACTCTTGTTTGTACATCACTGTGATTGCTTGTACCTGTTTCAAACATTTGCTTAATAAAAACTTTATATCTGCTAATGAAGTACTAATTCAAAGCCCAGGTACAGAATAACATGCTCATAAGTTATAGTAAGTTTACAAATGTGTTAATAAATTGGAAGGTAAAGGAGGAACAGTTTACCTTTCCATGGTCCCTTCTCTCCAAAATTAGGCATCTTCAGCCACTGAGAAATGTTAACAACAGAAAACAGGCCCAGATAGCACTCTTTTACAAAATGCATGCAAGACGGAATGTGTTAATTGTTTTGGGTGTACAGCCTGTGAGCAGAGGAATGAGTAAGCTAATTTCCATGTGTTTGAATATGCAAATACTAACCTGATAGAAAGAATGAAAGCTTCGTTCTCCTGGCTGCTGCACAATCACTCGAGACTGTGGGAAACAGATGTAAAGACATGTATTTTTAGACACTGTGGGATGCTTCATGAAACTCTCATCTTACACTGCCAGTGTAATAAATCGCTAACAATACCAAAATCCCTCCAACACATTTTACCCAGCAAATCTACCTCTGACCAAAACTGCTAGCTGTGTAGGACACAAGGGAGTCCCTGTCACATGAAGTTTACAGCCCAAACCTACACAGGTCATGCCATTGGACAAACAGGCTATTTTTAAAGTTGACTTATGCCAGGGGTCTACAGCCTGCAGCTCTGGAACCGCATACAACTCTTTAGCTGCCTCCTTGAGGCTCTGGGCTCCTGGCTCAAGCCCCCCACCTCGCCAGGGGAGCCTATGGGCAGCCTACTCCTGGCTCCAGGCCCCCCTCCTACCCTGCCACTGGGGGGCCCTGTGGGCAGTCCATTCCTGGCTTTGCCCCCGACCCTGCCACCGGGGAACTCTGCTACTGGCCCATGCCAGGCTCCCCCCTGCCACAAGGGGTCCCTGCAGAGGGCCCACTCCTGGTTCTGTGCTCTCCCCTCACCAAGAGACCCTGTGGCAGGTGCCCTGGCCCAACTCCTACCAGGAGGTTATACCTATCACGGCTCTCAAAAAACTTCTTTATTGAAGGAATTTTTAAAAATGGCTCTTCTTATCTTTTGGGTTGCCAACCCCACCCTGTGGTGACCATGGTAACCGCTTATATGGAAACTCACAGGAATTCTTTTTTTTTTTTTTTTAAGCATCTAATATGATTTACCAGCTGAAATAGGAAACACCACCATGTGACTAGCAGCAAGCGTTCCATGGACCACAATTTGGGAAACCTTGTGGTAAACTTCTCCTAACACACCGCGACAGGCAAAACAGTGGCACCAAGCCAAAGTTCAAGTTATGACTCATTTCTAGCCCAAGACCAATGCTGGTAGCAGCAGGTGGCATTCAGATCTTCATAGAATCTTAATCCCACAGTAGCATAAAACTTAAGGGAATTCTGGGTTTGAATAGAGACATGAATTGGCTTTCTCACCACAAACACTAGTCTTTTAAAGTACCAGAGGACTCCTCCTTTGTTTTTCATTACAGTGATTTTCACTTCTCTCAACCTCATCACTTTCTGATATATTATTCCACCCTGTTTGAATCTATAAAACTTGTATGTTTGGCTAAAGTAATCTTAACCGATGCAGTGAAATGTAATCACAGGATTTATCCTCCCTCCCATAGCATAAGTTTTAGCTGACTTGAGATCAGACCTCTCTATGCAGCTGTGGAAAGTCATTGGCTACCATCATCAGCCAATTGGGTTAACAAAAAACGGTCAAAAGAACATGCTTTTTTAACAGAAACAGAAACTTACCATAGTGCAGTCAAACACCTTTTATAAAAAGCAATATAATTTAAAGCCTTTGCAGTTAGTATACAATGTTTTGCCTTAGTGTCTCTCGCAGGTCAAAGTAGTGCATACAAAGGCTAAACACAACAAAATGTTTATTCTGGAGCTTGATTTCAGAGAAAAAAAGACAGAAATTGAAAGAAGTTACCAGATACTGTCAAATCTACACATGAAAACCAGACTTCTCTAAAATACGTCTTAAGAATAGAAACAAAAAGTTAGCCCAGTTTTTTAAAAAGAGTTTTATATATAAAATTGGTTCTAACTAGCACAGTCTAAAATGTCTTTCACATTGTTTCCATCAGTGTCCTGGAATATGCAAAGCTATGGCATCAGTTCAGTGTCATATTTCTAAAACCACACCATCACTATTCGCAGCTACACAGAAACCTGCATAACTTATTCTTCACCAGTAAGACCTCAATACAAGAATTGCTGTGGGAAACAATTTATAAATGTTTAATTAATCTCAGATTTTATGCTGGATACAAAGCATGAACACAACATTCTGAAACCTTTTTATTTATCCCTCAAGTTCTAAGATGGAATCAGCTCTGAAAACAACAATCTCAAGATTTTTCTGTGGTGCAACAAAGTAGTCATGGTGCTTTAACAGTTTCTTAATTTTAGCTGCCATATCCGTATTGATTCTTGAGGTAAAACGTGAGATGTAGATGTGAAGTAATAAAGCTGTCATATAATGGGCAATGAACTACATGAAATGAGTTCAGAAGGGGAAGATTTAAAATGGTAAATACTAAGTTTTTATAAATAATTATTTATGAGAAAACTGTCTAGCACTCTACAGTCAAACTCATCTTACCTTTTCTAGTAAGTAGTTATTGATATGCCCACCTATTGGGTCTCCTTTGAAATCAAAGTTAATATCCATGTATTTCCCAAATCTGCTGGAGTTGTCATTACGGTTGGTTCTGGCATTGCCAAAGGCCTCTAACACACAATTGGATTTCAACAACATGTTCTTCACTCTAGCACAGATATGCAGAAAAGGCAAATGAACAACACAAGTCTAGGTAGTTTTTTCCTAGATGTCTAGAGTAATCCTTTTCCAGACATAAATCATGTTTTTAGGAGGGCTTAGTAACAGCAAGGCTGTATTCCACAAGAAGATTCAAGTTCCAAAAGGGTAGTGTGTTAGTCTAGTTCAGCAAAACAAGCAAGGAGTCCTATGGCACTTTTAAAGACTTAAATTTATTTATCACATGAACTTTTGTGGAAGAAAACCCCAATTCGTCAGATGCTTTGAAGATGGTTCTACCCCTTTGGTATTTATACACTGTAATCAAGTTCCCCCTCATCTTTCTTTCTGTTAAACCAATAGAATCAAAGAGCACTCTCTCTCTCTCTCTCTCTCTCTCTCTCTGACATGTTTTCTAATCCTTCAGTCATTCTTGTGGCTCTTCTCTAAATTCTCTCCCATTTTTCAACATCCTGCTTGAAGCATGGACACAAGAACTGAACACAGTGTTCCAGCAGGGGGCACCCCAGTGCCAAATACAGAAGCAAAGTAACCCCTCTACTCCTACTTGAGATTTCCCTATTTACTCATTCCAGGATTGTGTTAGCTGTTTTGGCCACAGCTTTACACTGGATCTCAGGTGCTGCTAAATATCCACCATGGCTCCCAAATCACTTCCAGAGTCACTGCTTCCCAGGGGAGAGTCCCTCCATCCCATAAGCATGGCTTAAATTCTTTGATATTAGATGACTTTGGATGCAGAATGTGCCTCCTCAGTTAATCTATCTAAATTTGAGTCTGCATCCCCGAAATACTTATCTAATCATTAGGCGTCTTGCATTGAGGGAAGTTTGTTCGAATTTGTTCCAGAATAGTTTACGGTAATTTGCTTTGTAAGTATACCATATTCATTTATCTGAAGACTTCTATACTTGTACTCAATATGCCTGAGAGAACTATTTGAAAAATCACAAACATGAAAAGCTGAATTTA
Source organism: Podocnemis expansa (assembly GCA_007922195.1). Taxonomy (NCBI): domain Eukaryota; kingdom Metazoa; phylum Chordata; order Testudines; family Podocnemididae; genus Podocnemis; species Podocnemis expansa. The sequence continues at coordinate 3,779,269 of ML681990.1, read as the reverse complement.
AGTTAGAGTATAATCTTTTGTTCAACATCTCATGTGTCAAGAAATAAGTACATAAGTACATTTACTTTGATAAAGTTTGCCTGACATCTCACCAGAAACTTAATTTCAGGTCACTGTTTATAATTCCAAAATGTGCAATGACTTGAGTTATACTCCCAACACTTTCAGTCAATATCTGTTATCAATAAATCTATGTTCCAAAGTTTTCCCTAGATCAAAACATTACCTGAATAAAAGATTAACTGTAATGAAAACTCCATGGAAATACAAAAAAGAAGAAAAAGGATATGTGTATCAAGAGTGCCCAGAACCATGGTATCTGAACGCAATGCTATTTTTCCCCATAAATTTCTGTAAAGCCCTTACCTTTCAACCTCTGCTCTCTGACTGGGATTGGTGATTGCTGCTATATACTGCATGATGTATTTACTGGCCTCAGTTTTCCCAGCCCCACTCTCACCTGAGGACACAAACAGCAAAGTAGTTCATAAACCAAAAATATACACATTTTTTAAAAAAATGGTAAATCAATGCTTGTTGCAATCATGTCATTCTGCTTTGAAGACTTCTCTGCTCTTCTTATTTATTTGAGGTATTAGCCACTTTGATACCAATGTAACCTTGTCCGGTTGCCAGTACCATGCTAACTTAAACCTGGTAATGGTATAAAAGATTTTACAGGCCTAGCAGGCAGAGGATCAAAAGGGATATTGTTAGAGGGAAAAGGTTGGCAATGCAGTTGCTTGCTGGCAGCAGTGATGAGAACTGTGACACAAGAGACAATTGTTCAGTGGCTATCATGGGTCTCTTGCTCTAGAGGCTGCTAGAGCTTACGGACACCACAGAAACTATGTGCCAGGATCTGGATGGCAATTGTTCACTGTATAGGCATCTCCCCTACTGTTTAGGCTCAAGGCAAACAATTAATTTGGTCATCAAAACAGAAGACAAACACTAACTGAAATCATCTAAGGTGGTAGAGCTAGTCCTCAAGATAAGACAAGACTAAACGTTACAGGTTTCTTCTGAACTGGTCTTCACCAGACTATGGGTGTAACAAGGAAGGAACTCATGTTCAAGTTAGCACTATACAATGCAATGTATTCATAATTCATTTAATCCACAAATCCTCAAATTAGACAACTTTATTTGAATGATATAGATGCACATGCAGGGCCATATGCAAATTAATGCCTTAAACATCATGAAGAAGGTCTCTCTTTAACAAATGCAACATTAACCAAACTGTTCTACTTCGCTTTCCTTCCTGTGAAGTTCAAGTGAGGGTCAAATGGCCATCATGTAGTAAGAACAGGCTATTCCAGCTTACCTGATATTACAATGCACGTGTCTTTTGATCGTCTTTTCATGGCCTTGTAAGCAGCATCAGCAATGGCAAAGAGGTGAGGGGGCCTCTCATAGAGTTCCCGTCCTTTGTACTGTTCAATAGTGTCCTGACCATAAATGTTCAAGCTTCTGTAAGGGTTCACAGACACCACCACTTCACCAATAAATGTGTAGATTCGTCCTTTATCAAACCTGCCAAAGGAGAGTCAAAAGGGAAGGAGAGAGATTAGTCAAATATAATAACTCAGTATTTTATATTCTGCATCCAAGATGCTCCTCTGATTTGATCTACCATTGGTCCAAATATTTTTCCACTAACTTACAATATAATAAAAACTATTAGTGAATATATCTACGTAGCACGTGCAATACGTCATCATCTCATTCCAGGCGTTCAATAACAAGTAACTTGATTATAAATCAAGACTGACTTTGAATCAAATGCTACTTACAGAAATTACCACCTGTTACTGTTTCACCTGCAGATGCTTGATAAAGATTTGCTTGCTGAGTATTACCATAAAACTACTGAATTGTATGACAAGGTGCACACAGTAATATCTTTTACTGGAGCACTTCTGCTGGTAAAAGGAACATGCGTTCAAGCTTCACAGGTGATCTGAGGAAGAGTTCTGTAAAGCTTGAAAGCTAGTCCCTTCTACCAACAGAAACGGGTCCAACAAAAAATATTACTTCACCTACCTTGTCTCATATCCTGGGACCAACGCAGTTACAGCAGTACTATAAACATAAGTATAGGACCAAAGATTAAACCCTTTCTTCTGCATACATAACAAACCAGGCTTTCAGCATTCATTTTGGATATTTCTATTACCACTTATGATTTACTAGGATGCAGAATTTGCTGCAGACTGTTTTCCCTCAGATTGGAATAAATTTTAAATCACTGCATGAATTCAACAGAGCGAAGATGTACTAAAAACACTGGGGTTTCTAATCCCCAAGCCTCAGAATAATCCAGACTTAAGAGGAGAGTTTTGCTTTTGGACGTTTTGTTTTGAGGACCTTAGACACTGCGTGACCCACCAAGATGTGCAGAATTCAGGGAGCCGGAATTAGAGCTCTGGAGACAGTTACAAGAGGTGAACATTGCACAAAGACAGTGAATTAATCTACAGCTCAGAGAAAAAAAACAGAACTTTCAACCCTAGTGACTGGTTCCATTCAGAAACTGCTCTTTAGAATGAGAAGATTAGAGTGGAGCTACAGCCCTGATGTTTAACTAAAATTTGAAAACAAGCAACTCCCAGTATATAAAAGGTCGTAGCTATAATAATATTAGCCAATCAACCCTCTCACAAATAAAAAACAATCAGAGGCACCAGTGCTCCTTGCAGAAAGACGGATAAAAGTAGTCTTGAGTTTTTATGCAGACATTTTGACGAAGGGACATATTTTCAAAAAACAAGAAATTTTTCAAACACTCTTTAACCAGTCCCACTGCCTCCTGTGCACTCCCTCATGACCGAGGGTCATACCAGGAGCAGCCTACTTCAATTTCCTTTCTCACAACAATCCAAGAAACTTCACTCCAGACTTTTTCTAGGTCCCCTCTTTAGGGTTGGGTTTACTAATAGAAAATAAACCCCTAAAAGTCCATTTGTAACACACACAACACAAGGTTTCTCTTCCTTCTTCCAGGCCTCCAGAGCTTTGCAGACCCTGACCAAGAAGGGGAAGGACTTTCTCTGGTGTCCCTATCTGAAGAGCTGTCCTCACTCTTTACTGACTGCCACCACTTTCTGCCTCTTTTGTGCTGGAAAAATCTGCTCCCTATTACGTGGGGCACATCCTGTAACCACCAGGCTCTTCAGCCCATCAGGATGGCCACCCTATTACACATTTGTGCCTTGCATTCTGTAAATAAGATTTTCTCTGGAGAAAGAGAGCCCATGTGAGTAGCTTCAGATTGTTAACTGAGGAAATTAAAGGTTCTCAGTTTCTTTTCTTATTTTTGGAAGGGAACAGAGCATGGAAGGTAACAAATCTATTTACAAACTTGGCTATGTGGTCCCAGCTCATAGCCCATTATCAAGTCTGTAATTTGTGTTATGACTCTGTAACACTAGATGGCACCATAATACTTTTACAAACAGCAAAGCAAGCGATTTCAAGAGTCTGTAGATAAAGCACAGTTATGAGATTTCTCTCTGAAAATGCATCATCATGTCTTTACTACAAAGAAAAAATCTGCCTATTTTCCCACTGCTTATTTAAGAAAATAATACTAAACAGAGTTAAGTAGCTATTACACACACTGCATCAGTCCTTGAGTTGAAGTCTTGATGGGTTCATATCTTAAGCTTTACTGCACACCTGTTAAAGTATGTGATGCAGCAGATCAGTTTCCAAAAAGCTCAGCTTGGATCACCAATTACACAGTCTTTGTCAAGCCAGGATCACTGAGTGGAATGGGGCCTTGATCAACACCCTCCTCATTACAGAGCTGAAAATCCAAAGCAATGTTTGGCAGCTCATACCATACAGTTTTTAATATTTTTATGGTAGGGGACATAGAGCCCTTTGAAGGCAACTAAATATTAAGGATTTTCTTGAAAAATTAACAATTTTGCAATCATCAGTAAGACTGAAATATATTGGCTTCCATACAGCTGTTGTATACACAAAAGAAACTTGATGGGGGAGCAGCCGTTGATTCTAAACAGCAGCTTCAATTGTGGTACAAATATAGAATCCCATCAGCAACTCATGAATGCCAGTTTACCTCCAGAAGGAAGCCACACCCATAAGGCAAGTGTCATTAGAGTCAGCTGCAGTGGTTTCTGATCCCTAACTTCATTTTGAAGCAAAGTATATTCTCCATTACCCTGCTGACCTTTTCCAGAAGGTGTACCAATCGCATCCTTGTCTTTCCAGAAAAATTACTCTGGGGTTTTTCAGCAGCATCTTTCACCTCATCCTCCCTCTCCCAATATCATTTGATTTCCTTCTTCACAGCAGCTGAGAATTTTGTACTTTGCTGTTTGCCTATAAAACCCAGAGACATTTCCTATGTGCTTCAATGCAGGGGCAGAAAAGCAAAAGGGACCACCATAAGGGAGCATCTCGATACAGGCAGATGACAGCCAACAATCTACTGATCTGCTTCAGACGCCTCTTCTCATCTGGAAGTTTAAACAAATCTGAACAAACTCCTGCTCACAGAGCAATTCTCAACTTTAAAACTGTTACAATTTTAGTACTTTGTCACATAAAAAACATGCTTGCTATTTCCCAGGTGATCCCAAGACTGGAAAACCTCTCAGGACGCTGGATCAGGTAGGCAGGGTAGGCACAGGAAGAGATATCAGAAGAGGATCTCCCTCAGAGCTCTACCAAGTGAAAGTGTGCCTCAGTGTAAGTTTTACATGAAGGATATCTTTCTGTCAGTATCTGAGTTAAAATTATGCTAGGTACTGCAAAGAGTTGTGTTCTAAAGCCATGAGCCTTCCTTCTTCACCCCTCCATGTTGATAAAGCCTCTTTTCATCAGACAGTTCAGCACTGCGCTGCTGCAGGCCAAGAACAGCAATGGCTGTTTTCCTAGCTGCATTTCTTTGGTTGCGGTTCTTCTCCGGTAAGGAAAAATAAGAACTCATGAAAGAATAAAAAATAATCTATGATGACTGCAGTTCAAACTGAAAGGTTCCAGCAACATTAAGTTTCCCTATTCAACTGTACTGCAAGATCACACAAAGTACAAGTTCCAGATCCATTCAAATCTTTTTTACAAAGCCCACAATGGGAAATATCCTCTGCCAACTGGATATACGTCACTGTACATGCCATTTTCAATAATCTAATACTGTATATATAATAATGACTTTTCATTATTAAAAACTAACAGAATGGCATTTCTGTGAAGATGAACCCTCTATATACATGCACATAAGTGACTCTCCCACAGTCATGCCTTTTTCCATGGACTTACATTTCTTCTAATAACAATAAACTGTATTCTTGACTAAAAGATGTAGCAGTTTCCTGTAGTGGTTATGTTTACATAAAGAATTTCTATCTAGTAATCTGCTTCACTATGTTCTGGGTCCCTCTAATATCCTGGATCTGACATGGCTAAAATTACTCTGCATGTTTTCTGAGTTCTTAGTCTGCTACTATACAGTTTAAGATCCAGTGGCCGTTGAGAAAAGCTGTAGTGTTTTACTCCAGTGTAAATATTTACATCAGGATCAGGAATACGTGGTCTGTTTTTTAAATTAAATCTTTACATCACTGGGATGTTTTACAAAGTAACAAAAAGATATGAAGTGAATATGAACGCAAGTCACAAAAACACCACCACTCTGATGGACAGAAACAAAGGCACAGGAGAAAAGAGTGGCAGAGAGGGAGATTTACTATTACCGTTCAGGGTAATGGGGAATCATTCTTCTTCCCTTTTAGTTTAACTATTTTGATTCAAGTTCACAAAAAACATACACTAGTGTTAATACCGTGAAAAGATTTCCCTAAATATCAAACACATGTGAGGCTATTTTAACAGTCAACTATTCCATGTGATCATTAGTCAGTACTTGAAAGGAAGGAAATATTACAAGTTAGTGCCTGGTGATTTTTTATAAGTCAAAATAACTTCATTTCCCAAAGATTAATGAAACATTTTATATACTCAAGGAAAAAAAAAACAGGTATTCATGGATCTAGCTACCATAGAATGAGGCACCACAGAAATTAGAAAACAGCTGAGGCTCTTGATAAGGAATCCACCACTAGAATGCACTAATGTTTAGCTCTCAGTAGTTGAAGGTTAGGATTCCTCCCACCTGACAAATGCTACACTCAAAAATAAAATACTGTTCTTATTTAGGAAATGATGCAATTTCAGATGCACTCAGTACAAATAAAAAAAAGTTAGTTGGCAAGCACTAGACCCATATTTCAAAACATCTGCAGAACACAGGCTGTTAATGAAAGGCACCAAACCATGCAACCCCCACTCCAAATGCTCCAGTTAAAACAGTAATTCTAAGGGAAAAACTTACAATTATTCATTACAACAGTGCTCCCCTGTGCTGAAAGTGAGGCAGCAACATTCATGCTGAGCAGGACCATCAAGTCATAACTGACTCTGCAGGAATTTCCAGAGGGGTGGCCGTGTTAGTCTGTGTGCAGCAAAAACAATGAGAGCCCTGTGGCACCTTATAGACCAGGTGTGGCCAAACTGCGGCTCGGGAGCCACATGCGGCTCTTGAATGAAAAACTGTGGCTCCCAGAAGAATGTCAGCAAATCAATTTACGAAAGCAGCCCCAGCCTGGGAGTTCAGGAGGGGGTTGGGACAGTGGGGAGAAGCGCAGCATGGTCGGGGATGGCGGGGAGACATGAGGCATGGTCAGGATTTTAAATAACTCACCACTAGCCTGCAGTCTTCTAGATCAAGCAGCAGCAAAGTTTTTACTGTATAGGCCTAATTTTCATAGAAACCTTAAGTAATTATTAGAATCTGACATTAGTAGGATCAATATTTGTCCTCTTTTTATGCTAAAATTAAAGAGTGCAATGAATTTTAAACCGTAATTTTGGAGTAGGTAAAAGTATGTGGCTGTATACCTCAGTGCGGCTCTTGAAGGTATAATAATCAACTTGTGTGGCTCTTGAGTTCCATAAATTTGGCCACCCCTGAACAATGTTCCCTGTAAGCTGCGCTGGCGCGCTGCAGCACAGCCCACCGCAGCTGCCAGCGCACAGAAGGGCTCCTGTGGAGCAGGGAGTTTTGAAAACTCCCGCCCAGAGAAGCTGTAACGGAGCATGCCCAGGAGTTAGGGTTGGCCCTGCTGCTCGAGTCCAGCCCCAAGGTAAGTTTGTGGGGGCGGGGGGGGCGATGCCGGGGGGGCAGTGTGAGCGGGAGGGGGCTGCTGCCGGGAGCGGGGGGAGTGGGAGCAGGGGGGGGGCGATGCCGGAAGCGGGGGGGCGATGTCAGGAGCGGGGGAGGCGAGTGGGAGCAGGGGGGGATGCCGCCCGGAGCCGGGGGGGGCCCGCCCCCCGGCCCCCGTGGGGGGGAGGGGGGAGCGCAGTGAGCAACAGGCGTTGCTCAGCTGCCCTCTCCCCTTAGAGGCCACATTGCCCTTGAATATAGACTAACATTTCTTTGGGCATAAGCTTTCATGGACACCAACCCACTTCTTCAGATGACTGTAGGATTACTCTTTATACAATTCAGTCTGCACTGTGAGATTGTTAACATGACAAATAATGTTATGAACTTACAGATTTTTCAGAGCTAGATTGTTTTCTCACAATTACCCAAATTCTAAAATTTTCATTTATCAAGAGACACATTTTGCTAGCCCCATCCAGTCAACAGTCAAGTATTTGTGGAGTGTAGGGGAACCACACTTTTATGACTAAGAAAAGCATCCCAGAATAAAGTCCCTGGACCATCTCCTTTGGACACATCTTCAAAGAACTGATATGCACAGACTTTACTAGCAGTTTCTATTTTGTTTGTGGGAAGAAGGCTGTCTTTTTGGGATTCACTCACCACACATCTGGGCACTGTGGTTTTGTCTACACTAGCAAATCAGTTCAGACTAAGTAAGCTTAGTCCAGGCTAATTTGAGCCATGTCTACTCTAGCCTTTGGCTCGTTCAAACTAAAACATTTTTAGCTCAAACTAGCCAAAGCTTAGTTCAAACTAGTTAGTTCGAACAGTAAATTCAAACTAACCACTTAGTTTGAACTTGCCACTTTGGCTAGTTCAAACTAGCGGTTAGTTTAAACTAGTTGCACTTTTTTAGGTCCGACTAACTTTTAGTTTGAACTAAAAAAAGCGCAGCTAGTTTTAACTAAGAAGTTAGTTTGAACTTACTTCGAACTGCTTAGCTCGGACTAAGCAAGTCCAAACTAAGCTTTAAGGTGTAGACATAGCCTGTGTGCCTTAAACAATGTTCCATTTTAAATATATATAGACAAATTAACAGCTAAACTACTATTCAAAGTTCAGGACCCAATACATCTATTGAGCCTTGTCCTTTCCTCCACCATATGAGACACCTTCAGAAATAGAGGAACTATCACTACCTGAATCTCCTCTTAAACCGCCAGTAAAGATTTACCTTCAGTTTAACACAGCGTCAGTGAGTGACAGTAAGTCCTTTATAGTAAAGTTATAAATGGTTTGGAAAGGCCTAATGAAAGCACATTACAGATCTGAGTAGCGTGTACACTGGAAATTGTTATAAACCTATCAGTAGAAAGTCTTATAGATAGTTTTAAAAAATGTAAGTTGTTACACTCTCATATTTGATTTATTAAAATACTGTTAGCCCTTTAGAAACAGTAATCCTTTATGAACCATAAATGGAACAGTTAATATTACTGTGACCACTTTATTTCCCTTTTTCTGCTCACCATCTATCTGCATAAGAGTAAAGATGGCCCCAGAGGTTAGGGCACTAGCATGGGGCTCAGGAGATCTAGGTCCAGTCCCCTGGTCTGACACAGACTTCCTGTGTGATCGTGGACTTTGACACAAAAATCTCTGTGCCTCACGTCCCACCCTGTACAAAGGGGATATCAGTACCTTCATGTTGAGGGGTTATATAAGAGGGGGTTTGGAAGATAGATACATTTAAAAGAGTATGAAATAGCCAGATAAAGGGGGTAGACAAATATAGATAGAGGCATGCATATTCCAGAGACCACAGCAACCATAATCATCCATACTAAATGTCATTCCCCTTGCAAAGAGGGAAAAAAACCCATAAACCATCAAAATCTTACATTTTTAGTATTCATCTTATGGCGCACACAAGTAGGCTGACAGAAGGTTACTGAAAAGAGGGGATTTTCTCCTTGCTGGGACACCAAAACAAAGCATCTGATGAAGTGGGGTTTTCTCCCCCAAAAGTTCATGCAATAAATAAATTTGTTAGTCTTTCCCAACAGGTGATTTCTGTTAGTTGTCAGTTACTGTGGGAATTGGGACTGTGATTGTGTGATTGTCTGAGGGCTGTTTGGACCATTGTTCCCTGTTGACCTTTGATCACCAGCTCCAATCAGCCTTGTGATCACCCTTCCCCTGTGTGTTTAACAAGGGACAAGGGCTGACCTAGGCAGAGAAGGCCTTAAAAGCCAGCAGCTGAGCAACCAGGGGGGACTGAAAACAGGGGAGTTGGAGAGGAGTTGGTGAGGCCACAATGGTGAAGAGGAGCCGCACTGGTTGTAACAGCTCCCCTTCTGTCTCCTCCACCTGTGCCTGTAGGCAGACAGACATCCTGACCATGGATATCTCTACCCAGATCCTGGTGAGGACTTGCAGGGACTGTGACCTGCATTTCCCTGTCTCAGATGATCAAGCTGAGGAGATGAATCAATATGACAGGCGTCTTCAGGTGGAATCTCTCACGAGGCAGGTGGGAGAGTTACAGGAGGAAGTGTCTAAGCTAAGGAGTATCCATACCCTGGAGAAGTTCCTCAGTAGCATCCATGAGGAGACATGCAAGGAGGAGGATACTATCCAGGTGCCAAAGACTACTGCTGCACCACTGGAGAAGGATGGGATGCCTATGGCAGAGGGAGGACACTGGCAGACGGTTACCTCTGGCAGCAGACAGTGCCTCCACCCTTGCTCACATCCCACCCTCCATTATGGTGAAGAACCATTACACAGCACTAGAGATGATGGATGTGGTGGAAGAGGAGACACCATACACCCCCAGGGCTGGGAGGATCACATCCACCACAGCTAGGAGGAAACGCAGGTTTGTGGTGATTGGGGACTCACTTCTGAGGGGGATGGAGGCACCCATTTGTTGCCCTGACAAGGCCTCTTGGGAGGTGTGCTGCCTGCCGGGTGCCCTCATCCGAGACGTTACGGAGGGATTGTCGAGAATCATTCACCCCTCTGACTACTACCCTATGCTACTCATCCATGTGGGAACCAATGTTACTGCGAGAGGTGATCCTCGGCAGATCAAAGGTGACTACAGGGCTCTGGGAGCACGGGTGAAGGAGTTCAGAGCACAGGTGATGTTCTCCTCAATCCTTCCGGTCAAGGGTAGGGGCCTGAGAAGAGACAGATGCATCCCGGAGGTGAACGCCAGGCTGTAAAGATGGTGTTGTCAGGAGGCTTTGGCTTCCTTGACCATGGAGTGCTGTCCCAGAAAGAAGGACTGCTAGGCAGAGATGGACTCCATCTGTCGAGAAAGGGGAAGAGCATATTTGGACGTCGACTGGCTGACCTAGTGAGGAGGGCTTTAAACTAGGTTTGAAGGGGGAAGGAGACCAAAGCCCACAGGTAAGTGACAATGTGGGAAACCTGGGGGAAGATATGGAGCTTGGGGGGTGCTGGGACTGTAACACCAGAGATAAAAGAGAAGGTAGTTAGAACATGGGGAGAGAATCAAATAATTGTGTTACATGTTCTAATGAAGCTTTAATACCTGAGGCAAGTGCAGGAGGACAATGCTGGGAGAAAATGCAAGGAGGTAGATGCAACAGAATTGGAAATTGACACAGGAAAGTAGGGCAATCAGCCTGGTATCTTAGGTGCTTGTACAGGAATGCGAGGAGCCTGGTAAACAAGCAGGAAGAATTGATAGTACTGGCGCAGACAAGGAACTATGATATAATTGGAACAACAGAGACATGATGGGATAGCTTGCATGACTGGAGCTCTCCCATGGATGGGTATAAATTGTTCAGGAAGGACGGGCAGGGAAGAAGAGGGGGAGGAGTAGCGCTATATGTAAAAGTGCTCTATGACTGCTCAGAGTTCCATTATAGAAGTGGAGATGAGCCAATTGAAAGTCTGTGGGTTAAGTTTAGAGGAGGGGGCAACAAGGGGGATGTCGTGGTGTGTGTCTGCTATAGACCTCCAGACCAGGAGGAGGAGATGGATGAGGCATTCTATGGACAACTGGCAGAAGTTTCTAGATCACAGACCCTGGTTCTCATGGGGGACTTCAGTTACCCTGACATCTGCTGGAAGGCCAATACAGCAGTGCACAGGCAATCCAGGAAGTTTTTGGAGAGTGTTGAGGACAACTTCCTGGTACAAATGCTGGAGGAACCAACTAGGGGCCTTGCACCTCTCACCTGCTGCTCACGAAAAGAGAAAAATTGATTGGGGATGTAAAAGTGAATGGCAACCTGGGCAGCAGTGATCATGAGATGATAGAGTTCAAGATGCTGATTAATAGAAAAAAGGAAAGAAGCAAAATGCAGACCCTGGACTTCAGAAAAGCAGATTTTGGCTCACTCAGGGAACTGATGGGCAGGATCCCTTGGGAAGCTGATCTGAAGGAGAAAGGCATCCAAAAGAGCTGGCTGCATTTTAAAGAAACCCTGCTAAGGGCACAGGAAGATACCATTCCGATGAGCAGAAAGAACAGCAAACGTAGAAGGCGCCCAGTGTGGCTTAACAGAGAACTCTGCACTGAGCTAAAGTATAAAAAGAAAGCTTACAAGAAATAGAAGCGTGGGCAGATGACTAAGGAGGCATATAAAGATATTGCTTGGGACTGCAGGGATAAAATCAGAAGGGCCAAAGGACAATTGGAGTTGCAGCTAGCAAGGGATGTGAAGGATAATAGGAAGGTGTTCTACAAGTATGTCAATAACAAGAAGAGGATCAGGGATGGTGTAGGTCCCTTACTGAATGGGGCAGGTATCCTTGTGATGGAAGAGGAGAAATCTGAAGTGCTCAATGCTTTTTTTACTTTAGTTTTCACAGGCAAGGCCAGCTCCCAGGCCACTACACTGGGCATGGCAAATTGGAGAGAAGAAGAGAGGCCCTTGGCGATGGAAGGTCAGGTTAGGGACTACTTAAAGAAACTGGATGAGCACAAGTCCATGGGGCCAGATGAACTGCATCCAAGGGTGCTGAGGGAGCTGGCCAATGAGAGAGCAGTAGCACTGTCCATTATCTTTGAAAACTTGTGACGAAGGGGGGAGGTTCCAGAGAACTGGAGAAAAAGCAAATATAGTGCCTATCTTCAAGAAAGACAAAAAGGAGGATCCAGGGAATTACAGACCCGTCAGCCTCACCTCAATCCCTGGAAAAATCATCAAGCAGGTTCTCAAAGAATCCATCCTGAAACACTTGGAGGAAAATAGAGTGATCAGGAACAGTCAGCATGGATTCAACAAGGGTAAATCATGCCTGACCAACCTCATCACATTCTATGATGAGATGACTAGATTTGTTGATGCGGGAAGAGACGCTGAAGTGATCTACCTTGACTTTAGCAAGGCTTTTGATACGGTTTCCCACAGCATTCTCGTCAGCAAGTTAAGGAAGTATGGGCTGGATATGTGGACTGTAAGGTAGATAGAGAACTGGCTAGATCAATGGTCTCAGCTTGTAAGAATCAATCACTCCATGTCTAGTTGGCAACCAGTAACAAGTGGTGTGCCCCAGGGGTCGGTCCTGGGGCCAGTTCTCTTCAACATATTCATTAAATGATCTGGATGATGGGATAGATTGCACACTCAGTAAGTTTGCAGATGACACCAGGCTGGGGGGAACGGTAGACAAGCTGGAGGGCAGGGACAGGATTCAGGGAGACCTTCTCAAATTGGACCAGTGGGCCAATAGAAATCTCATGAGGTTCAACAAGGAAAAGTGCAAAGTCCTGCACTTGGGATGGAAAAACTCATGCACTGCTACAGGATGGGGAGTGATCAGCTAAGTAGCAGCACTGTAGAAAAGGACCTGGGGGTTATGGTGGATGGGAAGCTGTATACGAGTCAGCAATGTACTCTTGCTGCCAAAAAGGCCAATAGCATTCTGGACTGCATGAGAAGAAGTGTTGCCAGCAGATCAAGGGATGTGATCATTCCCCTCTATTCAGCACTGGTGAGGCCGCATCTGGAATACTGTGTCCAGTTTTGGGCTCCCCACTACAAAAAGGACATGTACAAATTAGAAAGAGTCCAAAGGAGGGCAACAAATATGATCAAGGTCAGATCAGATCAGATCAGATCAAATCATAGGGCTGCCTATGAAGAAAGACTGAAGGAACTAGGCTTATTTAGCCTGCGAAAGAGAAGACTAAGGAGGGATTTGATAGCAACCTTCAACTACTTGAAGGGATGCTCCAAGGAGGACGGAGCTCGGCTGTTCTCAGTAGTAACAGAGGACAAAACAAAGACAAATGGTTTCAAGTTGCAGCTGGGGAGGCTGAGGCTGGATATTAGGAAAAACTTTCTTACTAGGCAAGTGGTGAAGCATTGGAATAGGCTACCTAGGAAGGTGGTGGAATCCCCGTCTTTGGAGATGTTTAAAGCCTGGCTGGACAAAACCCTGGCTGGGATCATTTAGTGGGAGTGGTCCTGCTTTTTTGGCAGGGGGCTGGACTAGATGACCTCATGAGGTCCCTTCCAACCCTATGTACTATGATTCTATGATTAAGTGCCATAGGACTCCTTTGTCTTCCTGAACTAGACTAACATGGCTGCCCCTTTGGACCTTGAAAACTTAGTTTTCAAGTAGCCTTTTTTTTTTTAAATAAACTTACTGATCTAGCCTGATCTCCTGCACAATGCAGGCCACAGAATCTCATCCACCCACCTCAAGCACTCTCAGTGCTAGAGATTGTTAAAGAAAGGCTATCTGTTGGTGACTGAAAAATAATTTTATGAGCAAATACTTAAGCTTGCACTGAATCTACGCAGTTCTTAGAACTAGTCTAGATTAGCCCTAACTGTATTTCTAAAATCATGTTAGCTAAAACAAACATTTTAAAACTCTACAGTAAATTGGGCAAGTTGTGATAACAAATTAGCTAACTGAGGACAGATTATATTGTTGTCAGTATAGACACCTGATTTATTAAACTGCACTTTGACAATGAAATAGCACATACGCACTATTTTTTTAATTAATTAGACATGTATAGCTTCTTATCTGAACACAAATCAACAATAGATGGTGCCCTCATGCTTCTGAAGAACTTTAACCTGGCTCATTTAAATTGCCTCCCCCTGTATTTCTCTAAGGTACAGGTGCAGTTTTCCATATGTAACTCCAGTACTCTTTCATCAATATTAAGTACTATTTCAAAGTTTACCTAAAAAAAGTCGGTTTGATTCTCGAGCAGGTGGAAAGGAATTAAGTTCAAGTTCTACAATAAACTATTCATAAATCATGTAAATGCAAATAATTCATAAACCAAGAGAACTGAGATTGAAATAGGAGGATGGGGAAATATATCTTTCTCCTTACTGCAGTCAGAAAAAAAGTCAAGTCACTATTATCATCTTTGCGCCTAGGAAAACAGTCCAAATCCTGATAGCATTCTTAATAGGCCCCAACTGTTTTAACTCAGACCACAAACCAGTTTCAAAGCTAGATATTGCTGGTGGAATGAGCTCAAGAAAAACTATCTTCCCTTGCATGGTTCTGAACTGTTTCAGTTAAGGTAAAATGTTGCCAATTCAATAAAATAGGAAATGCCATTCACTGTTCATGCAGCACCACTCCTTTCCTGTATGGGATGGAACAGAAAGGGCAGGGCAGGGCATAAGTAATTCATTCACTTGCAACTTTCAAATGGAACTGCTAAGAAACAGGGTGAAACCTCTTTCAGAAGGCACACAGGGGGAAGGCTACAAAGAAGCACAGTAAACTATAACACTGTTTCACATTGAAAAAATAAATTAAACCAAACTGCAGCTCCACAGCCTTGTCATCAATTCTCGCACATTTATATAGCCAACTTTGGAAGCCATACAGATATGATAAGAAGGTTAGCAACAGAGAAGAGAAAATATCAAGCTGTTGAGCCTTTTCTATATCTGAAGTTTCCACAATAGCTGAATAGAAACTCAAGTTCTGAATCCTAAATAGTAATAATCATGGACTATGGACTGATTCCCTTTCAAAGACAGTTAAGCTAGAAACCAGAATATTCACTAAAACGCTTCCTTAAAAATAAGCTACAAACTGCTAACCTAGTCGTGAGGAAGGGGGAGAAAAAAAAAAAAAAGCAACTAAACCACCAAACATAGGAGACACTGAATACTTTCATTTCTGTTTGCGTCAATGGGCAGCATGAGCTGTCCCTCCCCCATGTTTAGGGCAGCACTAGAAATCCTTTTGGTACAGATTAGAGTTTTTTGTTTTTAACACTTATTTAACAGCAAGATGCTACATGAGCATAACAACCAGGCAACAGAAAACATGAGAAAGGACATGCTGTGTAGCTGTCTAGGATATGGAGAGCTCACACCACTTAGAAAACTTATACATACTACACTCCACGAGAAAGGAACTCTTGCAGGTTTTGTTGCCTGGTGCAGGGATTATTTTGCCATTTTCCCCTTAAAACTGAATCTATTTTATCCTTTTTCCTGTTGTCTTTAGCAAATCACCTTCTTGCTCTTTTTCTCTCACTATTAGTAATGTGCCCTCCTCTCCTCTGTCACCCCTTCCTGCACTTTGCTAGACATATGATAGTTTCATTATGTTTTGGTACTTCTAAAAAACACCCAATCAGATTTCTAAGAACATATTGAGAAGGTGTCTCCCTGCACCAGGCAACAAAACCTGCCTAATTTTCATGGTAACCTTAAGTAATTATTAGAATCTGACATTAGTAGGATCAATATTTGTCTTCTTTTTATAATAAAATTAAAGTGTGCAATGAATTTTAAACTTAGTAATTTTGGAGTAAGTAAAAGTATGTGGTTATATGCCTCAGTGCAGCTCACGAAGGTTTAATAATCAACTTGTGTGACTCTTGAGTTCCATAAATTTGGCCACTCCTGATATATGGGATCAGAAGGGGTTTCCCCCGAGACAGATTGGCAAGTGCAGTGGGGGTTTTTCACCTGTCCCTGTAGCATGGAGCTTGGGTCACTTGCTGGTGGTTTCTCTGTACCTTCAAGTCTTTAAGCCATGATTTGGGGACTTCAGTGACTCAATCATAGGTTAGGTATCTTTTGCAGGAGTGAGTAGGTGGTTCTGTGGCTGTATTGTGCAGGAAGTCAGACTAGATGATCATGTTGGTCCCTTTTGACTTTAAAATCCATGCATAGGAGAGACTAGTGATCAGCCAGAGTCTACATGGGGAAGGCTCCCCAAATTCCTAACAACTGTTACTCCCCACACACATACTGCCCTCCCCTCTGCACATATTTGTTCCATATTTCTCCCACCCAGACTCAACAACCCTACATGTTCATACCCAGATCCCTTTCCAACAGTTATTTGCCTCTTTCTCTTCTCCTCTATTACTTGAGTCCACCAAGCCTTCGCACTGCTTCTGACAAATGAGGAAAATACGTTTCTATACTGTAATTTAAATGAATTATTACACCAAGTTCTACATTAATGTCTAATAAGAAATTTATTTGTCATAAAAACATTTCCTGAATTTTTTTGTTGTTTATTTTGTTACAGGCATCCTTGTGGATGGGTATTTTGAAATAAATTATCAAAATAATCAAAACTGTTGTGATTATATGGTGATTATTATATATTTGACAAAAAATATATAAACAAGTTTTTTTTTGTTTTTGTTTTTTTTCGAATGGATGACCTTAAAACCCACATACTAAAATGGAGAAAAACAGTACATAAGTAATTCAGAGTTGTCAGACTTCTTGTACATGGCATTTTAAGCACTGTGAATTTATTTGTTCGCAAGAAGTCAATTGGCCAGTGTAACGCGTACTTCTGTATTTGTGTCCTCCATTTCAGTGTGTTGGTTTTTAAGGTCATCCATTCTAAAAAGCTTGGTTTTTATATTATTTTTCAGTCAAGACTAAAAGCAGATCAAATCAAAAACTTATGAACATCAGTTGCCTGAAAATTAACCTCTAACCATTACACCACCGGCTGGAGAAAGATGAAAAACCACAGGGAATACACATACAGACAGACAGTCAAGATGGAGCAAAGTTAATACAAAGTCACCAAATAATAATACATTGAACTTTGCAGAATTTTCAAATATTATGCATAGAATATATTGGTGCAGAATTCCCCCAGAAGCAACAAATGTAGGCATATAAAAAGGCTTACTGAGATGGTTAAACAAAGGTAATTAGCCTCTAGGAGTTTAAATAAAAGGAGGGAAGCAAAGCTTAAAAACTGTCTTGAAGTATTCCATTATGCAGGTTCTTCCCCTCTTTATCCCTCTCACCAAGGTATCCAAGCTCCTTACAAAGTATGTCCCTTTGTTCTATTGTGCCTTTGACTATTCCTCTCCCTGTCTCCTGGAGTGAGTGGCTTTGAAGGGGGTTCATTTATTTTCCACCCTTTCTCTCCCAATCCCCTCTTATTTACTATTGTGCAAAAGTCAAACAAGAGAAGCTAGTTTTACATTTCATCATACATCTCTAACCCATTTTCTACATATTCTCTACTGAGACATTCCCTCTTCAGGGAGAACCTAGGGTCTTACGTGTCTAAAGCAACTAAGCACACTTCTGGGCACTACATAAATCATGATACTACTTTCTCTACTGCTAGTGAGAAAATCTGTAATAAGATCAAAGGGCTAGGAACAAAGAATGTAGCTCATACTTACAGGATGGGGGACTATCCTGGGAAGCAGCAACTCTGAAAAAGATTAAGGGCCATGCTGGATAATCAGCTGAACATGGAGATTCCAATGGGGCACCGTGGCCAAAAGAGTTAATGTGATCCTGGGCTGCCAATAGAGGAACATTCAGTAGGGTTAGAGAGGTTATTTTACCTCTGTATTTAGCACTAGCGTGACGGCTGCTGGAGTACTGTCTCCAGAGCTGGTGACCACAATTCCAGAAGGATGTTCATAAACTGGAGAGGGTCCACAGAAATGCAGTGAGAATTATGGAAAGGTCAGAAAACATGCCTTACAGTGAAACTCAGTGATCTCCATCTAGTGAGCCCAATAAAGAGAAGGTTACAGGGTGACTATTACAGTCTGTAAGTATCTATATAGGGAGCAAATATTTGATAATGATCTCTTCAATCCAGCAGACAAAAGTTTAACAGTTCAATAGCTGGAAGCTGTAGGTGAACAAATCCAGACTGGAAATATGGCATAAAGTTTTTAACAGAGAGGATTATGAATTACTAGAACAACTTACCAAGTATCATAGTAGATCCTCCATCCCTAATCTTTAAATCAAGACTGGGTGTTTTACTAAAAGATCTGCTCTATAAATTATTTTGGGATGTTCTATGGCTTATGTTATACACATGGTCAGCTATATAATCACAATGGTCCCTTGTGACCTTGAAATTTGTTAATCATATACCCACTTATGAACTGAGACATAAAGCACATTCTTCTTGAACTCTCACTCTATAGTCACTTAAATTCTTACATATGCACACACAAGAATTAGTTTTCCAGTACTGGACAAACACCTGCCATGCCACAATTAATAGAACAAATAGAAAGAAGAAATGAAGTCTAGGATTGCTGCCAATGAAATGGATAGAAAAGCCATTTGTAAGAAGCTAGAGCTGTACATCAATAGCTTAGACCCCTCATTAAGCATTCAGATGCAATAGTCATTACAAATGGTAGAGTAGCACCACCAAAAGTCAATGCAGATGACAACTCATATTTGTCAAATGCAAAATTTGAATATGGCTAGGGTATGGCATAGGGTTCTAGGACAATATTTAGGAATGCAAAAAGGTTGGCAGCCACAAAATCATTTACAGGTTAGTCCAAAAAAAAAAAAAAAAGCCTTATCTTTGAAAGAAAGGCCTTATCTTAGAGAGTAAGACCTACAAGCAGATGTCAGGCTGACATCACAAGTATTTTGTCATGAGTTGACTCCTGAACCAAAATCAATGTTCACTGACTCTGCTGGCAAGAAGACTGCCAGGAAGAAACTGTAGACAAAGGTGCCAACTAGCCATACTTCACAAGAAATCACCTTCACAGTCACTGGCTATTTAGCAGTTCTTTGGACAGTACATTTGCCAGCAAGTAGTATCACTCAGGGCTTTGTGACAAATTTCAGCATCTGCATATGCACAAGCTAGCAGGTGATGTATATCTTCTCTCTGATAGGTACAACTGTCAACAAGGCTTAGAAGAACTACAAAAGAGAGCAGAGGGCATCAGCTGAGTGCACACCTACCTCCAAAGAAAGTTGTCATAATGCTTACAAAAAGAGTTGATGGACATCATTTGTAAAACTCATTCTGGGCAAGAAGTTTTACCCATGACACACACTGAGGCACAAGCTAGATATCACAGGCAGACAATCCCCCAGTAAAGTAAACCAGTGAGGTTTGGCAAGCAGAGAAGATATGTAGAGCCCTGCAAATCTGCGAATATCCGCAGATATCCGCATCTGCGGATACAACACAGATATCCACAGGCCATTTCTTGCAGATGCAGGTCGGATATGGATCCACATATTTGTATCCGCACAGGGCTCTAAAGATATGACCACCTCACATTTCTACACTAAATAGTGATGGCTGCAAAAGAGAAGCCAACAGGAACATCAGTATCATCAGAAGACATTGATGCATTTGTCTTATTCCAGCGCCATTACCATGAACAGAACCTAACATCTTTAGTGATTATGGAACTGTTAGTTCAAAATAGAGCTATAAAGATTCCTGTGTTACTGCAGGAGAACACAAACATTGCAACAGGACTATTAGCTGCTCACACACACTCAAGCTGTGATAAAGTAACCTTCTATTCTGGCGTTGGCAAAGGTACTGTGCAGAAGATTCTGCAGCCTGGATACTCCTTCGCTCTGCAGGGTGGCATCAGTGCACTGACGGCACTTGACCAAACAACTAGATTCATGGATGCATGCTACAGACAATGAAATTGTCTCATGGTGTCAGGTGCTTGGAAAAAAACATAGGCAGAGAAAAACCACATCAGCATCAAAATTCAGCTCCTCACAGCCACGAAGCAAAGTATACATAGAAAATGTAAAATCAGCACATCTTCAGGCATTTGTGTTCAAAAACATTTGCATATATATACACATCACCACCTGATTCACAGCAATATGAATGGATATGCAACAAGTTCTAAGTCTGTTTCCAAAACTATCAGATAATTTTAAATTAATCAAGTGCTTTTGTGAAACTGATGTACCTTGTAAATCTATGAGATACGAATGTAACCATGTCAAACTACCACGTACCGTATGCTACACATGCCAAGGAAGTGCGGTGTGTTGCAATGACCCAACAAAATCAGCTTCAGCAATGGCAAATGAAAACAGTGTTGCCAATTAAGCAACCTGTTTTATTCACATCAGGTCAAAATTGTAGTCTGACTGAAAAAGAACAGTGGCAATCATTCACAATGATTCCAAATGAAGTATTTGGTTAAAGTTATTATTTTGTTGAACATATATTTATAACGTGTAGAATATTTTTCACATTAAAAAGAGTAGCTGCTGTATGAAGTGAGAAGAAGGGGTTACTTACCTGTAACCGGTGTTCTTCGAGATGTGTTGCTCCTGGCCATTCCTCTGTAGGTGTTTGCACGCCACGTGCACGGAATGCTGGAATTTTTTTTCCCTTAGAGTACCCGTAGGGCGGGCTATAGTGCCCCCTGGAGTGGCACCTCTGCGGCACTCTATATAGCAGTCAGACGGCCCTTCCCTCCTCAGTTCCTTCTCCCTGTATTCCGAAGTGGGGAGGCAGGAGGGAATAGAATGGCCAGAAGCAACACACCTCGAAGAACACCGGTTACAGGTAAGTAACCCCTTCTTCTTCTTCTTCTTCTTCTTCTTCTTCTTCGAGTGATTGCTCCTGTCCATTCCTCTGTAGGTGAATAACTAGCCTTACCTTAGGAGGCAGGAGGAATCAAAGACATAGAGACTGGAGGACTGCTCTGCCCACCACTGCATCCTGCTGGGCCTGGTGGGTGATGGCGTAGCGTTGCATGAAGGTACGGGCGGAGGACCAGGTCACCGCCCTACAAATTTCCATGACCAGGACCCCTGCCAGGAATGCTGTGGATGAAGTCTGAGCTCTCGTGGAGTGTGTGTTCACCTCAGGAGGACGCTTCCTCTCTAGTGCATAGCACTCTTTAATACAAGCGACCATCCAAGAGGCAATCCGCTGTGCGCAGACCGGACGGCCTTTTAACCTGTCAGCAACCACTACAAAAAGCTGTGGTGACTTGCGAAAAGGTTTCGTTCTTTCAATATAGAAGGCTAACGCCCTTTGAACGTCCAACATATGGAGATGTCTGTCCTCCTCCGAAGCATGCGGCTTAGGGTGAAAAACGGGCAGGCATGTGTCCTGGTTGATATGGAACTGCGACAGTACCTTAGGCCGAAAGGCCAGGTGGGGGCGCAGCAGGACCTTGTCCTTAAAGAACACTGTAAAGGGTGGCTCCGCCGTCAGAGCTCGGAACTCTTGACACCCTTCTAGCCGATGTAATCGCCACCAAGAACGCTACCTTCCATGAGAGGTAAAGCAGAGAGCACGTAGCTAAAGGCTCGAAGGGGGGCCTTGTAAGTCGTGAAAGAACCAAGTTCAAGTCCCACTGAGCCACTGGTGCCCTCACCGGTGGGTAGAGTTTCGTCAAGCCTTTTAGGAAACGCCTGACCATGGGGTGTGTAAAAACAGAAGCATACCCAGGAGCCTGCCAGAATGCCGATATCACTGCTACATGCACTTTGATTGACGCAGTTGAGAGGCCACTAGACTTTAGGGACCACAGATAATCCAAGAGATTCGGAATAGGAAGCGTAAAGGGATCCCAACCCTTGGTTCTGGTCCACTGGACAAACCTAGGCCACTTTGCCCTGTAGGTGGCCCTCGTGGACCGCTTCCTACTGTTCCAGAGGATTTCCCTCACTGGAGAGGAACATTGCAGTTCTCTGAGGCTTAGCCATGGAGGATCCAAGCATGGACATGTAGCGCCTCCAGGTTAGGGTGAAGCAGGTGGCCGCCATCCTGGGTCACCAGGTCCAATCTCATCGGGAGTTGCACTGGAGCACAAACCAAGATCCTCAACAGAGTCGAGAACCAGTGCTGCCTCGGCCACGCTGGTGCGATTAATATGACCTTTGCCCTGTCTGCTTTTATTTTCTGGACCACCTTGGGCACCAGCGGTGTCAGGGGGAACGCGTAAAGGAGATGCTGCGTCCAAGACATGTCGAACGCGTCCGCTATTGAGCCGGGGCTGAGACCCCTGAATGAGCAGAACTGTGGACACTTCTTGTTGTGCTCCAACGCAAACAGATCCACCCAGGGACGACCCCACTTCCGGAAAAGGCATTCCAGAACCTCGTGGTTTAATGACCATTTGTGAATCATAAATCTCCGGCTCAAGGTATCCGCTAAGCCATTCTGAACGCCTGGTAAGTAAGATGCTACGGGGTGAATCCTGTGGCGAATACAGAATTCTCACAGTTGGATCGCTTCCTGACACAGTGGTATCGAGCAGGTCCCCCCTTGCCTGTTGATATAAAACATGGCAGAGGTGTTGTCTGTTCGGATAAGAACTGATTTTCCTGACAGAAAACTCCGAAAGATGCTGCAAGCCAGACGCACGGCCCTGAGCTCCTTCACATTGATATGTAGAAACCTGTCTCTGCCTCTCCAAAGACCTTGTGTCCTGAGGCGGCCCAGGTGGGCACCCCAACCCTGATCTGATGCATCTGTAACCAGACACATTGAAGGGTGTATGGATTAGAATGGAACTCCCGTAAACAAATTGGCTTCCTGACCCCACTATGCCAGGGCCTCCTGCGCCTGGGGCGGCAGGGATACTATCGTGTCCGTACTGTCCCAAGCAAGGCGAAAAGCCCCCACACCAGCCACAACTGGAAGGGGTGCAGACGGAGGCGGGCATGCTTCACTATGAACGTGCAGGCTGCCATCAGCCCTAAAAGTCTGAGACAAGTTCTGACCGAGGTGAGAGGAAACTTTGACAGGGACTTCACCAATTGTCTGATTGTTTCGAAACGGGAATACAGAAGGCTCGCCCTTACTACTACCGAGTCCAGGACGGCACCTATAAACTCTATCCTCTGAGTTGGTATCAACATCAATTTCTGGGCATTTATAAGGAGACCCAGCCACGCAAATACGTTCTGAACCAATTGCAAGTGAAGACATACTTCCTGCCTTGAGTGGCCTTTCACCAGCCAGTTGTCGAAGTAGGGAAACAACGTGACCCCTTGCCTCCCGATAAAGGCCGCAACCACCGAAAGGCACTTCGTAAAAACCCGAGGTGCCGCCAATAGGCCGAATGGGAGCACCATGAACTGTAAGTGTCTCTGGCCTACAGTGAACTGTGGAAACTTCCTGTGCTTCGGATGGATCGCAATGTGAAAATATGTGTCCTGAAGATCAAGGGCAGCATACCAGTCATCTGGATCCAGATAGGGAATTATGGAAGAAAGGGAGACCATACGGAAACGAATCTTCTGGAGGAATCGGTTGAGACGCCTTAAGTCCAAAATGGGTCGGAAACCCCCTTTTGCTTTTGGGACAAGGAAATATCGTGAGTAGAAACCCTTGCCGCGGCATCTGGGAGGCACTTCCTCCACCGCCCCTTTCTGCAGTAGCGACCGAACCTCTTCAAAAAGCATTTGTTCGTGGGCAGGGTCCCTGAAGAGGGACTGGGGGGGGGGGGGGCAGAAGGGTGAAACGAAGAGAACTGGAGGTAGTAGCCCTTCAGAATGGTCTGTAATACCCATTTGTCCGATGTTATCCGAGACCATTCCAGTAGGTATCTGGTGAGCCTGCCCCCAAACAGCGGGGTATCCGGATCTACTGAAGCAATTGGTATGCCGACCTCGAGCGAATCCTCAAAAGGTTCTCCTGGGGGCTGAGGACTGGCGAGAGCCACTCTGGGTATTAGTCTGGCGCCCGTTGGTCCTGCGTCCCACCTGGCCCCGCCGTTTGTCATAATCCTGAGAGTGTTGGTACGAGCGTGATGGCGGCTGAAGTTTGAAGGGTTTCCTCTGAGCAGCTGCTGCGTGGAGCCCCAAGGATTTTATCAGGGCCCTAGAATCTTTTAAGGTTGCAGCCTAGAGTCCGTCTGCTGCAAGAAGAGGTTCGACCCTTCAAACGGGAGATCCTGAATGGTGGACTGGATTTCCTGCGGGAGACCAGAAGCCTGCAGCCAAGAGCTTCTCCTCATTGTAATGCCCGATGCCATGTTATGGGTCGCTGCATCTGCTGCGTCCAGGGCAGACTGGAGGAGGACCTTGGACACCACCTTTCCTTCCTTGATCGATGCAGCAAGGTCGGGTCTGGAGTCCTCGTGCAGAGCATCCGAGAATTTATCAAGAGCTGCCCGGGCATTGAAAATGTACCTACTAAGGATCGCCTGCTGGTTAGCAATCCTTAGTTGCAACCCCACCATGGAGTAGACCTTGCGCCTGAACAAGTCTAACTTCCTAGCCTCCTTGGACTTGGGTATGGGTCCTGAATGGCCCTGTCTCCCTCTTTCATTTGCTGTCGCCACCACTAAAGAACCTGGGACAGGGTAAGAGTAGAAATGTTCGTATCCTTTGGATGGCACGAAATATTTCTTTTCCGCCTGTTTAGCCGTGGGGGGAATAGAGGCTGGGGTATGCCACAAGGACTTCGTCGTGTTCTGTATAGTCTTAATAAAGGGGAGGGCAACACTGCCTGGGCCCTCCGGGATGAGAATGTCCACCATGGGATCCACTTCCTTAGTAATCTCCTCTGCCTGCAAGTTGAGATTTTTGGCTACCCTACGCAGAAGCTCCTGGTGGACCTTGGTATCATCTGGAACGGCCACCGGCTTAGCCCCTGCCACTGCCTCATCTGGTGGAGAAGAGGAAGATTCTTCCAGGTCTGGACCCCCCGCCTCTGTCCCGGTGTGAGGCATACAACCTCTGCTGGCTACACTAGTCCAGTCCTGATCACCCCCCACGGATTCTATCTCCGATGTTTCTTCAGTACCAGGGGGCACACTGGCTTTAAATGATGGTGGTGGACGTGAACCCGACCCAGAGTACAGAACACCTGGGTTGGAACCCCGCTCCTGTTGGTACGACCAAGGAGTCCAAAAGGGCCACTGTTGTTGGGGCTGCCAGTTGGGCCACTGGGGGTGGAAAGGTGGTGCCAGCTGCGGGCCAGGCTGCGCTAGAGGTGGGGGCACAGAGGCAGGTCTGCTCCTCTTCCGTGGCACTGAGTCATCCATGGAGCTAATGGATGAGATGCTCCTGGGAGACCACGGGGGCGCCGTGGCCGAAACCACCGGGGCGTGGTGCCGACGCTCGTCTTGAGGCTCTCAGTACCGCGTAGGTGAACCTTCCTCTGGTGAACACGCCGGAGACCAGAACCGAGGAGCTCCCACCACAGCTACGATGGCAGACGGTACCAGAGAATGGTGTCAGGATGACGGCACTGGGGCTGGGTGCGTCCTCTTCTCCGGTGCTGGAGAACGGGTTTGCGCCCTGAGGGGAGTGGGCTTCCCTCTTGACAGCACCGTCCGGTTCAGTGCCGGAGGGGCTGGCAGTGCCGCCGGGACCAGCTGCTGAATCGAAGTCTGCACAGCCATAAACGCCTCCAGCGTCGAGGGCAGGAGGATGTCCTCCTCCAAGATGTCCCTGGTGGGGGAGGAGGCCGAGTCCAGGCTAGGTTGACGCTCCTTCCGCGCCAGTGCTGCCTGAACAGCCTGGGTTGGGGTCCGACCAGCCCGGTTCTGGCCCCTGTCCCTAGGCAGATCCGTTGGCTGGGGGGCCGACTGCTGGCTGGGGGCCCTCTTCTTCCTAGGCGGTGCTGGGGAAAGCGAGCAGTGCCGTTGCTTACAGCTAGTAGGGTCCGCCTCGCGCTGCGGCTTCGATGTGGAGTGCCTCGGTGCCGAAGCTGGCTCTGACGACGCCGGTGCACTGTGCACCGACGGTGCCGTGCTGGAGCTTGTATCGCTGGGGGCCGGGCGCAAAGCCTCCTCCATCATATGAAGCTTGAGACGCTGCACCCTATCCTTTTGAGTGCGCGGTTTAAACCCCCGGCAATTCTTGCACTTCTCCCAGAGGTGCGACCCCCCCAGGCATAAAAGACAAGACCTATGAGGTCCCTTCCAACCCTATGATTCTATGGGTCATCCATCAGCATCGGCTTCTTACAAGCCCCACATGTTTTAAAACCGGGCATAGCCCAACGCCGAGCCCGGGGCGGGCAGCTGTCTAACTACTAAAAACTAACTACAAACTAACTACACTACCAACTAACAAGCGAAACAGGTACCAAGAGTGGAGTAGCCTGCTCAGGAAAGTACTGCTATAGCAGTAACTGTTCCAGCGTCCGCCAGGGCGGTAAGAAGGAACTGAGGAGGGAAGGACCAGCTGACTGCTATATAGAGTGCAGCAGAGGCGCCACTCCAGGGGGCGCTATAGCCAGCCCTACGAGTACTCTAAGGGAAAAAAATTCCAGCATTCCGTGCATGTGGTGTGCAAACACCTACAGAGGAATGGACAGGAGCAATCACTCGAAGAAGTAAGGTTTATGCTATTACCCAACCCTCCTCCTTATGCTCGCTTATTATTTAAATATACATTGTTTCTGATTTGTACCACAAATGTCAAATACATATGTTTCATATATTAGAACCCTTCTTGCCTTGATCCAGCATGCCCCAAATCATGCAAACTCTGACTGTGTGTGGTAGTGGTGAGGGTGTTTTGAAGTGTCAATATTTCAGAGTGCTCAGGAGGCAGACTGTCATCATGCAGACTCTTAAAACGCATGGCCTTGAAATACAGACTAGACAAAAATAACAGCATCATCGCCAAAGCAAGGCTGACCAGAGTGGCTGCCAGATTATCAGCGCACATTAGCAGAGACAGTGCCTATAACATGCAACTATTAAGACAGAACTTAATAAAGAGCAGCAAGATAGAAATAATCCTCATATGCGTAAGAAACTGAGATCATGCCCTTTATTCATCCCCCACCTCACACCTAAATATCGTCAGGGCAATATGAAAAAAAAATCTTCACGTCACTGCTTGTGATATTGTCTATGCAACCCAGTACCCATGTACAGAGGCATAAATGGTATCAGGTCTGCTATATTCATGAAAGTGAGCAAAGACCAATAGTATTTTTATAATATCATTCTCCTAATTTAAAAACATTAATACTACAGGATCATTAAGAATACAAGCTGGTATGTTTCTGTTCAAATAAAACCTGTTTACCAGTGTTACCCTCAAAGGCCATGGTATAATCAGAATGTTAGTAAAGTTCTCTTTGTAGAGATTCAGAGACTCCTTTTGCTGTCAGCTGGACACTAGCTACTGATGCTCAGATGCTTTGTTGTTCTGTTATAAAGAAATATTCTGCCTGCGTTAAACTCAGCCCCAGTGCCAATCTGCGGACATTGCTGGGAACTCCTGAATACAGCATTGTTTTCGGTCAGGACTATCAGATGTAAGATCTAGTTTAGTTCCCCCACACACACACACACACAAAATCATCTTCCATGGTAAAATATTGTATGCTTTTCCTGCGATCACTCCTAAGGGCTTACTTAGACTTTTAGTAATTTAAACTACAAAATGAAATTTGCAGAGCCATACTACAAGCTGCTACAGGCCAGACACAAAAGCTAATGCAACATGATGCAGTTTTATTTTTGTATATTTAGGATGTATTTCTTTTTAATCAGACACACAAATTGTTTATTACTATCTGCATTGGCGATCAGCTGTAGCAGCTCATCTGAGCATGAACATCTCTAGCAAAATGCTCCCCTTTAAAGAGACAGGATAATTTAACGCCCTGTTTTCAGTCATGATATTAGACATTACAATATAGATTTTTAAACTGCAGCTGTGTGTGTGGCTGGTGGCTTTTTGGTTGGTGTTTTAAATACACAGTAAGCCAAACACACAAGGTCTCAGCTTTAATTAGTCTGGCACAGTGGTCCTCAATCTTTTGTGGGTTGTTACACACTTGATGGCATATCACAACTCTACAAGACACACCACCCCACCCACCCCAGGCCAAATCTACCTATCTTCCCATCTCTCTGTGACACATTAATGTATCCTGACACAGTGGTGGATGCTGTTCCCTGTAAGGCACGTGCATGTGCAACCACACACACCTTTTTCTCGGCCCTCATGCACACAAATTTGCAGGCAGCACAGGGCAGAAAGGCTCAGCAGCTGAGATTGGAGTGGCCAGCAGGCGAGGAAGCACCCTCACCACCCAAAGCCCAGTGGTGGGCACTGTCTCCGAGCCCAAGCCTCTCACAGTAGCACTCAGCTAGGGAAAGACAGACTGGCTGCGGCGAGAGAGAATACTTGCCATGGGGCTTTGGGCAGTGATGGTGCCTCCTTGCCCCAGCTGCTCAAATCTCAGCCACTGAGCAGAGCAGTGCTTCCGGGAGGCAGCAGCACTGACAGGCACACTATTGGGCAGCCAGGGAGGAGGTGGAGCCTGCCTCCTGCTTTCTTTCTCTTCCTTCCTTCCTTTTTTTCCCCCCTTCTTCCTTCTTCTTTCCAATTTTCTTTTCTCTTTCTTCTTTCCTTCCTTTCCTTCTTTTTCTCTCTCTTCTCACTTCCCTTCCTTCCTTTTCTTTCTTTTTCTTCTTTCCTTTTTCTCTTTTCATTCTTTCTTTTTTCTTTTCTTATCTCTCTTCCTTGCTTCTCTTTCTCTTCCTTTTTCTTTGTCCTTCTTCTCTTCCCCTCCCCCCCATCTTTTTCTTTTTCATTCCCTCCATTTTAAAAAAAAACTTTAAAAAATTATTTTAAATAAAAAGCTTTCTAGAAATTAAATTTCAATTTTAAATCACATAAATCAATTAATTCTATTTACAATAAACATTTTAAAACATTCATTTTAATAAACACATTTTAAAACATAGGCCTATTTTGCGCAAAAAGCAAGAAGTCCTCTTGCAGTTAAAGACTAACAGATTCATTTATCTCATGAGCTTTCATGAGAGAAAATCCCACTTCATCAGATGCTTTGAAGATGGGGGAATTTACTGAATGAGATGAAAATAAATGCAAGGGAGTGTAAGACATGGGATTAGGTCATACAGTAACAGCAAATCAGAGCAGTTGTTAAGATTCATATGTTGGGAAACAGCACATAGACACTGGTAAAGTCAAATCACCTGCTGTAATGGGAAAAGAATCCATACTCCCGACTTAATCCTACTGTCACACAATCAAATCTGCATATCAGTTCTAATCTAGCTGCTTCTCTTTGAAGTCTTGACTCACAGGACTCACAAGTTACCTTAAGACAAAATTTCTGCTCACAGACTAAAATTTTTTCTTATGACATCCCAATCCTTAGAAGAAACATTGCTCTGGGACCGTTAAGACAGCTTAAATCCTGTCAGAGATAGCTGGCCTCCCTGTGAACTGTCACTTTGCATGTAGAACACAGGAGATGAGGGTATTAGGCAGAAATGTGACAGCTAGGATCCAGACTGAATATAACTTTGGTCTTGGGTTATTTGAAAGCCATGAATTAGTTTCTTCTGGTTGCATAGCAATTTGGGCAAATGCTAATTAACTTAGGTGTTTTTTATTAATAAAAAAAATTTTAAATAACTTTTCTTAATTTTCCATTGTTCTAGATTTTTCAATAATTTATGTTGCATGAGTTTGCACACAAATTTTTTCCAGAAAAAGTTTTGCACACGCATTGAAAATTTTGCACACAAGCCGCCAAACCTTACAGGGATCATTGGAGATCTGCTGGTCTAGCAAGCACATAAGATTATAATGGAAGGACCCCATTTAGGACCCCAATTCAGGATCCAAACCCCTAAGTGAAGGAGCAAACACTAAGAGATTCACTGCTGCAAGACAGTCCACAGCATAACACTGACACTCCTTCCTAAGGGAAAGGTACTGTTTACATCACTCTGCTGACTTGGATAAAAGACACAGACAATGGAGGAGAAGACACTTAAAATGCAAACACAAAGCACACACTTTTAACAAGGATATACCTGTTGAATTTTCAACTTGCAAAGCACAAAACGGTTGCATTCTGCAAAGCCACCACAGTCAGTTTCTCCTTTGATATCCATGGCGTCCACTTGGCACACAGGGCGAAATGGCTATTGAGCTGTGGTGAATTGGTGCTTTAGTTCTACCACCCTTTTTTTTTTTAAATAAAATTTTTAATAAAATTCATTTACACATATACCAGCTCAAAAAAGTCCACTTTTTTGTGCCTACAGTGTATTTGTATAAGTGTGTTTGCACGACACAAAATAATGACATTGTCTTAATTTAGCACCTCTCCGCCCTTAACAATCACAGACTCAGAGCTGAGATGTAGTCTAAATGATTTTGTCTGATTTCCCTGCACTACTTTATTAAAAGATATGTCAGACTTCTCATTAATTCTATCAATAAATAATTCAAAACATTCTTTTTCTACCCTCCTATATTCTATAAAAACACAGTTAAAAAAATTTTTTTTGGTCTTGTGGTGAAAATGTTAATATATTCACCAAAATTCTGGCAAGTATGAAAAAACTCTTGGACACTGCTGATATATCACACACACCAGTGATGTACATCAGCAATCAAGGAGTCTTCCAATCTTTCAAAAAGAGCTTCCTGATATTTGTTAAAGGCAAACCAAACTGGCAGTGCAATAAGACTGCCTTAAAATCTACTTCATTTATCATCTGCAGCATCAGCAGGAATTTAGAACAGCCACTCTGGAATATGAACCCTCTTCAAAGAAAGTGGTAGCAACCTTCAAACAAAAAGACTATAAGAGGAAAACAAAATAAGTGAATTAGGATTTAAAAGGCCTAGTAAACACTCAGTCTGTTCAGATAAAGGTTTATTTTTCCTGTTAAAGACCTGCTAATACCTTATAGAAGCTTTGGTTTAGAAACAGAGTATCACTTTTCTTTGCTTTTTCATGACAACTAAGTACTTTATTTTCATTGAAAGTAGTAAAGCTGACCTTACAGACTACTCCTGTGAAAGAAATTATAATGCCACAAAGGGAGGATTATGACTCCTAAAAGGTAATAGAGAGCCAAAGAGAACTTCTAAAGCTAAATGGTTTTTGTGTACAAACATACCTGACAACAGGAAACGTGTTCATTCATCTGAACAGTGGCAAATAAGGCCTTAGTCCACTTAAAACTTTCAGCAGCACTGTCTTATAGGTACAGCTGGGCTGCTGTAAGAGCATTTGTGTAGCCACATCATGTTGATGTAAAAGAGTTTTCACACCAATATAATAAAACCACCTAAATGAGTAATGATAACTATGTTGGCGGGAGAAGTCTCCTGCCAACACAGCACTGAACACACCAGCATTTACGCCAGTAAAATACCACTCAGGGGTGTCAAAATACACCCTGTGAGAAACAAAAGTTTTGCTGACATAAGTGCCAGCATAGACAGGACCTAAGTCATGGGACACTAATTGAGCACAATCCACAATCAAAAGCTATTCTAATTTCCAATACCAGCACTTGTATTCAGGAAAACAGTTGTATGCCCTATCACCTCTTTTTTAAATTAACATAGCGATTACAGTCTTAGATTACATGCTCAAAAATGAAATAGCTGAAATAAAGAGACATTAGAAAGCAAATGTATTCAAAACATTTTGTACTTGGAGCGTTTCACCTTAAACTCTATGAAAGAAAATGATTATTAGATGGAAGAGATGACTCCCATCTTATCTGTGTCCCTGATTTATCATAATTCTCATATTGAACAAGAGGGCTACATCTTTAAATGCCAACTGTAGTATGAATTCAGGCTACCATAGTTCAACAGACATTAACTAGCAGCAGATCACTTTTTAAAAAAAGATTTAAGTGGTTTTAATTGATTTTTAAAATGTCAGAGCCTATTTACAAATTTTTAACCTTGTACTTCACAATTTTAATCTTGAATTCCTAATTTGAGTGCTTTATACTTGCCTACTTTCACAACTACTAGGAGAATTTCAGGTTTCAGACAAGTTCCAAAGGAGAAGCTATGTTAGTCTAGTTCAGCAGAACAAGCAAGGAGTCCTGTAGCACTTAAAGACTAGCACACTTATTTCGAAGTGTGTGACAAAGTTGGATTTTCTCCCATGAAAGCTCATGTGATAAATAAATGTTAATCTACGTTCCACAGGACTTCTTGCAGGTTTTAGACAGATTTTTCTATTTATAAATTTCACATTAAAAAGCATTCATCTGTGGCTGAAAAAAAGAAAGTTCAAAGCCTCATTAACAATCTTGTTGTAAGAACATCATACATTTAAATGCTGAAATAGATAATCAAATAAATAGTCTGTGCAATATTTGCAAACAATACCACCTTCAAATATAGTGACTGTCCTCAAGCCAAGAAAGCTGAAATGCCTTGACAAAGCTGTAACTTCATCAGGCTTTGCAATCATTTTGGCATTTTTTAAAATCCCGCCCTTAGGTGCACAAATAACAGACTTAAGAGCTCAGCTGAGCTCCTGGTTTTGGAAAAAGAAGCAAGGAGCCCTGCGGCACTTAAAGACCAACAAATGTATTTATCGCATGAGCTTTCTTGGGAGAAAATCCCACTTCATCAGACTCTTTGAAGATGGGGGAAGTTACAGGTTTTAGGAAGTCTGAGATGTGTATATACACAGTTCACACAAAGTTTATGGACAGAAAGTCTAAATAACTTTTCATTTTTAACACTAAAAATTGTTATGAAATGACAAAGGTTTCATGCCACTAAGTTAATAAAACTGCAATTTTTGCCATAAATGCTGCAGATTCTTATGCACATAGGACCGTCGACTCCAAGTATACAAATGTGATCAAATTGAATACATACATACAAATGTAATCAAAATTGAATATCTGCTTCAGTGTTCTCAGGCTTAGGGCTTTCATTTTCATTGCTGGATTAACTGACATTGATTTTATAAAATTCAAAGAAGGTATATCAGTAGTGGTATCTTTTAAATACAGTATTTATAATTCAGTTCATTACTTGTTTTAAACTTAAGTACAAATCTTCAAATCAATTGTATAAAACCTCAATTTGGGCTTTTTGAGAAATTTAATTTTTAAAAAGTCAATTATTTAAAACCTAGTAGTATTGAATTTTCCTTAAGCTTCATTAGTTCAAACTAATCGGATGACCATTCTTTACCTTCTGACCTAATCTTAACTTTCAATGATCATAAAAACCTAAAAGTCTGGTTCAACAGGGCTTCATTTCTCTGGAACCCCATAAACGTCAACATAATCTCTTCAAATTATGATCAACTAACAAAGCTATGCCAATTCTTCAGCATTTTCATTTGAGTTTATATTACACACAACTCGTAAGCTTCTTCCACTTTGCCTTCTAGACTGCACAGAGGACAGAAATCTTTCATTTATAATGTGTAGGTAATTTCATGGAGGATGGATATATCAGTGGCTATTAGCCAGGATAGGCAGGGATTGCTGTTTGCCAGAGCCTTGGAATGGCTGACAAGGGTCTATTAAAAAAAAAAAAAAAACAAGGAGTCATGTGGCACTTTAAGACTAACAGATTTATTTTTCGCATGAGCTTTCATGGGAGAAAAATCCCACTTCGTCAGATGGTTCGAAGCATCTGACGAAGTGGGATTTTCTCCCACAAAACGTCATGCGAAAAATAAATCTGTTAGTCTTAAAGTGCCACATGACTCCTTGGTTTTTTTGCTGGACTAGACTAACACAGCTATCCCTTTGGAAATTGACAAGGGTCTATCAGTTGATGATTATCTGTTCTATTCATTGCCTTTAAAGCACCAGGCATTGGCCATAGCTGGAGCTAGACAGACATTGGTCGAGTCAGTATGGCCATTCTTAGGTAGTAAATATTTATTACAAGCTTCACAAAGGGCACGACAGAGGAAAAATGTAACTTTTCCTGCTAAGCACAACTGATGCAGTGCTAAAAGAGAACACAAATCTTTGTAAAAAAACAAATGTTACCACATTTCTCACAAGTTCTGAAAGCAATCCATTCTTTTTAAAATAACTACTATTTCGGTCTGCCTCCAACTTAACTTTGATTTTGTTAACAGTGTTGCAAAACAAAAAGAAGAGAGTCACATCAAGCTCTACCACCATAAAGTTGCAATGCCCACAGCACTCAAAACGAAGTTGGTGAAAGCATGCATAATAAACTTGCATGCCAAATTAGAAGGAAACTTGCCACACTAGGTTGGCTAACTGAGCTTGGTTCTGCACAAGCTCTGACAAAAACAGAAGTTCTGGTGAGAGATATTTTGAAGAGTTACTGGTCCAGTACTATGTTTTCAAAAATGATATAATCGCAATAACTGACAATTCCTGCCAATGCTTAGTCAAATACATAGCCAAAGTACAGATCACCTGCCACTAAAACCCACTGAGGCAGATACTGATTCTGCCAAAAATGGTGAGGAGGAAAAGGCTGGTATTTTATTAAAAGATGATGCCAGGTTAATGTAAAAACTGGTACTTCTACTTAGCACCTCTGGTTGTGATGTGTAAATAATGCAGAAAGCTGTGTGAGGCAGTTACCTCACAGATCATCTAGCCTCAGATTCCTACAAATGGTAACAGTGAGAAGGTAACAAACAGAATATCCTTCCTCCTCCTCCCACCAAAAGCCCTATCCCAGACACTTTATGTAGAAGTCACTAAATTAAAATCACAGTGTACGCGCTTGCATATAGTTGGAGTTCTCTCTCTTGTATGTTTGAAAGGGAGCTCATAGCACCCAATATATTTAGGTTGCCTAATAATTCCCCTTATAAAAAATATCTTTTGACTATTTGGAGAACCTGCTACACCTGCACTGTTTTTAGCAGACCTTTGAAATTTAACAGGGATGACGTTCTGAAATCTGAGAAGCGCCTTTGCTTTATCCCATGAATTTGTTCAGTTTTGGCTCAGACATCAGCCTTCTCCCACTCATGCTGAAAAATACATTTGTCCGCACGAGTTTAGAAAGCCAAAATATTTACTGTCTTCAAATATACTATTAATTGTTCTGATGAAATAAGCAGGGTTTTCCCTGCCTGGGATGGCAAAAGGAGACCTAGCTATTAACAATTACAGTGTAGACCTTTTAACACACGGATGTTGGGAGATAAGCCATCAGGATCATGCGTAAAACAGACCATGTATAAACAGGCCCATGGTGAAATTTCCTAAAATTCTGTATCTGTAATAAATCCATGCACAGTGCAGTAGGTGTACCTTAATGTGGGCTACCTGGCTACTGTAACTTGATTTTGTTTAGCAAAACTAAAAATATAATGTGAATTCATAATCTGATTTTTAAAACACAAAACATGCAAAAATACACAATAATCACTAAAACATTATAAAATTATTTAAACAAATTCAAGAATTAAAGTTTATTTAACCATGAAAACATTGAGCATATATTTAGTGCTACCCTGTAGTTTTAGGCACCACGTATTAAAGTGTTCCATGTATTAAGTTGGCAGCTTTGGGGGACATGATGCTAGTGCATGTTAAATGTACTTGTGGGTAAACCAATCCCGTGCAAACCAATCTATACTGTACAGATACACAGGCATCCCATAAAAATTATTGCATGCACTCCAGTGTAGTGCTGCTCTTTTTCTCCAAAGCTAGGGTGACCAGTCTTAACACCCAGTCAGAAAGTGTGCCTACTGCTCCTTGATATAAAGGAATACAGAGTTACAGATGAAGAGGATTGAAGCACTTCACTCACACCACTTTCAAGGAATGCCAACTGAATAATTAGAAATCCTGGCTTTCTTAAAAGGCAACTGAAATGTGTTTACTAAGTGACTCTTTTCCTCTCTTAAATATTCAATAGCTACTTACAGGAAGAGACACAAAACATAGTAATTTCCTGTTTACTTCTTTTATCTTTTGTACTCCTTGTGAAAATAGTTTGACGCTGAAGACCGGCTATAGTCATCCTGAGGAACCATATCTTGGACCTAATTACACAAACTGAAGGCTGGCATAGGTGGCTCATTGAAATATTCCCACACAAATAATTTCAGTAATTTTGGTCTAATGTTGCTAGAATCTATAGTTCATCAACGCAAACCAACAAACACAAAGAAATAAGCAAATAAATCATTCAATAGCCTATGTCCAGTCCATCCATCACTTCCATTTCTCAATCTCAGCATGAGCCTGCTGTACTCTGCAAAGTTAGGTCATCAGAAACTGCCTTCCACTGACCTAACTCTAACTGTCTACAATAAAAATGCAGCATCCGCTGACCTACTCCAATTTAGACCACTGCAATAGGTTAGGCCTTGTCTATAGTAGCAGTTATGGCTTTATGATGTCCCATCCATCAATGTAAGGTGGCTAAACAAGCACTCTTACAGCAGCACACCTGTACTGATTCAGCTGTGCTCTGATAAGTTTTAAGTGTAGACTAACCCTTAATAACTCCACCTCTGTGAGAGGCATATTCTTTAGGCCAATGTAGTAACATTGACACTGTGGCAGTGTCTATATCGAGTTACTTACATAGATTGTTGTTGCCTTTCACAGGCCACCTGAAAATGCCCCACTGACAGTTAAATTGGTGCAAGCACTCTTGGTGAGGACACAGATCAATGACCCAAGGAGGGTACCATGGCCATCAGTCCCTACTGCAGCAAGTCAACCTGTGTTAGGTCAACTTAGTTTTTCAATGTAGACCAGGCCAAAGTCAATAGAAGAGAGGCTTGACTTAATTAATCCACCTCCTGAGCCACAAAAATTATACTGATATAAGTGGAAGTGTAGATATAACCTAAGTGTTAGAAGTAGACCAGGTCTAAATCCCACCTACAGTTTATCAGACAGGTCATTCTCCCTCTGCTTCTTCTCCTTTATGCTACTAAGCTAGAATCATAGGGTTCAGAGGGACCTCATGAGGTCATCTAGTCCAACCCCCTGCCAAAAAAACAGGACCACTCCCAATAAATTATCCCAGCCGAACTTTTGTCCAGCCAGGCTTTAAACATCTCCAAAGACAGAGATTCCACCACCTCCCTAGATAGTCCATTCCAATGCTTCACCACTCATCTAGTAAGAAAGTTTTTCCTAATATCCAGCCTCGACCTCCCCAGCTGCAACTTGAAACCTTTGCTCCTTGTTCTGTCCTCTGTTACTACTGAGAACAGCCAAGCTCTGTCCTCAATGGAGCATCCCTTCAAGTAGTTGAAGGTAGCTACCAAATCCCCCCTCAGATTTCTCTTCTGCAGACTAAATAAGCCAAGTTCCTTCAGCCTCTCCTCGCAAGTCATGTGCTCAACTGCCTAATCATTTTTGTTGCCCTCCCTTGGACTCTTTCTAATTTGTCCACATCCTTCCTGTAGTGCAGAGCCCAAAACTGGGCACAGTATTCCAGATGTGACCTCATTACCACCAAACAAAGGGGAATAATCACAACCGTCGATTTGCTGGTAACACTCCTACTGATGCAGCCCAATATACCATTGACCTTTTTGGCAACAAGAGTACATTGTTGACTTATACCCAGCTTCCCATCCACTATAACCTCCAGGTCCTTTTCTACAATGCTGCTACTTAGCCGATTGGTCTCCAGCATATAGGAGTACATCAGATTTTTCTGTCTGAAGTGCAGGACTTTGCACTTGTTCTTGTTGAACCTCATGAGATTTCGTTTAGCCCAATGCTCCATTTTGTATAGGTCTCCCTGAATCCTATCCATACCTTCCAGTGTATCTACCATTTCCCTCAGTTTGGTGTCATCTGCAAACTTACCAAGCGTGCAGTCATCATCCAGATCGTTAATGAAGATCTGAACAAAATTGACCTGAAGACTGAATCCTGGGGCACTCTGTCTGTTACTGGTTTCCAACCAGACATTGAGCCATTGTTCCCTACCCACTGAGCCTGATACTCTAGCCAGCTTTCTATCCATCTTACGGTCCATTCATCCAAACTGTACTTCCTTAATTTGATGATGAGAATGCTGTAGCAAACCACATCAAAAGCTTAGCTGAATTTGAGGTATATCATGTCTACGGCTATTCCTGCGTCTACATATCCAGTCATCTCATCATAGAAGGTGATCAGGTTGGTCAGGCACAATTTGTCCTTGATGAATCCATGCTGACTATACCTGATCACTCTATTTTCCTCCAAGTGTCTCAGGATGGATTCTTTGAGAACCTGCTCCATGATTTTTCCAGGGATTGAGGCAAGCCTGTTTTGTCTGTAGTTCCCCAGGTTCTCCTTTTTCCCTTTCTTGAAGACAGGCACTATATCTGCCTTTTTCCAGTCATCCAGGACCTCCCCAGTTTGCCACAAGTTTTCAAAGATAATGGCTAGCAGCTGTGCAATCACATCAGCCAACTCTCTCAGCACTCTTGGATGCAGTTCATCTACCCCATAGACTTGTTTACATCCAAATTCTCTAAGTAGTCCCTAACCTGATCTTCCATCACCAAGGGCTGCTCTCCTGTCTCCATTCTGTGTTACCCAGTGTAGTAGTCTGGGAGCTAACCCTGCCTGTTAAGACTGAGGTAAAAAAAGCATTGAGCACTTCAGCCTGTGCTTTTAAAGTGGCTTTACCCTTTTGTGAGACACTTGTGCTTTGTGAAAAGGGAGTTACAGTCCAACTGCTCTAAACACATCTGTCACTCCAGGATTACCACTGAGTAGGGCGAAAAGACAGATGTACAGAAACATTCATGGTGTTCTCAACCTCTATGCTCCCCCCAGTTCATGGCCTCAAAATCTAATGGCTCTCTTCACCTTAGAGGCACATATAGGCGTGTATGTGGCTAAAGTACAGTGGTTCTCTACCACTTTGTCACCACAAAGTGGTAAGTGCTTTGATGCAAACTGGGGAGATGGCTGGATTTGGCCTGGGGTGTGTGGGGACCACTGGGCTGGTGTGTCCTGTAGGGTCACAATATGCCATTAAGTGTGTCGCAACCTGCAAAAAGGTTGAGAATCACTGCTAGAGTATATGAGAGGAATGAGTAAGATTGTTGTAATAATCAATCAGTCCACGATTTTCAGTAACTAGCAAAGTAATGAATTTAAGCTCCCAGCCTCCTCTCTGAAAGAGTCAGGCAGACGTCCTTTGAGGATGAGGACTGACAGGTCTGATGTAGAGTGATCACTTTGTGAAAAGTGCTCACCTGCAGCCTGCAGGGTGTTAGGGTTTTGGTTTTTATCATCTTTCAAGAACATAGTGATTATCTTGTTTTATCCACACTGCACGCCAGGCAGCCCCGCAGGCAGGGCTGTCCCTAGGGGTGTGGGGCTCAGGGCCAATCGGTTTGTGTATCCCCCACCCGCTTTGCACTGGGACAGGTGGGGCAGGCCAGTTCAGAGGCTCAGCCCCACACTCCCGCCCCTCCCCTGAGCCAGCCATTCTGACCATGGGAGTGGGGTGGGCCAGCCAAGGGGCTAGGCTGCTCTCTCCCAACCCACCCCCAAGCTCGCCCTCCCTATGCCCAGGGCAGAACAGTTCACCCAGGGGAGGGACGAGAGTGGAGCCCAGCCTCTGGGCCAGCCTGCCTCACCCCTCAGGCGGCTGTTCCCCACTGTGGAAGTGGGGAGGCCCAGCTCAGAGTGGAGACCGGGTTCTGCACTCCCATCCCCACCTCGCTGGTGCCAAAGGCAGCAGGGTGGATGCGGACGCAGGGCCAGATTTTGGTGTCCATAAGCCCTAAGCACTTTCACTCCAGAATGTGCAAAAAGAGGGGTAAATGACAATTGACATGATGCACTTAAAACTATTCTAATGCTAAACCACATGATTTTCCTTAAATTTCCTTATTTTTTCCAGTCTTTTAATTTTTTCCCTCCTTTGTAGGCCCTAAAAATTTCATAGGCCCTAGGCACTGTGCCTACAGTGCTTAATGGGAAATCCGGCACTGTGTGGAGGACAGTGTGGCCATGGGGGGGGAGCACAGAACCATGGGGCCAGGGGTGATCACCTCTCTTGCTCCCTGCCACCCACAGGGCCCAGAAAAACATGGGGCCCAGAGCGGCTGCCTATGCTGCCCCCCCTTCAAGGACAGCTCTGACTAAACAGCAGGATTTTTGACTTCACCGTTTGGTATCAAGGTATTTTAACAGTTATAAAATTAATGAACAAGGCATCCAAACTCTCTTACATTTCAATGGAGAGTCTGAAGTCTAAAAAGATTTGCATGCCAGACAGTACTTGTATAAAGAAGCGCAGTGTATTATTAGGCATTTCCTTCTTCACAGCTGGCACCAGACAATCTATAATCATAATAAAAAAGTAGGAATCAAAAATGTGTCTTTTGTAGTTCTCTGAAGGAAATAAGCCAAGTGCAGTAAAAATAGCTGCAAATGAATAGCTTTCCAGTGAACTGGTTCCAACGTCTGATGGTCACAAAAACAGAAAAGTCTGCACACCATGGCAGACCAAAACAGAGCTGAACTTAAGTAAGGACTCCTATAACATTTGCTTAATTCTGAAAGTCAGAATCTTGACAAAAGGGTCCAAACTTTGCAGAGCCAGTACCAGAAGAAAAAAGAGCTGTTTCTCCAATGTGAAATGCAGATCTCTCAAACATTTTGGTGTCCAATACTAATCCGACTTTTGTGAAGGAAAATTGGTTAAGCTGTTAATCACTCAAGGCTACGCCTGGGGGTATGCAGAAATCTTCCTTGTGGTACATTAACTCGTTGAGATATTTGCCTAGTGTTCCAGCAGGCCACATAAAAAGCACTCCCAAAATCACTACAAACCAAAATTTCATACAATAACTTGTTTATGCTGCTCTATATCCTCGACATTGAAATTCCAGTACTGCATATATATAGTCCAATCAATTTATTTTCTAATTATATGGTAAAAATGAGAAAGTAAAGCAATTTTTTCAGTAACAATGTGCTGTGACATGTCTGTATTTTTATGTCTGATTTTCTAAGCAAGTATTTTAAGTGAGATCAAACTTGGAGTATGTAAAAAAAAAAAATTAATTAATTAAAAAAAAAATCAGACTCCTGAAAGGGGTACAGTAGTTTGGAAAAGTGGAGAACCACTGCTTTAAGAGACTTAATTAAAGTATTACAACCCTAGGACCATAAAAACCCTAACAAGAAAAGCATTTAAGCAAATTAATTTGTGCCCTGTGGCTAAAAAGTTCATTTATAGACATGTATGGGATTGAAATTTTCAGTATTAGATGTGTTCACTGCTTTCCTGAAACGTATGTTAAAATTCAGGGTTTTATATACCTGCTCCTACTTCACAGGTCACAGGAATTACTTTCTTGTTCAAAGCACCAATTCTGTCACCATTCCACATGAAGCACTCCTACTGGTACAAAGAGCTTGGTACAGGTGAATGGCAGGAACAGAAACTTATAATAATTTACAATTAAAGGTGATCTTTGTACTATGATGATCTACAGTGGTTTTATCATAAGATACACTAAGCCTTGGGATACAAGGCAAGCCATAGACGTCATCTTGGCCTAACTGAATATCCCTCAAAACCCTTACAGATGCTAACTCCCAGAGGGGTAGCTGTGTTAGTCTATTTCACCAAAACAAATATGGAGTCTTGTGGCACTATAAAGACTTCCAAATTTGTTTATTTCATGAGCTTTTGTGAGAGAAAATCCCACATTATTAGGTGCTTTGAAGATAGGGGAGCTTATAGAATAGGAGGAAATAAATGCAGGGAAGTGTAAGTCATGAGATCAGGTCACATTGTGACAGCAAATCAAAGCAGTTAAGATTCAAACACTCATGAACAGCATGCAGAGGGAGATGAGATCAAATCACCTGCTGTAATGAGAGAAAAATCCACTGTCCTTATTTAGTCCAGAATCAACAGTAAAATTTGCAAATAAGTTCAAGCTCTGCAGCTTCTCTTTGACTAACCAGCACAGTTTGTGACGTCTGGTGGTGTTATTCAGGGTCTCCTCATGTCCTGGCTTGAACTTAATAGTCATGGAAGGGCCTGCTAATTACATAGTATAATATGCTCTGGTAAGGGCTAGATTAAGGCATGAGCAATTAGTAAATCATCAATGGAGTGTCTTTTGTGCAGATATGTGGACACAGTTGGCTGCGTGGTTTGCTGCAGGGATATGTACCTGCTTTAATGGTTCTGTTGTTAGGTCTGTAGTTGCTGGTAAGCATTTGCTTACGGTTGGAGGGCTGTTTGTAAGCAAGAAGAGGTCTGTCTCCAAAGGCTTGAAAGAGTGAGGGATTGTCATTAAAGCAGGCACATATCCCTGCAACAAACCACACTGCCAACTGTGCCCACATATCTGCACAAAAGACACTATTATAGGACCTAACACCAGCTTCTCCATCAAAGGCTTGTTCACCTGCTCATCCACCAATATGATTTATTCCAACATATGCCAGAAATGCCACTCCCCCATATATAGTGGACAAACAGGACCACCTCTGTGCAAAAGAATAAATGGGCACAAATCTGACATCAGATATCACAACATTCTAAAACCAGTGGGTCAGCATTTCAATTTTCCTGATCACTCCATTGGCAATTAACTAATTGCAGTGCTCAGACAGATGAATACCAGATCAAGGCTTCAGAGAGAAGCTACAGAGCTCAAATTTATTTGCTAATTTTACTGTGTTACTTCAGGGCTTAACAGTGACTTTGGATTTTTTTCTCATTACAACACGTGATTTGACTTCACCTTCCTTTATATGCTGTTCCCCAGTGTTTAAATCTTAACGGCTTTGATTTGCTGTTACAGTGTGACCTGATTCCATGACTTACACTTCCCTGCATTTATTTCATAGAATCATAGGGTTGGAAAGGACCTCATAGGTCATCTAGTCCAACCCCCTGCCGGTGGCAGGACCACTCCCACTAAACCATCCCAGTCATGGTTTTGTCCAGCCGGGCCTTAAACACCTCCAAAGATGGAGACTCCACCACCTCCCTCAGCAGCTCATTCCAATGTTTCAACACTCTCCTAGTAAAAAAGTTTTTTTCT
The DNA here is from genome assembly GCA_007922195.1 of Podocnemis expansa. Classification (NCBI taxonomy): domain Eukaryota; kingdom Metazoa; phylum Chordata; order Testudines; family Podocnemididae; genus Podocnemis; species Podocnemis expansa. Next base: position 3,736,065 of record ML681990.1, on the reverse strand, counting down.
AATATCCAGCCTCGACTTCCCTAACCGCAACTTGAGACCATTGCTCCTCGTTCTGTCCTCTGTTACTACCGAGAACAGTCGAGCTCCATCTTCCTTGGAGCATCCCTTCAAGTAGCTGAAGGTTGCTATCAAATTCCCCCTCAATCTTCTCTTCTGCAGACTAAATAAGCCTAATGCTTTCAGTCTTTCCTCATAGGGCTTGTGCTCCAGCCCTTTAATCATTTTGGTTGCCCTCCACCAGACTCTCTCTAGCATGTCCCTGTCCTTTTTTGTAGTGGGGAGCCCAAAACTGAACACAGCATTCTAGATGTGCCCTCACCAGTGCAGAATAGACGGGAATGATCACATCCCTTGATCTGCTGGTAACACTTCTTTTGATGCAGCCCAGTATGCCAGTGGCCTTGTTCGCAGCAAGAGCACACTGCTGACTCATATCTAGCTTCCCATCCACCATGATGACCCCCAGGTCCTTCTCTACACTGCTGCGACTTAGCTGAATGTTCCCCAGCCTATAGCAGTGCATTCCTCCCATTCTGTAAATTTCCCCCATCTTCAAAGCATCTGACAAAGTGGGATCTTCTCCCATGAAAGCTTATGCAGTAAATAAATTTGTTAGCCTTTATAATGTCATAAGACTACTTGTTTGTATTCCTTCTATGCTCCATGCTATTCTTCCCTCTCACCAACAGGGAGACAAGCAAGCTGCTTTTTCACTTATTGTCTTAAATAGCTCCTTAGCACAGGTATCAGCTACTTGTCTCATTTCTGAAACCTTAATATGCCAAAGCTTTGCCCACTGCTGTTCACAGACAGACAATCTGTTCTGCTATGCAGACAAGGTGAGGAAAAAGAGTTTACACATTGCTTCACCTTATCCATGAGCTTGTCTATAGAGAATGGATTTCACAGATTTTTAAGACATTGGAAGCTACATACATTAACAGGCAAGTAACTTTCTGCAAATGATTATTTTGAACCCTGACAGTATCTTCCTATTACATTTAAGCAGTTCAAACATTTCTTAAATGGAAGTTCAACAAAAGGCCTAACTGCCCTCTTGAAGGAAAAAAATAATTATCAAATCTGCACATTCAGCACACACTAACCCATTACCTTGTCCTAAAAAGGAGAAAAATAAAAGGAAAATGGCATGGCAAGACAGGTGTGAGTTAATGGAGATGTACAGTCAAAATAACTGAAGGATCATAGGCTATGTCTACACTGGCAACTTAGACCAGACTAAGGAGGCTTAGTCTGGACTAATTTAGCTCATGGCTACACTGGGCTTTGCCTAGTTCAGAGGTAGCCAAACTTATGGAACTAAAGAGCCAGACAAGTTGATTATTAAAGCTTCCAGAGCCACACTGAGGCATATAGCCATATTTTACCTACTCCAAAACTACTAAGTTTAAAATTTATTGCACACTTTAATTTTATCATAGAGAGCAAATATTGATCCTCCTAATGTCAAATTCTAATAATTACTTAAGGTTACCATGAAAACTAGGCCTACCTATACAGTAAAAACTTAGCTTCTCTCCACCCTCTCCCACCCCTTCCCTAACCCCCAAGACCCTGATGCTGGCTCCCCGAGGCCGACCCCTACCCTCCCCAGGGCCTCCTTACTTGGCCACTTCAGTGGCTAGGCACAGGCTGGGGCTCCGCCTCCCCCCCCCCGAGCATGCTCAGGGCAGGAGATTTAAAACTTCTAGGCTTGGGCTGCTTTCCTCTGGCTTCCTTCTGCAAGCTGCACTTTTTCGTTCAAGAGCCACATGTGGCTCCCAAGCCACAGTTTGGTCACGCCTGGCCTAGCTCAAGCTAAGAAATTTCTTAGTTCGAACTAGGAAATGCCTAGTTCTAACTAAGGAATGCCTAGTTTGAACTAGTAAGCATCAGGGTTAGTCCAGTCTTATGCACTTAGTTTGAACTAAGCACATGCAAGGCTAAAACTAAGCTTTAGTTCAGACTTAAGAAGTTCAAACTAAGCCACTAGTTCAAACTAACTGTGGGTTCTAGTTTGAACTAAACGTTAGTTCAAACCAGAACATGAAGGTAGGTCAAACTAAAAAAAGTCGCTGGTTGGTTCGAACTAAGCTCAAACTTCTTAGCTCAGACTAAGAAGTCCAAACTAAGTTTGGCTAATGTGGACATAGCCACAGAGATCCATTGAATTCTGTAGCTATTAGATAAAATCCCAAATAACCTAAACAAATTACAATACTTCATAATGACTGTACCCCTTCCATATTTTGTTCTTTTTATGTATAGATATAATCCTGGCAAATGGAAGTCATATTACTGGAAGACAAACTACACCAAAATTCCAAACCATTTCGCTAGCACAGTCACATCTGCCCCTGGAGGAGGAACTGAATTTGATACCACAAAGCCACCGTCACATAGTACAGGTTTTATTCACACTAAGAAAAGAATTTTCTTCAAAAAAGTCAACTTAAGATGGTTTAAATGGATGTTAAGACAACCCCTCTTTGCAATACTGAACTCTGGAAGCTAGTTCAGACATTGTTTTGCAGGAGATGTAGAATTATGGACCAAGGGAAACAAAAATTCCTACCTGTTGTCTTTCTGTATCAGGAACATACCAGTTTAGCCAACCAGAGTTGAGAGGAAAAAAAAATCTAAATGTGGAAATTACAAACAGGTTGATCTAGATTCCTCTTTGGGAAATGCAGACTACCAACATCTAAGAACATATTGGCAGTCATTTTGAATTGCCATCATCCTGATTCAGCAATAAGTTGCAGACAAGCAACATCCAGAATTGTGCCTTAGCCACCACCAATAATGGAATGCAAGACAAAAGAACCAAGGGAAATGAAATCAAGAGAGATGACATTAAAGCCATTGATATAACTGCTATAATACATATACATATCATCACTCAATCTATACTACTTCCATTTACTTTATTCCCCTTTCTGCTTTAGATGGTATATAAGAAAATAACTCTTGCAGTAAGAATACAAAAAAAAAAATTACAAAGTAAGAGAACAAATTTAGCAATAGGGAGTTGGCAAGACAGAATCAGAGCAATAAATAGCATTGCATCAGCAGAGAATCATAGATTAGAAAGGCCAGAAGGGACTAGTGAAAATATCTAGTCTGACCTCTATAACACATGCCATAGGACTTCTCCATACTCACTCCTGTTTGAAGTTCACCATCATCCAATCACTTCAATTTTTCCTCTTCCTTACATTTAAATAACTAGTTAAAAACTTGTCTATACACTTATTTAAATTCATTTCTCCATATTTCATTTTATTTAAAAACAATGCACATACAAATCTAGGGCATGATGCTGAAATGAGCTGCGTGAAAATAAACTCTTGTATCCAGATGGAGCCCATAGGGTCAACAAGTTTCCATGACAGTCCAGGGAGATCCACCACAGGTAGAACACACTGTAGGCTAGAGAACCACCATATATTTGTAATTACACTATATCTGTACAGGTTGTCTTCCTCAGGGTCCTGTTATATAGAGAAGATGTGTATCAGTAAACTAAACTTCTTTCAACCATCAAGAACAGGATATGAAAAAATACAAGGAATGCATATTAACAGCCACCTTCTAAAATAAAGACTTAATTTATATCCATATTTGATGAGAAATACCACCATGTGGTTCTTAAGGGTTTGGACTTCTTTAATCTGAAGGAACACAGATAACATCTCAGCTTTTACTTACTCTAATTGCCAGTAAATAGGCAACCTGTATTTCTGATCCCTCTTGTCTCTCTCAGTGCATCTCTCTAAAAATCTCAAACCATCACCTCTTTCTTGGCAAAAAATTAAATGATTATCCCACTCCTAGATCAGTTGCTGGGCTGCAACACCCCGTGTTTCACCTGTGGTCACTTAGCAGGCCTGACTTAGCTCAGACCCTGATGTTCCATTTTCTTCTTCCGAGACAATAATGATTCAACCAGAGACCAAACAGCCTCCTTAAAGCAAAGGATCTTGTGTTTAGAACAGAACTGTTTCAGAGAAAACATCTTAAAAACAACAGAGCCGCCTACATGAGCCAGGAACAGAGGAGAGGCAAACAGAGGGAGTTTGTCTGAGAATCATCTGTGAGGTGAGTGGTATTTTAGAGTGCTGTCTGTGAGCTGATGGGAATATCTGAGGGTCTGCTCTGTCTGTGTGACTGGAGTTAGTGGCTGTCTAACTGTTTGTTTGAAAAGTGTGAATTGGGAGTGCTTTGCTCCAGGTGGGCCCTATGTGGTTGACTGGAGAGTGAGACGTGGAGGCGGGGCAACTGTTTTGAGCCAGCAGCCTGATAAGCAGCAGCCAGCCAGTTGCAAACTAAGTGTGCAGCAAGGAAAGGAGAGGCAAACAAAGGGAATTTGCCTGAGAGTTCTCCTGGAGGAGAGCCCACAATGCCTTGTTTTTCAGGTGTCTGTAAGCACAAAGTACATCATCCTCAAAGGCTATTTCAGGGAGGATAGCATGAATAGCGAGACAGCAGCTGTTGCGACCTGTGTGGGATGTGCCATGTTCATCTTTCTCCCTGAGGATAATACCAACTACATCTGTACAAAGTGCAAGCTGGTCTCCATAGTGGAAGAAAAGATTAAAGGGCTAGAGGCTCAAATATCAACCCTGTGGTGCATCAAAGAAGACAAAACAAACAAGGAGTCCTGTGGCACTTAAAAACCAACAAAATTTAATTACTGCATGAGCTTCAGTGGGGAAAAATCCCACTTAGCCAGATGCTTTGAAGATGGGGATTCCATCTTCAGAGCATCTGACAAAGTGAGATTTTTTCCCCCACAGAAGTTCATGCAATAAATAAATTTGTTAGTCTTTAAGTGCCACAGGACTTCTTGTTTGTTTTACTGAACTAGACTAACATGGCTGCCCCTTTGGAACTTGGACTCAGGGAAGATGAAGACTTTCTGGACAGGAATCAGGAGCTGATTCTGCAGGCACAGTATATCAAAGAATATGAACGCCCCATGGTGCAGACAGGACTGAAGACTGGAGAAGAAAATTGGCAACATAAGAGGAGAATCTCTATATCCCCAAAACCAATAGAGGTAAGTAACTGCTTTCAGGCTCTCTCTATCACTACTGCTGCCAAGAATGTCTTGGAAGAGTTGTCTAAGGGATGAAAGCAGAAGGAGATGCTGTTGGTTGAAATGCACGGGGTGCATTGTCCCAGGGATGGGAGCACTGAAACCATCACTGCCAAGAGGAAAAGACAGGTGGTGGTCGTCAGGGATTCCATCCTTAGGGGGATGGAGTCATCCATCTGCCATCCAGATTGGGAAAACCGAAAAATATGCTGCTTGCCTGGAGCTAGAATTAGGGATGTGACAGAGAATCTGCCAAGACTCATCAACCCCTAAGACCACTACCCTTTCTACTGATCCATGTGGGCACCAATAATGCAGCCAAGAACGATCTTGAGCATATCACCGCAGACTTTGTGGCACTGCAAAGGAGGATAAAGGAGTTTGAGGTGCTGGTCGGTGGTCTTGCCCATCCTTCTATTGATGGAAAATGCCCAGGAACAGACCATTGCATTATGGAAAAAAATGCATGGCTGCACAGGTGGTATAAATGAGAGGGCTTTGGCTTCTTTGACCATGGGATGTTGTTCCATGGAAGATGACTGCAAGGAAGGAATGGGATTCATCTAACAAAGGGAGGGAAAAACATCTTTGCAGACAGGCTGGGTAACCTGGTCAGGAGAACTTTAAACTAGGTTTGCTGGGGGATGGAGTCCTAACCCCTGAGGTGAGTGAGGAAGAAGGACACTGGGAGAAATTGCAATGAGAAAGGTACACCAGGGGAGGCAAACAGCAGGTGAAAGTAGGGCAATGAGCCTGGTAAATAAGGAGGAAGAACTGGAAGTCCTGGCACAGTCAAGGAAGTACGATGTAATTAGAGTAACAGAGATGCGGTGGGATAGCTTGCATGACTGGAGCACTGCCATGGATGGGTATAAATTGTGCAGGAAGGATAAGCAATGACAAAGAGGTGGAGGAGTAACACTATATGTAAAAGAACTGTCTGACCACTCAGAACACCACTATGAAACTGGAAACAAGCCTGTTGAAAGTATCTGAGTTAAGGTTAGAGGACAGGGCAACAAGGGTCATGGCATGCGGGGGGTGTCTGCTATAGACCACCAGACCAGGAGGAGGAGGTGGATGAGGCTTTCTATAGACAACTAACAGAAGTTTCCAGATCATAGGCCCTGGTTCTCATGGGGGACTTCGATTACCCTGACGTCTACCGGAAGGGCAATACAGCAGTGCACAAACAATCTAGGAAGTTTTCGGAGAGCACTAAGGACAACTTCCTGGTACAAATGCTGGAGGAACCAACTAGGCATCTTGTTCTTCTCAGCCTGCTGCTCACAAATGGAAAAGAGCTGGTAGAGGAAGAAGAAGTGAATGACAACCTGGGCAGCAGTGATCATGAGATGGTAGAGTTCAGGATCCTGATCAAAAGAAGAAAGGAAAAAAGCAGGACTTCAGAAAAGCAGACTTTGGCTTCCTCAGGGAACTGATGGGCAGGATCCCCTGGAAGGCTAATCTGAAGGGGAAAGGAGTCCAAGAGAGCTGGCTGTATTTTAAAGAAATCCTACTAAAGGCACAGGAAGATACCACTCCAATGTGCAGAAAGAACAGCAAATATGGAAGGTGCTCAGCATGGCTTAGCAGAGAACTCTATGGTGAGCTGAAAAACAAAAGAGAAGCTTACAAGAAGTGGAAGCTTGGACAGATGACTAGGGAGGAGTATAATGATATTGCTCAGGCCTGCAGAGATAAAATCAGTAAGCCCAAAGGGCAAATGGAGTTGCAGCTAGCAAGGGATGTGAAGGGTAACAGGATGTGGTTCTCTAAGTATGTCAGTAACAAGAAGAGGATCAGGGATAGTGTAGGCCCCTTACTGAATGTGGAAGGCAGACAACCTAGTGGTGGATGATGTGGAAAAGGATGAAGTACTCAGTGCTTTTTTTTTTTTTTACATCAGTCTTCACAGGCAGGGACAGCTCCCAGCTGCTGCACTGGGCAACACAAAATGCAGAGAAGGAGAGCAGCCCTCAGTGATAAAAGGTCAGGTTAGGGACTGCCTAGAGAAGTTGGATATGCACAAGTCTATGGGGCAGATGAACTGCATCCAAGGATGCTGAGAGAGTTGGCCAATGTGATTGCAGATCCACTGTCCATTATCTGAAAACTCATAGCAATCAGGGTGGGTCCTGGATGACCGTAAAAAGGCAAATATAATACCTATCTTCAAGAAAGGGAAAAAGGAGGATCCAGGGAACTACAGACCAATCAGTCGTGCCTCAATCCCTGGAAAAATCACAGAGGAAGCCTGCAAGAATCCATCCCGAAACAGCTGGGGGGAAACCAGGTGATCAGGAATTGTTAGCATGATTTCACCAATGGCAAATTGTTCCTGGCCAACCTGATCACCTTCTATGGTGAGATGACTGTCTTTGTGGATGTGGGAATAGCCAATCAACATAGCATACTTTGACTACTGCAAAGCTTTTGATGTGGTTTGCTACAGCATTCTTGTCATCAAATTAAGGAAGTACAGTTTGGATGAATGGACCGTAAGATGGATAGAAAGCTGGCTAGAGTATCAGGCTCAGCGGGTAGGGAACAATGGCTCAATGTCTAGTTGGAAACCAATAACAGACAGAGTGCCCCAGGATTCAGTCTTCAGGTTAATTTTGTTCAGATCTTCATTAACGATCTGGATGATGACTGCATGCTTGGTAAGTTTGCAGATGACACCAAACTGAGGGAAATGGTAGATACACTGGAAGGTATGGATAGGATTCAGGGAGACCTATACAAAATGGAGCATTGGGCTAAACGAAATCTCATGAGGTTCAACAAGAACAAGTGCAAAGTCCTGCACTTCAGACAGAAAAATCTGATGTACTCCTATATGCTGGAGACCAATCGGCTAAGTAGCAGCATTGTAGAAAAGGACCTGGAGGTTATAGTGGATGGGAAGCTGGGTATAAGCCAACAATGTACTCTTGTTGCCAAAAAGGCCAATGGTATATTGGGCTGCATCAGTAGGAGTGTTACCAGCAAATCGATGGATGTGATTATTCCCCTCTATTCAACTCTGGTGAGGACACATTTGGAATGCTGTGTCCAGTTTTGGGCTCCCCACAACATAGAGAATGTGCACAAACTAGAAAAAGTCCAGAGAAGCGCAATGAAAATGATTAGGTGACTGGGGCACATGACTTATGAGTAGAGCCCTGCAAATCCGTGGATATCCGCATTATAGCCACATCCATGGATACAACATGGATATCCGCGGACCATTTCTTGTGGATGCAGATCGGATACGGATCCACATATTTTTATCTGCACAGAGCTAGAGCCCTGCAAATATGCGAATATCCATGGGTATCCGCATCTGTCGATACAACACAGATATCCGCGGGCCATTTCTTGCGGATGCAGGTCAGATACAGATCCGCATATTTGTATCCGTGCAGGGCTCTACTTATGAGGAGACACTGAAGGAACTTGGCTTATTTAGTCTGCAGAAGAGAAGACTGAGTGGGGATTTGACAACTACCTTCAACTACTTGAAGGGGTACATCAAAGGAGAGAGAGCTAGGCTATTCTCAGTGGTGACAAGAGGTCAGAAAAGAAGCAATTGTTTCAAGCCGCAGCTTTGTAGGTCTAGGCTGGATATTCAGAAAATCTCTCTGACTAGGAGGGTGGTGAAGCACTGGAATGGCTTGCCTAGGGAGGTGGCAGTATCTCCCAGCTGGATAAAATCCTGGCTGGGATGATTTAGTGGAAGCAGTCCTGCTTTTAGCAGGGGTTTGGACTAGATGACCTCAGAAGGTCCCTTCCAGCCCTAAGTCTATGATTCTACATTCACACCTGCTTTCCCAGTATTGTAGCATCTTCTCATGGGGACCCTGAAAGGACTAACATCTTATAGACACTACTGCAGAACCTCCTATTATTGCCTCTTCTCAGAGCTCTGACACACTGGATGGTCCCTGAGCAATCCACCCCCTTCCACAGGAATTAAGACACTCTGCTTTTGGATCTGACAACACAACACTTGGAGACAAGCTCCACTGTTTCTGATGCTAACAGCTGCTTTATCATCTTTCGATGTATACCACAATTTCTGATCTGGGAAGCTATAACTCACTGATTCTGTAACATGTATTGCCAACTCACATTTAAAAGAGGGAACAGCGAAGGTCAGTAGAACTTACATCTTAGTTACCAGCACCACTTCTGTCCAAAAGAAAGAGCATTCACACCTAACCCTTGTCCATAACCCTGTGCACTGCACTGCTGACAGTAAGCAGGATATCTCATGCTTGCCCATGTGGACAGAGCACAATACGCACACTTCCCAAAAAACCATAAGGGTTTGTATAAAAGCTATTTTGAATAACACAGCATGTTTTGTGGAGTTTCTTAAATGATTAAGACAATATATAAAAATATTATGGGAAGAAAAACTTTATTCTTATGACTCTTCACAGTATTGATGGATTGACCAGTAGCAATGATTTTTACATTGTTTCTCTATCTGCCAACATGAATTTACTGCCATTTAAGGTTGTTAAAATTCTTCTCTATTTAATCATTGCTCTTTACTGAAACATCTGCCCAAGATGAACCCACTGAGTTATGCAACCACAAGCCATTCAGACACACTGCAGCTACATGAGCACATGTGAACCACCCAGGGTAAAACAGCAGTGGCAGAAAAAACTGGGCCTTTTCAGGGTGGAGCATAGCTGCTAATAATAGGCCTAAAAAGCAGCAGCCATCCCACTGACATAATCATTGTGAAACCATCAATATGACCTATCATTTAGCAAGTGACATAATACTAAAAACATTGCCCTACCCAAAAACTTCTCCCATTCCAACAAAAGAAAATTAAGATGTGCTCATTCTTCCTGTCTCAAGATGGTGTTGCCTACCCGGCACCCTGTCATATAAGCCTCCAGACAGCATCAACAGGTTATAATAGAGATCCCTTTCTAGGATATTACAAACTTGTCTACACTCTGGGTTATTCCTGGTTAGCTTCATTTGTGTACACCTTTATTCAGCAGTTTAAGATTTGTATTACAAGTGAGTTAATCCAGAATAAGCACACCAACACATGAAGCTAATCAATTTTAAATTCACAACCTCTCTTATTACACATTAAATTCCACTAAAATGTGCCTACAGTATTTATGGTAGCTTCTTTAGGGAGCAACCCTTAACAGAATCATGGGAGTCTCTCATGATGCTAACCTAGGCTCTGGACACACCTACATGAAAATGCAGTTTTCAGAGTCACTTTGTCAATTCCCTGATGCCCGAGCACCACCAATTTGGTCCATATGTGGTAATCTCTTATCTAGGGCAGGGGTCTCAAAAAGCAACCCGTGGGCCACATGCTGCCCCTGAAGCTACTTCCTGCAGCTTGCAATGACACTATCATTACTGATATTCGCAATATTGTTGTATGAAAAGGTTTCAGTGGTACGGCCCTTGGGCTAACATACTAGTCCTCATGTGGCCCTTATGGTGATTTGAGGTTGAGACCCCTGATATAGGGTAAACAGTCTTCTTTTCAATGCTGCATCAACTTCAAGGGAACATAACAATAGACATACTGGATAAAACCTATTGTTCATCTAGCCAAGCATCCTGTCTTGCAACAATAGCCAATGCCAGAGATAATGCCACAGCTTCAGAGCTGAAGACCTGAACAGGTAATCCTCAAGTGATCCATCCCCTGTGGCCCATTCCCAGCCTCAGGCAAACAGATGCAAGAGACTCTTCAGAGCACACTTTTGGATCCCTGACCATCCTGGCTAACAGCCATTGACGGACCTATCCACCATTCAGTGGTTCCCAACCTTTCTGAGTACGAGGGCCCCTTTTTAATGTCAAAAAATTTTGTGGACCCCCAAATGATAATAGTTATCTGGGTCTGACTGCAGGCAGCAGTGTTAAGGAAGGGCAGTGGAAGACCTGGCCCCACCTACTCCCAAGACGTGTGGACATATCCAGACCCCGGCCCATGTAATGCTGCCACAAGAGCCTGAAAGCTGAGCCAGTGAGGTACTATGTGGTGGAGAGTGGCGGTGTGTGAGATGAGCTGGCATTGTGCTCAGTCTGGTGTGTTGGGGGGGGGGGGGGGGACTAAGCCTAAACATAAGCGAAATCCAGGGGAAGCAGAGCAGTGCTGAGTGGGAGTGAGGAGAATGCAGGGAGAAAAACACAAGACAAAACTGTGAAAGTTCTGGGAAGGTGAAGGGGCAGGGGAGCAGTGTGGCTAGGTGGTGGGACCCAGCTAATTCCTGACTTTGACATCCCCACAGTTTTGTTCTCCTCCGACACCCATAACCCCAGCACCCCTGTCCATCCCTTAATCCTAGTGGTAAAAGTTCTTCTGCAGAAATTGCTACCCATCAATGTTTCTGGTACAGAGATGCCCAGTGCCAAAACCTGCAACCACTGCAGAACTGCCAGGGTTTCTCTCTCTCTCTCTCCCTCTGTCCCCCCCCCTCCCCCCCCAAAGGGCTGCTTTCCTTTCCCTGAGCAGTACTTGGTAGGGAGTGTAGACAGCAGAGTTGGTGGGGTCCCTATCAGGAAGTAGCTGAGTCCTGCCACTTAGCTGCTCTGTTCCCCCCACCTCACCCTTCTTCCTCTCCACTCCTCTATCATGCTTCCCATGCTCTGCCTTGTCCTTTCACACAGGCACCCCTGCCCCCCTTGCCCTCTGTACACAGTGCAAGAAAATGCAATGCCAAATATCACACTATTTTATTAAAGTTTATTGATTTGTCTGTCTTATCCATCAAAAACTTTCTCACCAGCCCCGACTGAAAAAAGAATTGCAACGTGGCCCCTTACCCAACAAGGCTGAACACCCCTGGTGTAGCAACTCACAGCAGGCAAATACAATTCATTCAGCAGAGGTGTCAAACTCATTGGGGAGGGGGGTGCACATTGGAAGGCAGGACGCTTGTCATGGGCCATGTGGCGGCATAGGCTCCCCAACTCTTTCCTCCTTCATGTTCAAAGTGGCATGGGTTCCACTTCCCCCTCCCAAACCCCACAGGTTCTCCGATACCTTCCCTTTTCCCTCTGGGCTCCTCTTTGCCACACTGACTCCCAAACCGGCCCCCCACTTTCCCCTTTACTTTCCACTTCCCATACCTCCTGGTGGCAGGCAAAAAGAATCAGTCTCAGTCACAACCAGCCAAGCTGGGCTCCTGTCTCTCCCCCTCCTGGCCCACCTACTGCTAGCCATTCAGAATGCTGGCCTTTGATTGGCTTGTTCTCACATGGATCCCAACCCCTCTTTCCTTTCTTATTTGTGATTCATGCAGTCTGCTGTCAATCAAATTAGAATGCTGACTGACAGTGAACAGCTGGTATGAGGGACAGTACAGTGGTTCTACAGAGCTGGCCTAGACTGCTGTGACAGACACTCATTGGTTGGCAGACAACAGCAGAGCTGAGCCAGAATTGGCTGGAGCATCTCCTTTGTTCTCCTGGGCTGTGACTCGGATCATGTGAGTGAGTGAGAAGCACACCTAGTCCTGCTGTGCCAGGATCCTGTCTTTGCTGTTCAGTGCTGCAGACAGCTTCCAGGCACAGCCCAGGCAGCAGCTCCACGGGCCGGATCAGCACGCTGGGCAGGTCGGATCCAGCCCCATGGGCAGTACGTTTGACACCCTTGATTTAGAGCCCTCTCCAACATGGATCGGCAGTGGCTGAAGCCGCATGTATTCACGGCCCCCCTTGCAATAATTCTGGGTGTCCACAGGCCACAGGTTGGGAACCATCGATCGAGTTCTTCTTTGAACCCCATTATAGTCTTGGTCGCAAAACATCCTCTGGCAAAGAGTTTACAGGTTGACTGTGCGTCATATGAAGATCTATTTCCTTCTGTTCATTTTAAACCTGCTGCCTATTAATTTTTTACTGTGACTTTAATTTCTTGTGTTATGAGTAGTAAACAATACTTTCTTGTTTACATTCTCCACACCACTCATGATTTTATGGAACTCTATCATACCACTCCCTAGTCATCTTTCCCTAGCTGAAGAGTCCCAGTCTTAGCTGTCTCTCTTCATATAGGAGCTATTTTACACCCCTAATCATTTTTGTTGACCTTGTATCTTTTTTGCAATGGGGCAACCAGCTCTGCACAAAGGATTCAAGATGTGGGCATATCATGGATTTAGAAAGAGGCAATATGATATTTTTCTGACTTATTAGCTCTCTCTTTCCTAATGATTCCCAACATTCTATTAGCTTTTTTGACTGCTGCTGCACATGGACAGACGTTTTCACAGAACTATCCGCAATAACTTTAAGATCTCTTTCTTGAGTGGTAACAGCTAATTTAGAGCACATTGTTTTATATATTTAAAGTTAGGATTATATTTTCCAATGCACATTAGTTTGAAATGAACAACATTGAGTTTCATCTGCTATTTTGATACCCAGTCACCCAGTTTTGTGAGATCCCTTGTACCTTTTTGCAAGCTGAACTGGATTTTTAACTATTTTAGATGATCTCTAAATTTTGCCATCTCACAAGTTACCCCTCTTTCCAGATCTCTTTTAAATACCCTGAACAGTACTGGTCCCAGTAGAGACCACAGGGGACACCACCTATGTTCCCTCTAAGCTATGCGCGTGCACACAGGTCATGAAACCCGCACACACAACAAAATTAAGCCTGCACAAAAAAATTAAACAGTGCTAATATTTTTATACCACTTTAAGAAAGTGGTTTCAAGTAGCATGTTTCAAATAAGATTTTGTAATTTATAAAATCATTTCCATCACCATATAAAAATAAAATTTAGATATTATTTGCATCATACACACTTGCTTTGTTGTGCTCACAAGTTTGACCATACTCACTGGAGGGTGCACAAATTTGCACACTGGTTCTGAAAAATTTGCACAAAAGAATCTTTTTGTGCACACAGCCTGTGAGAAATTAGAGGGAACATTGGACACCACTATTCCCAACTCTTCATTTCCTGTCTTTTAAACAGTTACAGATCCAGAAAAGGACCCTCCCTTCTATCCCATGACAGTTTACTTTGATGAGGGACCTTGTCAAAAGCTTTCTGAAAATCTAAGTATGCTATACCCTCTGGATCACTCCTGTCCATGTGCTTGTTGACCCTCTCTAAAGAATTCTAGTCATTGGTAAGACATAATTTCTCTTCATAAAAACCATGTTGACTCTTCCCCAACAAATCATGTTCATCTGTGTGTCTGATAATTCTGTTCTTTAACACAGTTTCAACCAATTAGCCTGGTAATGAAGTGAGGCTTACCAACCAGTAATTGGGGAGATTGACTCTGGAGCCTTTTTAAGAAATTAGTGTCACATTAGCTATTCTCCAGTCATCTGGTGCAGAAGCTGATTTAAATGATAAGCTACATACCAAAGTCAAAAGAAGCAAGGAGTCCTGTGGCACTTAAAGACTAACACATGCGATAAATACATCTATTAGTCTTTAAGTGCCATAGGACTCCTTGCTTCTTTTACTGAACTAGACTAACACAGCTGGCCCTCTGGAACATACCAAAGTCAGTAGTTCTGCAATTTCACATTTCATTTCCTTCCGAGACAGTGACTTTATTAACATTTGTATATTGTGCTTTATGCTGAGCAAATGAGACATGGCTACAATCTATGTTTCTCAAGAAAAGCTGCAAAAGGAAAAGACATTAGCAACAAAGTGAGGAGAAAGTGAGGGAGACAGGAAAAAATACTTCACATTGACTGGCAGAGCAAGCAACAGGAATCCTACTTACAGACCTCTAGGACTTCTGTTTTAGAGTTTTATACTGTCACACTTACTGCACTGGAGCATTTTCCACCTAAAATAAACACTGCTGCTGAGCTTAATAGAGTCACTGACACACCCTCCTTTTGGAGATCAAACCTATACTTGAAGTGGGGGGAGTTGTGTGGGTTTTTGGGGGGGGGGAGGAGGGTATATTTTATTTTAATTTATTTTCTATTTTGGAAAGGCTGATAGGAGTTTTGGGGCATAAGGAGATCTCACTATTGTAAATATCACCCTCATAGTGGAAAGGGTTTCCAAAAAGGAAGGTTTTGCAATATTTCCTAAAGATAGAAAGACCATTCTGGCCTTTGAAAGTTTTTTCCATACGTCCTTTCACTTACAATGCTTTCTTCCCCATTCTTGCATACTTCATTCTGGAGCTTTGTGAACTGCATTGCCCTAGAGGAACATAGCTATCACCACAGTGATTCATACATCAAAATCAAATCTTTGCTTTGTGTGGGACAAAGTGGAGATATTTGGGTTTTCTCTGAATGAAGTATGCACACCTCAGTGTCCCATATGTTTTACTTGTGTATTCTGGTGATAGGACTAGGATGTGTGATCATTGCAGAGACCACTAAGAACAAGTCTGTCTATTTGAAATGTTAGTTTGTACTGACTTGGCTAATGTAGGCTGTTGTAAAATTAGGCAAATATCTAGATGAACTCATTTACCAACTGAAAGACCTCTGTGTACTCGTGGGGTACATGTACCCCTGGTTGAGAACCACCGCTTTAGAGCTCATTCATGTGAAGCATAGCCTACATGTGTTTACATATGGAAAGTCAAATGATTTTTTTCTTTTTAAAGCAAGCTTTCCAAACTGTGTATTTTAGCTAGCTCCTATTGCAAAGGGTCCAGGACTTGACACACTGGATGAAGAAAAATACTATGTAGGTGTGTCTACATTGCAATTACACACCTGTGGCTGGCCTTTACAAATTGACAGACTTGTGGGGCTTGAGCCAAGAGACTGGGTGTTTGGGCTCAAGCCACCTGAATGTCTACATCACAGTTAAATAGCCTCTTAGTTTGAGCCCAAGTCAGTTGCTGTGAGCCCCACACAGATTTTTAATTGCAGTGTAAATATTCCCTGGGACACCACTCAAAGGGGAAGGATGGAATATAGAAAAAAAAATCATAACAGAAAACAGTTTGACAGGCATACTGTAAAAAGAACCTGCACACACTACAGCCAAGCCGTTTTTGTTTTTTAAATAGATGCTAGCACAGGCTAACAAGCCTCTAAGGCAGTGGTTCTCAACCACCATGTTGTGACGCATCAGTGTGTCACTGCATGTGGCTACGTACATCACCATGAGCCATCTGGCCACCAAAAGAACCACACAAATCCTCGCCACCAAAAATAACTGTTCAAACCCAGCCCCTCTAGTGGGGTTTTCTTATGGTGATGGGGTTTCTTCTGTTAGATGATTTGTGCCACTGCTAGGAGTTGCAGCAGCATCAGGTTTGTACTACTGCTTGGAGTTTTGGAGGTGGTGACAGCAGGGGGTGGGAGGGTCCTGTGCTACTGCCAAGAGTTCAGTAGCAATGAGCATCTTCTGGCGATGGGGGCACTGTGTCACGCATGGTTGGGCATGCTGCCAACCGCATCACAACACAAAGGTTGAGAACTGCTGCTCTAAGATACCTGTAGGGACATTTTAGATGATTTCCCAACAGGCCTGCTATGCTTACCAATCCCAGATATTAGGGTAGACTACCTAAGTACTCCGAAGTGTCTTCCTTTCCTTCCCTTCATCTTAATTTTAGCACCCACATTTTAGGTCTCTCCACTGCTGATATTCCTGTGTTTCTGTTTTCTATGCTGCTATTTGTTTGGGCCTGTTACTGATTGCACTGATACAGCATTTCTGACCATGCCCATGCATACAAATTTCTGTTCTAATTTTAGAGTCACATCACTGGAATTTGCCTTTAAAATTGAACAAACAGATAAATAAGCAGCAAATTTTCAAGTTAAATTTTCTAACAAGTGGGTGTAGCACATGAAGGGCAGAGATCAAGAGCAAATACCACATTCACTGGCATGTCAAGTGATAAAAGAATTCAAATAAATATTCGAGGGCCCTAATTCAACAGCTTCCACACACTCTTATCTTTTTGCTCCGCAATATATTTTTACAGCACCTTAACAGCTCTTGCAATAAAAAAAGTGAAAATTGTGACAGACCATGGTTCAGAAGAGATAGTCTTGGCAGAAATGCTTTCAAAAGAGCTGCTGGATTATCAGTGTTTTATGTAAGCCCATCTAGAAAAAGATACACCATGTTTAAACCTAAAGATCTAAGGTATCAAGATCTGAAACAAGTATTTCCCAACATTTAGCAATTGTTCAAAAAAAAAAATGTAAGCATCTGCTACTACTAAAATTAGTCACTGGCTATAGTTTGGCAACACTGTAGGAGGAAATGTAATTCAATCAAGGAAACTACAAAAAGTGGTGTGTTAGTGCCACTGTTCCTAACATAGCCCCAGGTGATAGGTTCATATTACAAGATGCTGGGGCCATTCAGATCCTAGCCTAGGTGAAAGAACCATGGGTTACTAACCAGTAACCATCCTTCTTCGAGATGGGCTGCTCAGCTTCATTCAGGAATAGGTGTCCCCGTGCCAAAGCGCCGAATTGGTCGGAACTTTTTGCCCTAGCCTGTCAGAAGAGGGCAGGCGGCCACTGCCCCCCGCACCACCCCGTGGCTATATATGTGGCAGCTGCCCAACCCCTCCCCCGTTCCTTGGAGTCGCCAACTCCAGATGTGGGACGAGGGGAGGGATCTGAATGAATCCGAGCAGCCCATCTCAAAGGAGAACAGTTACTGGTAAGTAACCCACCGTTCTTCTTCAAGTGCTGCTCGGATACATTGAGGAACAGGTGACTGCTAGCCATGCTGATGGATGGTGGGTGGAGCTGGCTCTTCTGCCTTCGGCACGGCATAAGAGTCCTGGAGAGGTCTAGGAGATCGACCCAAGGACCATCACCCAGCAAGGGTAAACGGAGATTGCCAGACCTAAGCCAGAGGAGAAAGTAGGCCCAGTTGCCCAAGCGCCTAGTGTGGTGCCTACGCAGGAGGGCCTGAGGTCATCTTACGGATAGAAAGGATACCAGCGTATCTTGGTTAAAGACGAGGATTGTGATTCTAACCACTCTGCCTAAAAGCATTCTGGCAGAGGCGAGAGAAACCCAGCTGATTAGTGTTCTGGCAGCAACACGTGATAATGTACCTCCTACAAGGGAATTCAGGAGGCCTTAGGATCGTTAGGCTAGCATTGCTGAATGCCGGCACCTCCAGGACCGGGGAAGAAAAGGTGAACTGTGTTCCCCTTGGTCCAGCAGTATGAGACACTCGTGTGCTATGAGCGCGATAGATGCAGGAATCAGACATTTGGCGTCCCATAGAGGGGTGGTCTACGAGCAGTTAGGGCCTAGGAGAGTAATCAGCCAGAAGAGTATAGAAAGCGAAGAGCTGGTTGTGATAAAACGACACCCAGGGGTCGCTCATAAGAATGAGAAACCTGAGGATCAAGACCCGTGGCCTACGGGACATTGGTTTACATGACCTCATACTACCAGTGTGGTCCGCACTTTACGACTGGAAAAAAGCAAATGTAGTGCCTATTTTCAAGAAAGGGAAAAAGGAGGATCCAGGGAATTACAGACCAGTCAGCCTCACCTCAATCCCTGGAAAAATTATGGAGCAGATTCTCAAAGAATCCATCCTCACACACTTAGAGGAAAATAAAGTGATCAGGAACAGTCAGCATGGATTTACCAAGGGTAAATCATGCCTGACCAATCTCATTTCCTTCTATGAGCAGATGACTGGTTTTCTGGATGCGGGAAGCACCGTTGATGTGCTATATCTTGATTTTAGCAAGGCTTTTGATACAGTTTCCCACAGCATTCTCATTGGTAAATTAAGGAAGTATGGGTTGGATAGGTGGACTATAAAGTGGATAGAGAACTGGCTAGATCAACGGTTTCAGCGTGTAGGAATCAATGGTTCCATGTCTAGCTGGCAACCGGTCACGAGTGGTGTGCCCCAGGTGTCGGTCCTGGGGCCGGTTCTGTTCAACATTTTCATCAATGATCTGGATGATGGAATAGACTGCATTCTCAGTAAGTTTGCGGATGACACCAAGCTGGGAGGACCAGTAGACACGTTGGAGGGCAAGGACAGGATTCAGGGAGACCTAGATAAATTGGAACAGTGGACCAATAGAAACCTTATGAGATTCAATAAGGATAAGTGTAAAATCCTGCATTTGGGACCAAAAAACCCTATGCACTGCTACAGGCTGGGAAACATTCAGCTAAGTAGCAGCACTGTAGAAAAGGACCTGGGGGTCATGGTGGATGGGAAGCTGGATATGAGTCAGCAGTGTGCTCTTGCTGCCAAAAAGGCCAATGGCATACTGGGCTGCATCAAAAGAAGTATTACCAGCAGATCAAGGGACATGATCATTCCCCTCTATTCTGCACTGGTGAGGCCACATCTAGAATACTGTGTTCAGTTTTGGGCTCCCCACTACAAAAAGGACAGGGACATGCTAGAGAGAGTTCAGAGGAGGGCAACCAAAATGATTAAAGGGCTAGAGCACAAGCCCTATGAGGAAAGACTGGAAGCATTAGGCTTATTTAGTCTGCAGAAGAGAAGACTGAGGGGGGATTTGATAGCAACCTTCAACTACTTGAAGGGATGCTCTAAGGAAGATGGAGCTCGACTGTTCTCGGTAGTAACGGAGGACAGAACGAGGAGCAATGGTCTCAAGTTGCGGTTAGGGAGGTCGAGGCTGGATATTAGGAAAAACTTTTTTACCAGGAGAGTGGTGAAGTCTTGGAATGAGCTGCCGAGGGACATGGTGGAGTCTCCATCTTTAGAGGTGTTTAAGGCCCGGCTGGACAAAACCCTGACTGGGATGGTTTAGTGGGAGTGGTCCTGCCTCTGGCAGGGGGTTGGACTAGATGACCTATGAGGTCCCTTCCAACCCTATGATTCTATGATCCTATGCTATTTACAGAATTTAAAAAGCTACTCCTCATTCCATCTCAGCAACAGATACTTTCCTTCTCTTCTGCCTTAGTGACTGTGATGTACATATGTACTGGAGACAGCCACATAACTTCTCTAGTTTTTATACCCCCATCCACCAAATGGTATGTTGTGGCCACCATTCTCCTAAGCAAGAAAAACATCACTGATACGCCCTTCAGAGAATCTGAACCCATTTTCTTTATCCATCACAAATGATGGCTGATAAATGAAATAAGCAACTTTGGTGATCTCCCATGCGATTGCTTTAATTCTGTAGCACCTACTCCAGAAATGAAATACAACATCAAAAAATGCAAATTTCTGTCTACACTAGAGTGCCTTTTCATTTTTTGTTCAAAAAACTGAAATGCAATTTAAAAAAAAAAAAGTTGTTTCCTTAAAAAGTTCAAGTTTTATTGAAAATCAAAAATTTCCAGCAAAAGCTGGGGAGTTCCAAGAAAATGTTAATAGATTTTTTAATGCTTTCAAAATATTTTTTGGTAAATACCATTTTCCCAACCAACTTTAATCTGTATATAAAAGTTTTAAACCACGTGGAAGGGTAACTCAAGTCTCCAGTACTCCTGAGCATTTCTTCAAAGGGGACATAGTTTAGTAAGCTTATCAAGATTCAAAGTATTACCTATCAACGATCAAGAGATGCCTGAAATGTCTCTTATTTATAAAGAGAATACTTCAATATTTCCATATTATCACACTAAAAACCAAACTAAAAACCTCACACAGAAGGAATGGAGTAAAAATCCCTACCATTTATGAAGTTCCAAATGGGTAGCCGTGTTAGTCTAGTTCAGCAAATAAATAAATAAATAAAAATAAAAAAGCAAGAAGTTCTGTGGCACTTAAAGATTAACAGATTTATCGCATGAGCTTTCATAGGAGAAAATCCCACTTCATCAGATGCTTCAAAACAGCTGACAAAGTGTGATTTTCTCCCACAAAAGCTCATGAGGTAAATATATCTGTCGGTCTTTTAAGTGCCACAGGACTCCTAACATTTATGAACAGCTCAAGAGAGCATCATGTTCTGAATGAGGGACACCTAATACAAGAGAGACTCACCCTCTACACACTTATACACACACTTGGACACACATCAATAATTAACATGCTCTGCACATTTGCAAAATATCTGTATACAGGTTGCATTACACACTGTTCCTATCTTGAGGGGATGTAGATCAACCTAAACAAGAAAAACACTTGACTCTCAGGGACTATTGTCTACAAATTATATGACTAACCCTTGATCTTATTTTAGAAAGTCTCCCTGCTAATTTGCCTGTGCTTTGGAAAAGCAAGTAATATGTTTTGAATTACAAGAGGTTACAGGGACATTTTTGTGGTGAATTTGGACTTTCATTTGCAAAAAATAACCCTCAGTGCTACAGAAACCCTTTTGGAAATAACATTTTTTCATCATTGCTAAACAATTTTCAGTGAAGGTTAATCGCTACTAAACCAAAGAGCTGTTTACATCCAGCTTTAAAAGAACACTAGTTCTATTTCTGCCTTTGCAGACAACAAGAAAATAAGTATTTTATGAGTCCCTTTTTTTAACCTCCCTTCACAGTTGCTGTGTTTATTTTATTACACAGACTGAGTGGTCAAAGAAGCAGAAACGCAGCTATAGCCAGACAGGATTTCTACTTCTTTGACCACTCAGCCTGTGCAATAAAATATAAACACAGCAACTGAAGGGAAGGAAAAAAAGGGATGAGGAAAATAAGTGTTATTTGATCTAGAAAGAAAAAAGCACTTATTTCTTCACAATATTTTTTAAAGTAAATTGAAACAAGCAAGCCATTGACACAAGTCAATTGCTACAATGAGATTTTTCAAAGAAAAGCTGGCCCAAAACTCTGCCTGTGTTCAGGCACCAGGCTTCTAGGACCCTATGAAAATAAATCACATCTAAAACTGCTTCACACCTTTTTGGTGGTTTCCTTTAGTCTTTAGAGTCAAGAAAGAACAAATGTCAAACAAACTAGTGTACACACGAGCTCTAAGACACAGTTTTCCAGCTTAAAAGTATCCAAGTTTGTAACACCACTATTCATAATCTACAAAGCACACAAAGTGTGTTTTGCTATGCATGAGGAGGGACAAAGGTTGTCAGACCTAATTTGTCTCTTTAGAAAGAGAAGACAAACACTCCTATATTGACTTCTTCCTTGCAAACAAATACGCTTTATTTAAAGAAAAAACTTATTTTTGCTTTATTATTTATATCACTGTAGCACCTAAAAGTCAAAAATTCAAGTCAAAGCCTCAATTTTATCAAGATAAGGATAGCATGTCAGCATGTACAACTATCAGCATTTCCATGGGCTGATAAAGGCAGATTTTGCTGTGTCAGTATAGTACAAGGACTACGTTTGGGACTGCACGGTGGGAGGGGAAGATGATTTATTAATTATTGGAAGAATGGATGGTTGTTAATACATGTAATTTCTCTCAACTGGTTAACAAGCAACTATCCTGGTACACAAAAATATCACAGTATATTGGACTGCTCCAGTTCTTTTTGATTCTCCAGGTTTTGAGTTCATTCTACGGGCTACAGATAGAAGAGATTAATTGCTAGTAAAGGCCATGATAGCCTACCAGCCAGAATAAGGCACATTTACAGTGTCAAACAGGATGAATCTTTGAATCTTTGCAAAAATAGCTGAAACTTCATGCAAAAACAAAGCATCTCAGTTCACTGAAGATTAGCAATATCACTTTCAATATACCTATGGTATATAACAGATAAATACCTTTTCATCATTAGAAATCTCAGAAGGCTGATGAATATGACAACAGAAATCACAGTATATTAACACTGAAAAGGCGAGTTTTTCTATCGTACCAGCTAAACAAGGGTGCTGAAATTTTACAGCACTTACAATTAATCTTGCATCCTTGTTTATGCACAATTTATACATACAAATTTTAAAATGCTCTGTACGTGTGTATGTGGAGATTAAGACAGAGATAGTGGTTGTTTAATTTAGGTGCACTCATGCAGTACTATAAACTAATCACTATTGTCCCATAGAAGCTACTGAGTCATTTAAAGCTTTGACCTAAACATTTTACTTTGCAGCGTGATATAACCAAGCCTGCAGAGAGAGATTTACATATATAATCACAGTAACATATTTCAAATGGAGGAGGGAGAGAAATTAGTATATGAAGCTACTATTCTTTCTCTCTACTGCAGTATTGCGTAGAAGCTAAATTCCCATTGTTCTAGCCAGTGAACAAGAGAGAGAAAAAGTTCTTCTAGGCATGGGCAAAGGGTAAGATGAGAGTCAAAAGGTGGATACACATAGATGGTGAGCACAAGGAAGCAGTGAAAATACTGATCAGCCTGATAAGGAGCAGGCATAGTACACCAACCGCCTCACTGTCAAGTTTTTATCAGCCTCAAATGAGGAGAGGCTTAAGGAGGGATTTAAAGGAAGACAGTGCAGTTGCTTTTGTTGATGTTTATGGAATGCTCCTTCCATGCAGGAGAGGCAGCATGGAATTAAGTGCAAAAGTGCTTGTTGGAAAGTTAAAAATGGATGATCAAGATGGACATATTTTGCAGAAGAGAGGAAGTATATGACATCTCAGTTATCTTAGAGGTGAAGGGAAGAAGCGGGAGGAGAGGGCAACTGGAGAAGCAGGAGAGCCAAAAGCAGGTCAATATGAAAGAGAAGGCATCTCTGTATTGAGTGATAAGATGCCTGAGAAGGGTAAGGGAAATGAGAAGGTACAATGGAGTCCCATGGCTGGCAGAGGGAAAGCAGAAGAGAGGCTGTGACAGTGACAAGAAAGAAAGTGGAAGTGGGGGCCAGACTGGGATGAGATGGTCACACTGGATCTTCTCTTTTATCTTTGTGTGAAAGTCAGTAACATTCTGCTAGGAGGGAGTGGAAGAGCTGAAACTGGCAGCACATGTCTGGGACAGCCACAAGATTCAATCTGAATAGGAGAGGAGAGCCTCTCTGGTACAAAAATGACAGAACTGGAGAAGAGAATTAACTTGTAATGGAAGTCAGCACGGTCTGAATTTCCAGAGATGCTCCCCTGCACGAGAGCAGGAAGTGGATTTTTGGAGCAGGGTGGGAATTGACAAGGGAGACCATGTGATGAGAGGGAGCAAAGACATCAAGGGTGAACGACACAAACATGGAGAGAATCAATCACCTTGGTCAACAGAAGAAAGGGAAGAGAGAAGGAGGAGACAGCTGAGAGCAGAAATCTTCAGCACTGAGTGAAAGTTACAGAAAGGCCAGGTGACAGAATGAAAGGAATTGGGCAGATGCGCAATGCTACCTCATTATCAGAAAGGGGACTTCAGCAACTAAGAGATCAGTATTTGAAAAAGACCAGTTCACATGACAGGCCATTTTTGGAAGCAGAAAAACTGATCCAGGGTTGCAAGTCAAATGCCTAGATTACAAGGCCAGAAGGGATGACCGTTGTGATCACCTAGTCTGATGATCTCTATAACACAAGCCACACAACTTCCTCAAGATAATTCCTGTGGAGAAGTGGGAACCGTCTGCTAGGTTAATAAGGGAAAACATGGGTGTTGACCCTCTTTCTTTTCTATTCGGGTGATGCAACACAGGTGGGTGATATGAGGTAGAGCCACTAGAGGGCAGAGGGGTAGTGTTTAGGGAGCCTGTACCTGGGACCCCCACCCCGCTGGTCACACTGGATTCAGCTGGTTAGACCAGGGGACAGAGAGGTGGGCAGAGCGAGGAGGGGAACAAAGGACCAAGGGGAAAGAAGGGAGGAGGGAAATGGAGGGTCCAAGAGACAGGACCCTGCCATGGGGTGTAGCCCTAACCGCCTGGGGGTTTCACTTCTGGTTGTTCTGATGATGCTGATACCAACTGTCCTTGCTGCTGTATGAACTGGTTTGCTAATAAACCCTCTGATTGCCACACTGGCTGAGAGTCGCTGCTGATTGGGACGGCTGGGACCCTCCTGGAGGGAGAAAACCCCCTCCACGGGAGACCAGACAGAGCAAGGATCGGACCCTCTGAGCCTGGAGTTGGGAGCTGGCTGCACGGAGCGTGGAGACCCGGGTGCTGGACGGAAGACGACTCCACCGTAGCAGAGTCCTGACTGGCTGCGGACAGAGGGGATCCAAGAGGCTTGTCTGGGGTCCCCGTCACATCTCCCACAGCACATCTTTTAGAAAAACAACCAGTCTTGATTTAAATTTGTCAGAGGTGTAGAATCCACCCCAACCTTTTTTAAGTTGTTCCAATGGTGAATTACTTTTTCAGAATTCCTGATTCCCAGGATAGAGTCCTCATCTTGTATGTCTGGCCTCAGAGAGGATGTGAAGGACAGACAAAGATTAGAACAATGGGGTTCAGAGTTTATATATGTTTCTCTCTCAGGGCTGAATCTAAAAAAAAAAAAAAGAAAAACACACAACTTACTTGTGGGTAAAGTGAAAGAAATTAGTCTTAAGAAAGCATGTGTATAGGGAAGCTACCACAGTGGATTAGCATAAAATAACCCTGTGATTACA
The DNA here is from genome assembly GCA_007922195.1 of Podocnemis expansa. NCBI lineage: Eukaryota > Metazoa > Chordata > Testudines > Podocnemididae > Podocnemis > Podocnemis expansa. The sequence continues at coordinate 3,710,576 of ML681990.1, read as the reverse complement.
GAAATATTTTTCTGTGTGGGCTTTATCCTTCATGTCTCATTAAACAATTTACAGGAGTGTCACTCCCTATTAGTAGGTGTCTACTATTTAATTTTGTTCTTCGCCCTCCCTTAGGAGTATCCATCACGTGCATCAGCTAGGATGTCAACACCAGGAGGCCAGAGATAGGGTTCAGTTAACACTAGTATGTTAATTCTTAAATCTACAAACCCTCCCTTAAATGACAGTGTAATTTCCATACATGAATCTAACCTTTTACATTACAAAGCTGCCTCATGTTATAAGCATTAAAACACCACATTGGACATCACCTCACCCATGCTACTAAAATGAACAGCTGCAAAACCCTACCCAAACAAAAGGAGGTATTCCTGAAATGGAAAAGCAAAACACATGTATGGACATTTCAGTGAGGTTATCTTAAACTAAACATGTACTCACTCCAGCAAGTTTTTACTTCGAACATCTCATCTAACGGTTAGTTCATTGTTCAAAGCTGACTTATGATAGCTCTCTCTTATGTGCAGTGTAGAGTTTCATACAGGCATTCATTCAATAAGTGTCTGCGGCACACTACAGCCATTCAGTGTGCTGTCAGTCAGGAGTTTCAGGGAAACCCATCCTCCTTTGTGGTGACACATGGGACATTCCTCCACAAGATGGCCACTGTTTGCATTTCTTGGCACTCACAGGCTGCAGTAGAACAGAGGTTCCAGCTGTGCATGTCGCAATGGAAGTCCTGACACTAGTCCTTAGGCAGTTTAAGCAGGTTCACTCCTTTAGTGGCAGGATTCAGTCTCTGGGTGAAGTAGAGATGGGAGGTAGTTGTTGCCATCTGCCAAGGTGTTGTTCCTTCCTCCACTGGCTTGTGAACCACTCACTCCAGTTTTGGCCATTATCTGCCTGTATGAAGGCATGAGATACCCTTATGAAAGGCCTGTGGCCTCTGAGGCATTGAGCCCCAGCAAGAGGCTGAAGGATCCTTTCCTTTCCACTGCAACACGTTGATCTGGGCTGCCACTTTTGCTATCTACCACTCCATTGCTTTGATGGCAGAAAGCAAGGGCTCTGTCCTCTTTACTCCTAAATAACTTGAGGTGGTCAAGAATGGAGGGATGATGTATTGAAATGGATGATGAGTTCTCTGTGCCTCCCTATTGTTCAGGTGGAAGGCTTAGCAGGTTGTTTCTTGCATGTTAAGGCAAAGCTGCCACTGATGATAATAAGCATCCATTGATTGGATGTCTCTTTTTAAGACCTGTTGCATAACCTCAAAGTACTTGCTGAAGTACAGAATGACCGCCATTGTCACATGTGTGAGTTTTATGCCCAACATGTGTGGCAGGTCAGGAGTACAGAGGTTAAAGAGCACAGGGGCCAACACTGGCCTTGTTAGACACCATTTTTGAGACGCCTTATCCAGCTGGACTGTCCATTGACTGAGGCGGAATCAATGGCTGGTGATGATTTCTTGTATTATACATGCCGCATGAAGGTCCTGAAGACAATTATACCGCTTGAGGAGTAGGCCATTGAACCAGTGTCATAGGCTGAGGAGAGGTCAATGAACAAGGTACCACACTTTTGGCTGGACTCAAAAACTGCTTCAATATAGTCTGTGGTTTCAAGGACTTGCTCTTCTATACTCCTGTTCTTCCTAAACTGGCCTGCCCTTTAGGCAAGGCCTGCTCAATCTGTGGCTTAATCCTGGCTAATATTAAGCTCTCCATAAGTTTAAATAGAACTGACAGGAGGGAAATGGGATGGTAGCTCTTTGGATCATTGTTTGGCTCATAGCTATCAATTTCCAAAACCTAAGCTAAAATAAACTTCCTAGGAAGATTAAAAAGTCAGATTCTAATAGTTACATTTGCTACTTGTCCAGTAGACATTTCCTTTTTAAGTGAGATTTATGCCCCCTTCTACAAGCACAGATCCAGCTGGAGCCTCCCCAAGTCAATAAGTCACATTTGGCTGACTGGAAGGAGTTTTCATTCCATTCATTCCAAATGCTGACACTAGACAGCTCTTCAGAAACTGAATTACCCTAAAGAAGTCAAGAACAACTGATAATACAAATCACCATAAGCCTGAGCAGAAAAGAGGCACAAGGAGGAGTAGCAGCAGACATACCTCTCCAGGAGGAAGAAACACCTACACCACCACCCTTTCAGCCCTTGACGATTGCGTATGTTCACTACACCATTCCCCAGTGCAAGCAAACAAATCCCCCCTTACAAGGCAAGGCCTATAGGCAGGAAAAGAAGCTTGTTCAAGTCCAATGTTTGTTACTGAATGCAGGCATAAATGCAGCACTTAACTTGAGTATTATCACCTCCTCTATGGGGTAGAGAAAGGACTGTTTAATGTAGAGGTCTCAAACATGCTGCATGCAGCCCACAGAGCTGCCTCCTGCAGCCCCTGATAACCCCCAGAATCCTGGGGCTCCCAGATTTCCAAGCCTTGGAGTTTTCAAATGCTGAGCCTCTCTGCTGACAGAGACCAAGCAACCTCACCTCCCCCCTGCATTATTAGCCACCAACAGGGAGGAGCTGAACTGCTATCTGGGAGCTGCCCTATTCACATGCAGCAGCTGATCAAGCAGCTGAAGCAAGCTGAGCTGTCGAGAGAAGGCTCAGGTGGGGGGGGGCCTTAAAGGAGGGCGGCCTGAGCCTGTGGGGAGGGTTAACAGGGGGCTCCATTCTGGAGAAGTACCAGAAAGCCCCACCACTAGCCACAGCACAGCCCCCAGGGCCTTCCCCACTGCTGGTCCCCACACCAGCAGGGGGTCTTTCCCCCCAGGAGGGTGGGGTAATGTTTTTTCTTCCGCCCGCCCCAGTGCTACTAAATTCTGGCAGGCAGGGGATGTTTTCTCCTCCACCAGCCCCATTCAGTCAAATTCAAGTGGGCAGGTGGGTGGGGGTTGCTTCCCCTTCTGCCAACCCCAGAGCGGCTAAATTCAGGTAGGTGAGGATTGTCTTCCCATATGTCAGCCCCACCACTGCCAAATTCAAGTGGGCAGGCGGGTGGGGTTGTTTCCCCCTCTGCCAACCCCAGCATGGCCAAATTTGAGCAGGTGGTGGGGAGGGTGTCTCCCCCCTCACTGGTCCCAGCGCTGCCCCCAGGGCCAGGCAAGGAGTTGCTTATTTACAGTCCTGTGGAGGGCTCTGATCAACCTGTCTGCAGCCCCGTCTTGGGATGGGGCTGCTCTCCTCCCCTCCTGGCTTGGGGATACATGCAGTCCCCTCGTTTTAAAACAAAAAAAAAAAAAGCAAAAATCTTATAAAACAATTTAGTTTTATTTAAAAAACTAAAATCTATATAAAAATTAATTTCAATTAAATTTCATTCAATTTTAATAAATCAAACTAAAATTAATTTATTTCAATTAACACCAATTTGAATTCAATAAATTAAATTTTAATTTAATTTTAATTAAATTAACTGGTGGTCCTTCAGGGTTTGAAAAAGTATATATTTCGCCCTCAAACCAAAAACGATTGGGAACCACTCACTTATAATGTAAAATTTTAAGTGTGTTTGTTTACTTTTTGTCTTTTTGATGAATTTGCCATCTTGAATGGATGTAATTCTAAAAGGAAATGTGTGCTTTGGCTTTGGAAAGACTGTCAAAATTAGCACAGTCTTCATGTTACAGCTTCAAAAAAGTTAATAAATTCACTTTTATTAGCATACTATATTACTCTTCATTTTTTACTGTACTGCTGCATCATTGTATGAAAAGGTTTTCATGATGCGGCCCTCGGACCAATATCCTAGTCTTCCTGCGGCCCTTGAGGTGATTTGAGCTTGAGACCCCTGCGTCCCATTACCCCACTTCATCCTTCCAACACGAAAGTCACAGCTGTCAGTCTTCTGGCAAAAAAAAAAAAAAAAAAAGATGGACTCTGAAAGGAGACCTGCCACTCGCTCTACAAAATTCCCACTCACTCTCAAAAAGGTTGATTTTACATAAGGCAAAAGGAAAACAAGAAGTTTGATTTATTTGACATACTGCAAGGATAAGCAATGTCATGCCCATAAGTTTAAAACAGCACAAGTCAAGTCTGGTTTTCTAGCACAGTTAATAAACAAACATCCAATTCTTTGACAGCTGGGAGGGACAAGATCCCAGAAATAAGATTCTGGAATGTGGTTTCTTTCATTCAAGACCACAGAGGGCAGAAGATTTAAGGGCATCACTCTCCAGACCTACAGCACACAAAATTAAAGGTACAACAGCTCAGGTTTCCAGATCTAACTGATTGCTCTGTACTGATCTCTGCTTGGATCCATGGCTCCAATCATATTTTCAGGATATCACTGCCAACCTCTGGAAACCATGTTTATTCCTTCCTTTCAGGGTGGCCAGCTGTGAAATGCAAGATTCTTCTAAACTTGCTGTTGCTACAGTTTATTGGATCCAAGGGTTCTTCAACAAGGCTCTTGGGTCTGATAGGCCAGTGGTTTGAAACACTTTTCTCCCTTCACAGACCTATAAAAAAAAAATTGAATGGAGATTTGGATCCATTTTGAAATCTTAGAGATAATCTACAGACTCTCAGGAGTCTGCAGACCACAGGTTGAAAACCACTGTTCTATATAACAAACATTTCATGGGCCCCACAGAGTCTGTGAAACACAAGTTGAAAACCACTTACTTAGGCTCAGAGTTTCTCAGATCAAAGACAGCCTAAATGCAGAGTGGGTCAGTCTGAAGTACTTCTCATGAAGGAGAAAACATCCTTGGTCTGAGCCTTTAATACTTCATCCAGGAGGAAAAGCAAGAGTCTGTTCTCCATGGTGACAGACCAAAATAATATAGCCTATACAAAGAGCACCTCCTTGTGCAGTGCCCTTCAGACTACTTATATGTGCACTTGAAACCCAATCTCAATCTGCATCATACAAACACAATCAAAATAGAAATACAGTATTAAATATCTGTGTCACCTGAACAGACAAGCTTTACTCTTATGATAGTAAATTCCATACTGCCTGAGGAGCAAACTGTTAATCAGTCTTTATTTTGGCGAGATACGTGATCTTTTAGATATTCTGAGCCCAAGTCATTGAGCACCTTGAAGATGAAAAACAAAACCCTGAATCTAATTCAACATTCTAAGGGAAGCCAGCAGGAAGAGCAGACAAGTCTTATGTACTCATGGTAGCCCATGTTGACTAGGAGGTAGTGCTAAAAATTGTGCATTAGCTGGAGCTTCAGAAAGGCTGGCAACCTCCCGCTCAGGTCATGCTCATGCTTCACTCTCAGTATCAGAATTAATTATTTTACACTGCTGATCATTTCTGCAGATTGACTGAGTGAAACAGACTAGACAGGAACTGAGAGTTGCAATGTGGAGACAGGCAGTGAAGATGGAGAAAAGAAGGAAAGAATGGGGAAGAAAAAGAATGTGAGAATAAGATATTGAATGCACAACACCTATAAGTTTATTTATTACATAACTGACAGGTTCTATCCCATGGTGTCTCTGTGAATCTCCCAGTGATATTGGTGGATTGCTCTCAAGGAATAAGCACCCAGTCTTAAATGTAATACCAGACTCATGGGGCATAAGCGCACACAGAATTTGGCCCTATAAACAAAATGATTTTGACTCCCCTGCCATAGACACTTGATATAAATCAAATGATTAGTATTGTGGGCAAGTGGGCTAGACAAACCAATAACTGTTTTTTCTAGTTTTAACTAAGTTTCTAAACACTCTGTTAAAGCTATCAACAAAACAAGGCACAAATCTGGCTCTGACCTATTATCTAAAGCAGAGAAAATGAATTGACAACAAGTAAAGTAGTGCTTTGCACACTCTTGTACCAGTGTTCAGGTCTGCAAGGAACCTATACGTGGACCAAATGATCACTGATTATTCCATGCCTAGGACAGATGGACACCCATTATGAGCAAGAATGCACAGAGAATTCTCAGAGGACAAGCCAGATTATTTTTTCCAGGCTCCAGCAACACAGAGCAAAATTAACTTTAACCAGCATTACCAAACTCTCAAAAAATATATGCGAAGCCAACATCAGTTCAGAACCCATGCCTCAACTTACCACAGCCTTGTAAGAGTGATGTCCTTACGCTACTAGAAGTTGATCACACACAAAAAACCCCTGTGTGTATTGCTAAAAGACCCTGCCTTGGTCTCATTACAAAATTACTTTGCTATTATTACATCGGCCAGAGTTTCTCCCACCAGCATAGCTACCACCTCTCGCCAAGGTGGTGGTGTTTTGCCAACAGAACTCCCCCTGATTCAGCATATAGTGACTTCACCAGACACACTAAAATGGTGCAAATCTGCCAATGTAGCTCTTCTACTGTAGTCTAACTGTACGCACTGCTTTAAGACATTAGAAATTAGCATTTGAGCAGACAACTTACGAAAGCCACTATAACTGTTAGACAAACTAAACTGAAGAGCTTGAAAGCAGCCCCATACCTGATGTTATATGCATATTCCTACACTTACCTGCTGTTGACCTTCCTTTTAAGGTAAGTGCACTGAAAGTATCAGACATTGATATAACTGAACAGCAGCTAAACTAGATTCCAAATACCAATGTAATGTTACAGTGTTTGGGCTAGCATTGTCCTTTATTTTGGCATTTTAAAAATGGCAAAATTTTACTAAGATCATCTCAACACTAATACAAAAAGTTGACATATGTCAGCTTATAGCCACCACTATACTTACAGCAGTGGTTGAGGTCCACACTGCTATCCTTGGCTTGGTGAATTATGTCCTACCAAGGAGCACTTCCACAAACCTGAGGGGCAGTGTTGGGGAACTGAGAGACCCACCTCTCAGCTCCTGGACTCCTCTGAGCTGCCCCCCCCCCCCGCATCTCCTCCCCACCTCAAAGTCGAGAGCTAGGCTCCAGCGACCTACATCCCAGTTCATAGCTTGGAACTAGCAATTCTGAACTTGCAGCGCCCTCCTCCCAGATGCAGGAACTAGCGGCCAGGATTTCTTGTTAATTTCACCCTCCAGGGAGCAATGAAATTGACAAGAATGATGGTCTCTCCACTGTTGTAATGGGACTTCCTGTATACTTGGACATTGCATCGATCTACCTGTGCTGACAAAAATCACTATGCCTCTCATCGAGGTGTCTTTGTCAGAAAAAAAAAAAAATTAGGGCAGCTTTATCGGGGGAAGGAGTAATTGCAATGCGTACACCAGCACTTTTCTGTCAATAAAAACTGACTTGTCTTGACAAAGTTCTCTAGCGTAGACTAGGCCTGAGACTTTGCCAGTACTAGCCAATGCAGTGGGAATTTACATCCTATGCGCCTTACAAGGAAATACTTAAAATTAGCTACTGAAAACGCCCTTTGCATACACAGCAATGTTTGTGAACTCAAGTAGGTGGCTAGGAGCAACAAAACAAACTAAATTAGCACTCAGTGAAAAGTACCCACACTCCTGGACATTACTTTATACAGCAACTTCCACCTCTTTGAAACTAATGAACGCTACCACCACCAAAGACATCAGAGGCACTGACCAATTACTTTCTTTCTAATAAAGGGAAGAACTAGTCTACCACAACAGGACAAGCAGACCATCACTAGTAGTATACAGTGTAGATATAACCATGTCAGTCCCAGGACATTAGTGAGACAAGGTGAGTGAAATAATATCTGCAGTCACAGGATATAAAGAGGGCTTAAGTGGGTTACAGATCGTCATAATAAGCCATAAATCCAGTGACTTTGTTCAAGCCATGAATTTTGGTGTCTCCCAGAATAATGAATTTAAGCTCCCTGCTCATCTCTTAAAAGTGTTGTACAGGTTTCCTTTAAGGAACCGAAACTGGCACAACTGTAGATATGTTAATGAGCCACTCTACCTAGAATGATCCCTTTGAATGTGTGTTACCTACTTATCCCAGACTACCTGTTCCACCTTCCACTTTGCTGGGATCCAAAGAATACATTTCCCAGTCCTGAAAAGCTCTGCACAGCTCAAAGCATCTCTCTCTCAAGCCAACAGAAGTTGGTTCAATGAAAGATACTACATCACCCACCTAGCATCACTGATTTTGACTCTACTTAGATGCTGAAACTAGAAACAAACTTCCTTTGGTGCTGATTAAGGCTGGACCAGGAATACAGGAAGCTCAGTAGAAGTGAGGGGCCACAGAGCCATGACCACCTCGATAGTCCTACCTTCTTCTCCTCCTCCTCCTTCCACAACCTTCTCCTGGCCTGTAAGAAGAGTTGCCCAGGGAGCCCAGGCTGCTGTGGAAAGCCCTGGGTCCTCTACCTGCTCTGGGAAGTGGGGCAGGGTGCCTGAGAGCAGACCCCAGCCTGTGTCCCCACACCCTAGGACAGACAGAGGATCCAGAGATCATCACAAAGGCCAAGGCTCCCTGGACACTTTCCCCATTCCCAACTCCAATTTTCAGCCAGACCAGGGCTTTGGGGGGGAAGAGCAGGGGTAGGGCCATGGAGAGGGACTGGGCTTCATGGCAAAGAAGTGCCAAGGGCCACCTCGGCCCCCACCAGAAAGAGGCTGGCACTGCTAGCAGAAGTTGCACTTGGGGGAGTGGCCCATTTTATCAGTTCCTTGCCCACGAAGCACAGCCGCTACTGGCACTGCTCCACAGCCGCTCAAGGTTTGCAGTTTGGGGGCATGGGTCTGAAAAACAGTCCCAGCCTGCCCAAACTATACCCATGTTAAAAGGGTAGGATATGCCCTCCCCCCAGTTCTGGCACCCCTAATCAGGAAATGCCCCATGATACCAAAAACCTCTGAAGAAAGTTAAACAACCCTGCTTTCCCTGCCCTTTTGACATTGCCTATCATGCTGTTTCCAATGCTGCCTGATGCAATACTGGATTCATTTCCATTTCAGTTACCAAAAAGCAGCAGACGGCCCAACTTCCAACTCGTACTCCCTTGCAAAACCTTTCCAGCTACTTTGTTCTCATGTATCAACATATTAACCAATATGACTGCCACACAGACCATTCACTTAAAGGTTAATGTACTTCAACATTCCTGATGTCGCCATTCCGGTTTGGCTGTGGGAGTGAAATGAAGATAAGACACATACCGCTTTTAGGTATCTGTTGGAGATTGAAATGAATGCCTTACAAAATGCATTAGGAACATGGCAAGTAACATCAAAGTGGAAAGGAATGCAGCATCGTTTTCTTGTATTTTCATGCTTTCAAGTTTTTGGACTGGTGAGCCATGTTTTAATGCAACATCTTCTCTCACTAAGTGAAGATTTTGTCTGTTAACTCCCTAGTCTTTTTATACAGGGTTAGCATATGTAGGTGAGAAGATAGAGAGAAGTTGCACCTGTCTGAAAATTAGACAAAGAAACTGGATGCTGAGGCTGCACCTGGGTGGACACACCATCTGAATTTTATACTGTCATTATACAGTACCACAGATTACCCACTTGATGTATTTTCCCCCCCCTCCAGTTAACAGGCCCTAGTGGAAAGAACACTGACCTGGGATTCAGGAGACATGCGTTCTATTCCCAGCTTGGCCACTGGCCTGCTGAAGTACCTTAAGAAAGTCACTTCACCTATGTGTATCTCAGTTTCTCCTGCAAAATGTGGATAGAGATAATTTTTTGTGAAGTACTTCAAGATTTACTGATGAAAAGCACTATGTAATAGCTAAGTATTACTTATAAAAAATGAATCATTAACCTAATGAATGCTAACTATGCATAAATGACATGGCAACATTGTCACACATGGCAATGAATGAAACAGTGTGTTTCAAATCTCTTCCAAAAGGAATCCAGAAAAAGTTGAGATGCTACAGTGATTTTAAAAAATGGCCTCGTTATTCTTTGTATCAACCAATTTTTCATCAAATCACTGAAACATGCCACTTAATGTCCTAGACTTCATTTTTTCTTTTGCCATTTTTACATGAGATTTGTGAAATTAAAAGTTTTAAACTCCTGTCAAACAGAAAACTTGGCCCTGACCTTAACTACACTGCCATGGCTAGCTCCAAAATCATGTGACCCATATAATCTGTTAAATCTGTCCACTAACTGGTGTCATACTCCAATATTCAGTCAAATTAGTCAGCTTCAACCATGAAAGTTAATTAACACACATCTTCATCATCAATGCAGGGTGAGGCATTTGCCAATGTAGACTGGTATTTATCTAAGCACAGCAAAGTATTAGTACTAATGCAGAAGTCTGAAGAAGTTTTATTTTTTGGCTTTTCTTTTAAGAGAACCACTCATTTTAAAAGGCCCTTTCAATTCAATCTACTACATGCCCCTCTGAAAGAGTATTAGCTGGTAAATCAATCTTTATACAGCCTGACAATACAGTACTTAAAGCTTAATTGTCTACTGAAGACTTTACTAACAGTGTAATAATAAAACAAGCAAGGAGTTCTGTGGCACTTAAAGACTAACAAATTTATCGCATTAGCTTTCATGGGGGGGGGATCCCACTTCATCATACACTCTGAAGAAGCATCTGACAAAGTGGGATTTTCCCCCATGAAAGCTCATAGGATAAATTTGTTAGTCTTTATGTGCCACAAGACTCTCTGCTTATTTTGCTGAACTAGACTAATACAGCTACCCCTTTGGAACAGTGTAATGACAATCTCTGCTTAAGTGAAATTCAATTGAATTAAGATAGCTGTGAGCATGTTGGTTTCTCTGCAACTGTTTCGAGTACAAAAATGCACTAAAGAATTGCAAATGTACCCGATCAAGAGACTATACTTCACATGCCAACTCTATGGAATAAATATGAATGTAAAAAGGTAGAGAAATGAATGACTGATGGATTGTAAGTAGTACATAAAATCATTCAGTATTAAGGAGTCCAAACATAGCCTGAATTAGGCCTTGTCTACACGAGACAGCATTGTCCACATTACAGTGATGATCAAATAGCACTGTAATTGCAATGCTTGTGCCTCCCCATGCAACTCTTGTGTTGCCAAAGCACAACCCCAGTTGGTGCTCTAGCATCAACACTGATACCAGTACACTATGGGCAGCTATCCCACCATGCAACTCCCTACCTTTGGCCACTAGCTGTGGGAAGATGAAGAGGATTGCAGTGCAACATGGGTGTGGGCTCAACGTCCCATGACGCAGTCAGTGATCTGAACCTTGTTATTCCATGGGTATAACTGTGCTTTATGGCATTTTTCAACAGTCCCAGTTTCCTGAGTGCTAGCATCTCTCTGAAAGAACAGAGCCTGCACCGTGCTCTGCTGTCAGTGTTCCAAACACACTGTGGCTGCTCATGCAATACAACATGAGGTCCCAGTCAGAACTGGAATCCAAGGCACCTGACCTGCTGTGTAGATTATTGTTTGCATTCACAGAGCACCTACACACAGTGCATTGTTGCTTCTGGGTGCCTGAAACAAGCACTGAGTGATGGGGTGGCATTCTTGTACAGGTCTGGAATGATGAACAGTAGCTGCAAAACTTAGGAATGCACAAAACTCTTTCACGGAACTCTGTGCAGAACTCCCTGCTGCCCCGCAGCACAAGAACACCAGAATAAAAGATATCCTCTCGATGGAAATGTGCGTGGCAATTGCTGTGTAGAAGCTGGCAACTTCAGGCTGCGACCAGTTTGGAGTTGAGAAGTTCACTGTTGGAGTATTTATCACAAGCGTACAGGGCCATTAATTGCATTCTGCAACTGTGAATCTTGGAAATGTGCAAGAAATAGTGGGTGGCTTTGCAGCAATTGGATTTCCTAACTGCGGCAGGGCAATAGATGGCACACGCATGCCAATTTTGGCCCCAAACCATCTTGCGAATCGGCACCTGCTCACACTGTTACTGGAGTGCTCCTTTCTGCTATCCAGGTTGCCACTGAAGGCTTCATGAGCCATGGCAGTAAGACTAGGTTGCCCAGGATCACTACATGCATTTCAACCTCTCCCATTGGAATCTTTTGGCCTGTAAAGAAAGTCCCTGCTTGCAGCTTTCTGTTCAGGCCAGTATGATGTATGCATCAAGCACGTTTCCTGACCAACCTACACTCATGTAAATGAAATGCCCACAGTGATCCACCAGGGCTTGCAGCGCCGTAATGAAGTACCCCTTTGTATTGATTTAGTCTGCTCAGAATGTCTTTCCTCTGTTTGACCACCTCCTCCCTCAGACACAACTCACCATGCCTTGGACAGTCATTGTGCTATGTGCCAGGGACAGTGAGAGAGAGGTGTATTTTACAGTAATACATCAGTGTCCTTACTGCTCACCCAATAATGCCTCTCTCCTCTTTGTTTATTGTGTTTCTACAGATGTACCCTTGAGAGGGAATCCCTCCTCCTCTGTACACCTGTCAAGTGCTTGTTGCTGATGGGAAAATGACCACAGAAGAGGAAAGACAAGACATTCCATGAACTCTTCTCAAGCAGGGAACAAAAGAAAGAAGGGCATGAAGGCACACTGTCCGAAAATCAGAACACTGGTAGTTGGGAGAGGAGGGAAATCGCCATCACTGGAAGTTTTTAAGAGCAGGTTAGACAAGAGGGTACTTGGTCCTGCCAAGAGTGCAGGACACTGGACTCGAGGACCTCTCGTGGTCCCTTCCAGTTTTTATGACTCTATGAAAATCATAAGTGAGTGACAGAAGATCACAAGTGCATGATGAAAGCCATGGAGAAGTAAATGGTGCTCTAAAGTGACTCATAATGCTGTAGACTGAATTAACGTGAACTTGCTGTTGCCCTTCCAGCCAATACAGAACTGCCTTCCATGACCTCACCAAACTCCACCTGCCCATTCCTACCAAACTCTCAACCCATCTCAATATCTCTGTTCACTCCATCCCTTCAGACAGCTACCAGATCATCAACTGGACTTAAATCCAGCTACCACAGCTCACACTGCTTTCTCCCCTCCTGTCCAGCTTTTCGTGTGTGTTGTGAATAACTGTTATTCAATAAAGACAAACTCTGTGAAGAATAAGTAATCCTCATTTGTTGTTTGCATACAGCGATTGTACCCTCACAATGATACATAGTGCACACTGGATAGCAATCGCAGCATGACACAGGTCTATTTACAAAGACACCTTATTGGTGCTCGCTGTCAAATATTTCAAGGTCTTCCTGACTCAAATGATCCCTATTGCCCCCCTCTATTAGCCCTGACATCTGTTTGCTCATATTCAGCCACAAAGCCATTCACCTCTGTTCTCCACGCAGGAGAATCTTCTCACCATTACCTTCACAAATATTATGGAGTACAGAGCAGGAGACTAGAACCATAGGAACATGTGTCTCATTTAGGCCTAACCTCCCATAAAGGATTGCTAATAAGCTTTTTAATAGGCCAAAAACAAGTTCAATGGTCATTTGACAGCTAGGGTAAACAACAAAAACAATGATTTTTTTTTAAATAAAATATCAGGGGGTTTTTTGTTGTTGTTTAAATTGGATTTTTTGATAAATTCCTTTTAAGGAAAAGACATATCTAAAGATATTTTTGAGCTATAATGTATCTTAATTAAACAATCATGAAATAGGGATTGTTAATTCTATAGTATGAGACAATATATTCATGTAATGTTTAAGAAAGGTTTTGTAAATGAGCTCCAATAGTTCATGGATTAGAGAGACAATTTTGTGGCGGTTCCAGAGGCTTATGATCACTTAGGTTAATGTTTCTGTCTAGAAGACATCACTGGAAATGCTTAGTTTTGTACATCTGAAAGTATGGACGTGTCTCTCCAGAGATAACATGCTTGTTAACAGCAAAAATGTTTTTAAATAGGAAAATAATATACAGAGGTGAGAAACAACAAACCTCAACCCTATTGTCTCTCTACAAATTTGTGTACACAGAGTTAATCCCTGACTTCTCTCTGAACTAGCAAAGTTTCAAAAAGTTCAATGATTAGAAGATCCTTGGGAGCAGAATAAATGTGGGCAATTTTGTCAAAATATGTGTTTGCTGTTTGATGAAAATATTCAAAAAGCATAACATTGTTTTCATTAAATAAAACAATTTAAATGTCTGTTTGATGATGTTCTCCTCTAAATACAGCATGGCAAGAAAATTCTCCAAAAATATTAACCATTAACCAGTTGAATTAGAAATATTTCACCTTCCAATGACTTCATAAATATCTGCTTCAATTGCCTTTCATAAACGAAATAATCAAGCAATCATTCATTTTCTGATATAACAGTGAAACTAATCTAAAAAGTTTTCAAAATAAATCACTGCTTTAAAATGCACGGTGTGTACCTTCTAAAAATGAAACCTACATCTATCTCCAAGTTGCAAAGAATATTTATTACGGTTATAACAATCAACAAGAATGGACTTTTACATAGAAAGCCATGATTAAATCAAGTTTTCATAATATCAAATGCCAGTTTTCCTGACTACTGATTTAAATCATGATCCAATCTGGTTCTGGGTGGTTGCTTAAGATATCAGTCCAGGTAAAGAGGGCCAAAACTTCAAACTGTGCCACCATCTTCCACAGGCAGGGCCATAGAAGCTGGTATCTCATTCCTGAGAGTAAGCAGGAATGCTAGGACTTGTCTCCTCAATTCAAGCAACTTCAAGTCGAGCCCCCGTGTGGCTCGCCTGTGTGCCCCTTTGCTCTCTACACAAATGATTACTGATTGGTGCAGAAAAGTGTCCTACAATGGTGGAAGAAATAAAGCAACTCTGCTGAGGAATCTTTGGTAGAAGATCAGTGAGTACCTCCAAGAATATTCCTAGAGATCTCTCTGGTGGATTCCTAGGAAATCTCAGTACTAACACACTTTTCTGCCACACTGCCTACCTGAACAGGAGAATGGGAAAAATGTGCAAACACAGTTACTCTTGTGAATTTCTATCCCTTCAACCAGCTGCATAATGCCACAAAGCCAAGGACAGCTGTACCTCATTTAACTGAGCATCACCAGCTCAAAAAAATCACTTACCAGAGTTCCCGTCTCCTGAATGCCAGAGCTGGGGGGCTGAGATGGGCTCAAGATCTCCAGGCTTCAGAGTAAAGCCTGACTCCCCAAATCCCAAACGATCCAAGACCACTGCTCTGCATCATCATCCAACTCAACTTCCCCACCCACAACTTCTTTGTCAGGACCGAGTCCAGTGTCCGTTGCCCCCCAGGCCCATGGAAGTATCCACGGGTCTGTCAACTTTAGAGGGGGCAGTCACCATTAAGGCTGGGTTCCAGCTTCTGGTAGAAGCTGCAGGTCTTTGGCTCTGCACCAGAGCGACGGTTTGACACCTTGGCCTTTCAGGAGCCCAGCCGAAGATCCTTTATTTCCACACGGCACTATGGTATGTCCCGTTCACAGCCCTTCCCTGTCATTAAATGTGAAATCTGACCATAGTTCCTTTGGCTACAGCAGAGCTAGGACTACACAGCTATATTTCCCGAAATGCCAGTGAGATCCAGAAGCTCCAGTATACTCCAAACAGGAGGGCATGTGGTACATGGAGCCAGCATGGTCAGAAATGAAGATGAGATGTGAACTCTCCATGCTGACCAAGCAGGAAGTGGAATTTAAATAATTCCCATGACTTTCAAGGGGAAGGGGTGGAGGGCTACAGGGCAGTGGACTTTCATTTGATGGCCATAGTGGTCAGGATGGTTAATGTGGGACATTTCCTGGAGGCCATTTACTGTGATATATTGAAACACGGTATCTTAGTAATGCTTTGTCACTAAAAATTTGATGCAAAATGCACTATGACTCTTGTGAAGATAGTTTTATTTTGTCACAGATCAGGGGAGTTGGGTCAACCAGTTAAGGGGGGACTGCAGTGGATGTACACCACCATTGCTTTGGTGCAAAAAGCTGACTTTGGTCAACAAAAGTCTATAGTGTACACCAGGTCTTAGTAGTAACTAGAAGTGAGCATCCGGTAACTGACTGACGGCCTAAGTGAATTTACTGTCTCAATACCTAAAGGGGGGATGTCCATATCATAAAAACACCAGGCACTGGAATTCTGATTGGTTCACAACAGAATGACCAAGGACTGAAACGATATGGAGGCTAAACTCTAATCCCTAAAAAGCATCCCACCAGGTCAGAAATAAAGTACATTGGCAACCTTTATAGTAACAGAAAGCTCATGCAAAAAATAAATCTGTTAGTCTTAAAGTGCCACGCAACTGCTTGTTGTTTTTTTTACTGGACTAGACTAACATGGCTATCCCTTTGGAAACCTTTATACTGCAGCTACTCACGCTTGTACCAGTTTTATAGATACAGCTAATGCAGATATTCATGTTGTTAATGTAGCACCTTTCACGAGCACTTAGTTTACATATTAAAAAACTAAAGAGTGCAACTAAATCATGTCTTTCTCCTACTGAAGATATCCTTTGGGAAATGTCCTTGTATGCACTGAAACTGATATGGTTTCCATTCCACCCACATCTGACTTGCTTGGGAACCAAATTGAGCACAACCTACCTCGGTCAACCAGTGACCCTGACCAGAAATAGCCTTGTCAGAAGCCAGAATTACAGCACAGCATGGACTCAGTCCAAGTATAAACTCTGAGCAAACCCATTATTTCACGTTAATGTGAGTGTAACCAGACTGAACGGAAAAACTACTCCCAGTTTGAGAAAAGCAAATGCCACAAGCACAAGAACAACACTGCCACCGTCTAAACAAAGACATCAAGGAGCTACGTGCACCAATAAGAAGGATATTGTAACTTCCAAAATATGCCGCCAGATCATCCAAGACCTGAGTCAAAGCCGATACCACCATAAACTTGGCTATATAGCTGTTGATCTCACTACTGGAGATATCAAACAAAGGATAAGAACCATAGAAGAAGCTATCCCTCCTTAATTTATGACCAAGGATATCTACAGAACCAAAGGAAAAATTGTGTTCAATGTATAAAATATACACACTTAATCTCTAACATATATTTTATCAATGTTCAATGTTACCTAAATTAATACTTTTATTGTCATTATTTTCAACACAGATCACAAAATACTTGCACTTGTATGCAATTTTTATAACTGGAATATTTTACTTATTTGTTTGTACATTCAGAAAAATTAAGCACTTTCAGTGTAATAGACAAAAGAGGAACTCTTCAGTCTATGTTGGTATTACATACAAAAAAAACCTACATTGCAATTTAAATAATTTAAGTCAAGCACTGAAAAGTTTGGAAATGCCAGATTTAAGGCTGCCTGTGCCATGTTAATTCTGCCTCCACGTGAATCCATCCTGTTACAAACGCTTGTTAATGTGATGAAGTAAATTCCTCTCTTATGTTCTATGCTTTATGCTTACAGATTCAAAATACAGATAGACACAACAGCACAAGCTATTACTCAAACACATACAGTCCAGAAGGAACCATTATGAACATCTGGCCTGACCTCCCGAACATTACAGGTCACAGAATCTCACCCACCCAATCCTGAAACAGACCTATAACCTCTGGATGGATTACTGAAGTCCCCAAGTTACAAGTTAAGAACTTCAAGTTAGAGAAGCCACCATTTACTCTAATTTAAAGCCACAAATGACCTGGTTCTCAGGCTGCAGAGAAAGGTGAACCACCCTCATGCCCCAGTCTGTGCCAAACTGACCCAGGTGAAAATCCTTCCTGACTCCAACCATGTTGATTAGTCAGTGTTTCTCAATGACTGATCCATGAACTAGCACCAGTTCCTGAGATCTCTTTGACGCAGTACAGGAAGCTGGTCCCTGGTACCAAACAAGGTTCAGAAACTCTGAGTTAGACCATGAGCATATGGGCAAGAACCAGCAGCCAGACACCTGGAAAAGAATTCTCTGTAGCCCATGCCCTCCCCATTGTAATGTTTCTCTCCCTTGCATGTGCGTATATCAATATTCCTCCTAACTGTAGTTTCCACTTAATGCATCTGACAAAGTGAGTTACAGCCAGGAACATTGCTGTCCCAGGGAAAGAACTGGGACTGGGGCACGGGCACGGACACGGGCCCCATCTCCAGCCCTGATTCTACACCTGGGCCCGATCCGGCCTCAGGCACCTGCTGTTGCCAGCCCGGCCCCAGATCCCCAGCCAGGAATGGGGCCAGGAAAGGCGGGCACCATCACGGGTGGCCAGACCTGAATTCCCAGCTGGGGACGGGGACAAGAGTGGCAGGGGCCAAGTAGCAGGTGCCGTTGCAGGCGGCCTGGCCCCAGGTCTCTGGCCATGGACAGGGCAGGGAGAGGCAAGGGCTGCGCTGAGCGCTTTTTGGGGCATGTGCCCATGTGCCACGCGCCAGTGACGTCCCCAGTTACAGCCCATAAAAGCTTATGTCTGAAGAAATTTGTCAGTCTTTAAGGTGCCACAGGATGTTAGTTGTTTGAGCAGAGCTTACGCATCCTGGGCTTCCCTTCTAATTCCTACAGAAGCCAGCAGCATTGGGATGAACCTCAGAACAATTTACTTAGTTTAATTGTGTTATTATTTGGGAAATTTGACATCAGTCAAAACAAATGATGAGCCTTGCGGCACTTTTAAAGACTAACAAACACGGGTGTCGCTGGCGCTTGGCACACGGGGCCTGTGCCCCAAATCCCGGAGTCAACACCCCGGGTCCTGGCAGGGCCCCTTCCTCTCCCAGTATCCGGCTGGAGATCCGGGGCCCAGCGCCCGCGGCAGCCGCTTCTGGCCCCTTCCTACGCCAGGCAGCCTCGCAGCCATGGCTGCCACTCCATGCCGTGTCCCCAGCTGGGGGCAGGGCCTGGGCCGGTGCCCTGGGTCCTTCCCTGGAGCAGCAACACTCCTGCTAACAAGTTTGTTTTTGCATGATCTTCCCTGGTGTAATGAGTCCTGTGGCACTTAAAGACTAGCAAACTTATTTATCCCATGGACTTTTGTGGGAGAAAATCCTACTTTGTCAGATGCTTTGAAGATGGGGGATTTTCCTCCCACAAAAGCTCATGCAACAAATAAAGCTGTTAGTCTTTAAGTGCCACAGGACTCCTTGCTTCTTTTTCTGGACTAGACTAATGAGGCTGCCCCTTTGGAACCTGGCTGTAGCGACTCACCCAATACCAAATGTGATTTCCCCCTCTTTTAGCATTCTCACCTCATCTGTTTTTCTACACTGTTTGAATCAAAGCTTATCTGGTTTGCTGGGGAAAAAAAAAAATCTGAACTGACCTTGCCTTTATTTTCATCCCATTCTGTAAATTCCCCCACCTTCAAAGCGTCTGATGAAGTGGGATTTTCTCCCATGAAAGTTCATGCAATAAATAAATCTGTTAGTCTTTTAGTGCCACAGGACTCCTCGCTTTTTTTTTTGCTGGACCAGACTAACACAGCTGCCCCTTTGGAACTTGAACTGACTTTGTAACTTACCCTTCTCTGCATTTATCCCCCTGACATCCTACAGCTTCCATCTCTGGCATCTGACCAAGTGGGACAAACCCCAGGAACGGCTCATACCTTAAACAAATGTGTCAGCCTTTAAAAGTGCCCCAAGACTATTTGTTTTGCTGAAGCAGATGAAGAGGGCTCCCCTGTGCAACCTAAGCAAGGATCCTTGCGGCCCTTAAAGACTCACAGATTTAAAAGCTCAGCAAAAACAAAGAAGGAGTCATTCACCCATCTTCGAAGCATCTGACAAAGTGGGATTTTCTCCCACGAAAGCTCCTGCGAAAAATAAATCTGTTAGTCTTAAAGTGCCACACAACTGCTTGTTTGTTTTTGCTGGACTGGACTAACATGGCTATCCCTTTGGCAATTAAAAGCTCAGGCCATAAATAAATCTGTGAATCTTTAAGGGCCACAGGCCCCCTTGCTGTTTTTGCCTTGCCGGACTAACACAAAAAAGTGGGATCTTCTCCCACGAAAGCTCATGCAAAAAATAAATCTGTTAGTCTTAAAGTGCCCCACAACTCCTTGTTGTTTTTGCCCCTTTGGGACCTGTGTAACCTGCCACAGACCAGCAGACCCGCCAGCCGCATCCACATCCAAGCTCGCCTCGATTCACCCCGCAGCCACCACGGGAGGAGATCTAGGAGCAGCCGCCCCAGGAGTCTGACACCAAGCGAGCCTTGCAGTTTGAAACTCTCAGTTTCCAAAAGGCCAGCCGTGCTAGTCTGCTCCAGCAAAAAAACAACCAAGGAGTCGTGCGGCACTTCAAGACAAACCGATTTATTTTTTTTGCATGCGCTTTCGTGGGAGACAATCCCTCCCACGAAAAATAAATCGGTTCGGCTTGAAGTGCCGCACGACTCCTCGGCTTTGGCTGAAGCTCTGCCCGCAGAAAGGCAGCGGGGCGCCGGCGCGGGGCCAGGCGTTCCCCGGGCAGGCGGCACCGGCCGGGGCCGCGGACGGGCGGCGCGCGGGACCCCTCAGGCCAACGCCTCAGCGCGCGCTCGGCCGCTCACCGCAGGCGCAGGTTGGCCAGGAACTCGGGCATGGAGACGGCGTCCAGCAGCACGAAGTCCGCCTTGCCGAACTCCAGGCTCTCCTGCTCCGCCATGGCGCCGGCCCGCGGGCTGCTTCCCTCCCCGCCGGATTCCCCGAGCGACTGAACCGGCGCCGCCCCGCCGCCCCGCCTCACCTGAGGCGCGCGGGCCCGCCAGGAGGGGGCGGGGCCTCGGGTGGAGCCGCGCGAGGCCTCGCCCCGCCCGCGCCGCGGCGGCCGCCAGCGCCCCCTGTCGGCCCCTCGAGGCGCTCGCAGGCGCCGGCGCCCCACTGCGGGCTACGGGAGAGCCGCAGGTCGGGCTGCCAGCTACCAAAGCCTGGCCGGGAGGACAGGGAGGTACGCAAAGGAGTTTGGAGGACACCTGGAGAAAATATAGGATTAATGGAACAGTCTTCTGTTTTTAGGGGGCCCTGGAATGCTTTCCCCTAAAAATTGGGGTGTTCTGGGGCATTCCAGCATACTTTGCCTCCTGTAAGTAAGAAGCGGGACAAAATCACGTAGTTTAAAATGCCTGCCAGGCGGAGGTCGCGAAGGTAAAAAGGAGGACATGGCCTCCTTTCGCCTGACATCTGGGAACCCTAGCCAGAGGCGGCCTTTGGCTATTGGGGGCGCTGTTCCCTCTAAGCTGTGCGCATGTGGATGTGCACGCAGGTCATGAAACCCATGCACGCAACAAAATAAAGTGCGCACAAAAAAATTCAATAATGCTAATATTGGTGCCCACAAAGAAATTTTCTGAGCGCACAAAGAAATTTTTTGCACTCCCAGACTACGAATAATTAGAGGGAACATTGGGGGCCTGAGGCAATGGCCCATTGTTGGGCCCCCTATAGGCCCATGGCCCCCCATCTCTCCGTCCCAGCTTCCCCACTGGCACTCCAGCTCCCAGCTACCAGCCCCAGGCAGGGATTTGCCTAACCCTCCTACACACCCCTTAATTTCCCACACACACCCCAGTTGTCAGCTCGTAACAGTGTTACACCAGTTTAGTGAGCACCCCAGCACACACACCCAATTTCCTGGGGAAGCTGCTGTCCTGCTGCTGGCCCCAGCCCCAAGGAGCAGCTCCTCCTCCTGCCAACTGAGGCAGATGCAGCTTTTGGGGTAGGCAAAGTGGGTGATGGGTCCCCTTTCTGCTTGGGACTCTAGGTGTGCGCCTGCTCCACCTACCCCAAAAGTTGCCTATGGGGAGAGCCCAGCCCTCAAGATGAGGTGCAGGCTGGAGCTGGCAGAATGGGGAGACTCCAGTATTCTCCCCAGGACTGGAAATAAGGGGGGTGGGGAGGTATTGGCGGATGGTCAGTAAATTGATATAACAATGTTATTAGCTGACAATTGGGGGGGTGTTGGGAAATTCTGGGGGAGTATAGGGGGTGTTAGGGAAATCCTTGGGAGACTCCATCCACAGAGCCTGCACTGGGGGCTGGATCCCACAACTTCAGGGGGACCCCATTCCCAGCTCTCACGGCTGTGGGGACCCCAGCAGTAGGGCCCCACAGTGGAGAGACTGGATCCCACCACTTTGAGGGATCCCATGCCCACACCTCAAATGGGAGGGCTGAGTCCTGCAGCCTTGGAAGACTCCATTTCCATCACTTGTGAGGGTTTTCTGTGCTTGGAAATTCACTCAAGCTTCAAAGGCTTGTTTACATATTTAATAGGTGTATAAGAGGAATGCCCTTGCCTACAGTATGACTCCACAGGTGAAAAGTTAGAGGTATCAGTTTCACATTGGACTGTCTCTTTAATTGAAATTAGAGCTTTTAGGGCACAATGTAATCTGCAGGTGAAGTCAATGAGTCCATAAAACAGGCTAACCTTTCTTATTGGTCTTGGTAGGCCTAGTTGTTCTCATCAGTTCTATTCCAAGCAGACTAGTTGGATAGATGTTCTGGTAGTGCTTCTGTAGTACCAAGTCTGTTTTTTAGTAGCTGCATTTTTTCAGGTAAAGAATAGCAGTTTGTATGATACCCTGTTTGTAATTATTCTATGTAGGGTTTTTTTTATATGATATCTATCCTTGTAGTATTTGAGTATGTTTGTAGAATGTGGTCACTATTGTTGGGTCTCTCTAAATGTCTTAATTTGTGGGGTGACTTTTATGAAATATTCTTATTAACTAGATGCTAGAGAGGTAGAAATAAATATCTCATAAATACTACATGAAGTTCTAAGAGACTTGGTTTAAGCTAGTCTTGGTTCTAGGAAGTATTCTTCTCTCCTTTCCCCCATATCTAATATTTACTCTAAGAGGCTTGAGCTGTTCTCAGGCTGTACACAATAAGTTCATAACTTTTTTTTCCTTTTCTCTGTTTGAAGTCTACCTTAATAGCAGAAATGCTGTTTTCTTCAGTTCCCTTTCTAAGAAAAAGGATAAGCTATGCTAGAGGAAATCCTCTGTGTCTCAGGCGCTACAGTAGCAAGAGAAAGGAGGGCTACTCTAACTACATATATAAAGTCTTAAAGCAAGTAAGTCCTGATTCTACAAGTCCTACAATATGCACTGGGGGTAATAGCCATGTTGGCTTGGAGCTTAGTTTAGTAACTGTTGGGGAAGATAAGTCAAAGCTCTGCTTGCCCAGCTCTTCCCTTCTTGAAAAGTGTCACTCATACATGCAGGGTATGAGAGGCTACAGGCAATGTTCTCTCTAACTTTTAATAGGCTGTGTGTGCAAAAAAATTGTGTGAATTTTTGGAATCAGTGCCCAAATTTGTGTGCACTCCAGTGAGTCTGGTCAAACTTGTGACCACAATGAAGCAAGTATATATGATGCAAATATTATCTAAATTTTATTTTTATATTGATGGAAATGATTTTATGAATTACAAAACCTTATTTGAAACATGCTACTTGAATCCACATTCTTAAAGTAGGATAAGAATATTAGCACTGTTTGAATTTTTTGTGCATGCTGTATTTTGTTGTGTGCACATGCACACAGCTTAGAGGGAACACAGACTACAGCCCTCTTAAAATGTGGGTGAGACTTGCTCAGAGCAGGCTTAACTAATAAAACACTTTTGATTGCTCCTTTAACAAGTTGCAGGAGCCTTGTTTATTGCAGGGCTCCAAAGGTAGTTGCTGATAAAGCCTTAAATTACTGTGCTATAGGCAAGCACTTTGACTAGCACTCATAGTGACTATTCAGTTAAGAGCAAACTCTTTGTGGCTCCTGGTTGGGATATTGCTTAAATAAACTTATGCCTCTGACTGTGGCTGCTTAGGAAGAGAACCTCTTTATTGGTTAAGCAGCAGCAACTAGCTGGAGAAAACTGCATGACTTCTGTCTGTGCCTGGTTATGTTAATTATCTAACCTGTGACACATCGGAGTCCCTCCTGCTAGGGGAGCAGGAGGCTGTTACCACCAACTTGTGATACTGCTTTTCCTTAAAGGTCTTGATGCTTGTGTCAGTGACTTGTGTTTGAGGATGTGATGTTCTCTGACCAGGGCCTGGCTATCTTTGCAGGCCCCAAATCCCCAGCTGGGAGTGGGGAAGGCATTACAATACTTTCTATCCTTCTCTCTCCCTTTTGGCTGCTGGTGGGGCATGGAGAGTGAAACCACCTGCTTTATGTGGTAAAACACCCTCTTCATGACTCCTGTTCAACAAAAAGCATCTGCACTCTCACTCCCAGTGAATCCTGTACAACAGCTTGTTACAGAGATGTGCATTAAGAGTGGCCTGTGCTGACAACAAGTCTGGTCTAAGACTCTTCCCTTCCATGTTTTCTTAAGCAACTTTTGTCAGGATTTCCCAAAATCCCAGCCCTTTTTTTTTTTTTCTTTTTTTGGTGTAGTATCTTAAGCTTTGTATCACTACAGTGAGTACACTTCCCAAAGCTACTCTTCTGATGTGTGGATCAGAAGTTTTTGTTGCCTGTGCAGCTGTTAGACTAATACAACAGTGACCTCTGTTTGGGGCAAGAAGTGGGAGGTGTTGACTGGCTTTGACTAACTTCCAGGTGGGAGTATGAGTTTTGGTGGGTCACCTAAACTGCTTCTTTATTTTGTAGCTGTCTTCTCAGCTCCTTCAGAAGCTGTTTCATGAAAGGTGACTTAAGTGTGCTGACCTTTGACTTCCTTCCTTGTTCTGGAAGGGTATGAGGCAGACTTAAATCACACATTTAACTCTCCATTTCCTGGTCTAACTCCTCCCATGTATGCTTAACTCTACCTGTGTGCAGGTAGCAATAGGTGCTGGAAATAAAGCAAACCCTTATTCATTGCTTAGAAAACCTGCCACCACCTCTGTGCTTCACAGGACAAGCTGTGAGAGACATGAGTCATGTGGGAGGTCAGAAGGTAACTGCAGTGGTTTTCTTTCACTACTCCAATCCTTCAGACACACACCTTCAGGATCTCTGTTAAGCATTCTTAAAACTACACTATCCACCTGGGGAAGTGAAGAAACAGATTGAAGTCAGGCCTACTACAGGACAGGCCCAACAAGGACAAAAACAGAATGCCACTGGTCATCACCTACAACCCCCAAGCAAAAACTCTCCAGCACATCATCAAGGATCTGCAACTATCTTGGAAAACAATCCCTTACACTCAAGCTGTAGGAGATAATCTGCAAGCAAAGACTGGCCTGAAGAAAATACACCCCAGCAACTACACAGCATATAACAAATGCTAACCCAGGAACCTATCCCTGCAACAAACCCCATTACTCAAGTGATGCCATCATAGGACCTAACCAAACCAGCCACTCCCTCAGGGGCTTATTCACCTGCACATCTACCGATGTGTTACGACACCCATGTGCCAGTGATGCCCCTCTGCATTATACATTAACCAAATTGGACTTTCTGTGCAAAATAGACACCTGACATCAAGAATGGTGGTGGTGTGTAAAAAAAAAAAAAAAGTAGAATATTTCAGTCTGCTTTGACACTCAGTAACAACTTGAAAGTTACCATACTAGCTTACAATAATTGCCCTCTTCAAACCTTCTCACCTTCCTTCTGTTAAAGGCCCACATCCCTACTGTAAGAAATAAACAGTTCTGGAGTGGTAACAGTGTTGGTCTGAGTTGATCTTTAACCCCCTGATGAAGATGGGGGGGGGGGTGCACATCATTCATTTCATGCAAGATTGCAGTCAGTGGGTTGTAGCCCACAAGTTTATACCTTCATTTTTGTTAGTCTAATTTGTTTTGTTCTGACTTCCTGTTGGTAGTGATCTCTGCCTCTTTGGGAGTAGGTGGGAGTGTGGCAAAGGGGGTTACAGCCCTCTGGTCTTGAGCTGTGACTGGAATGGGTGGAATAGATGAGTTAAAGCTGGGTGGTGTAGGAGTTGCTCTTAATGGCATTTCCTGAACTGAAGTCTTTTTGCTGAAGTCTGGAAGGGTGTAAAGTTGGCAGTGGCTTAACTCACCTGTATTGAGCCTCTTTGTTAATGAACAGAAGATAGGAGTTCAGAGTCCTTGGTTCCTGATCTAACAGCTAGAGAACACCAGGCTTTTTAGAACTGGTGTGGTGGTGCTGAACTTGCAACTAGACTGGAGTACTTCTAAGTGACCTGACACTATGCTTCTCTTCTGGCAGGCTCATGATGTGACTGGGGTTTCCTGCTGGGCTGCTGATGTCCTCAATTCTCTGGCTAAACCCCAGTTGTTTGGGAAAGTTGCTTTAGAAGCTGCCAGGCTCTCTCTCTACAAGAAGAGAGGCCTCATTACCTGCCGAGAGGTCCATGCCGCAATGAAGTTAGTGCTTCTGCGTGAGCTCTCCAAGCAAGATAGAGATGAGACTATCAAAGCTGTGACGAAGTCCACTGGTTGAGAACAAACTTAAGGTGCAATGGTTTTAATGCTTGTAAGTGTATAATAAAAACTTGTAATAGTGTTTTGTGAGGCCCGATTATTGAAATGCCTCTCTAGTTAAGGTAGGAAGCTTAGCCATCCCTATAGCTACAGGCTGCCAGGAAAACAAGCTTTTTTTTTTTTTTTTTTTTTCCTGTGGTGGTAAAATCTACAAGGCTCTTAATAAAACATGCAAATCTTAGTGCTCCTGATGCAGAAGAAGCTGCAGGGTGGGGGTGGTGGCATGCATATACCAAGATGAAGGGTCTCTGATGCTAGTCAGAGCCATGTGGTGCTTGATAAGCCACTTTGTGCCCTCCTAGCCAGGAGGAAGGCTACAG
Source organism: Podocnemis expansa (assembly GCA_007922195.1). Lineage (NCBI taxonomy): Eukaryota > Metazoa > Chordata > Testudines > Podocnemididae > Podocnemis > Podocnemis expansa. Next base: position 3,683,999 of record ML681990.1, on the reverse strand, counting down.
CTTTGATATTGGGGTACTGGGGATGGGCCCACTTCCCCTCTTTGCCATTCAAGCAACCTAAACCAGTGGTTTTTGAGCTTTTTCATCAGGAACCAGTTGAGGGAAGAAGAAAAAAAAAAAAAAAAAACCTCACTAATGCCTTATGCCCATGAACCAGCAATTACATCTTTGAGCAATGCAGCCCACTCTTCTGATGGTGGCAGCAGGGGGTGCTGTGACCCAGTGCTTGAGGGTCTGTGACCCAGTACTGGGTCACAACCTTAAGTTTGACAACCACTGATGTGAACAATGAGGAAGTGTCTCCAACTACAGCTTGACAAAAATAAGGAGTCCTGTGGCACTTTTGAGACTATCAGATTTATTTATTGCATGAGCTGCTGTGGGAGAAAATCCCACTTTGTCAGATGCTTGAAGTTTGACAGTGTCTTCAGACAGGGTGGAGGACATGTAAGGGATGAGTCAGCAGAGGAAGGGGAAACTTGACTCCTACTCCTGATCTAGCAGCTGTCTTTCTGAGCATTCTTGGGAAAAAGTCTGACTAGCTTAGTCACCACTGAAAGGATGCAGCTGTTGCCTAGCTCCTAATGCTTAGAGTAGCACAGGATGTGCAGTTACAATGACTGGTCTTCCCCAGTCACTGTCCAACCTTGCCCAAAGCTATTTAATGCCTTTGGCTGACCCTTTCCCTTAAACAGGGTGGGGATTGCACTAGCACTCAGTGCTATAGGGCTGAAATGCTAAAGGGCATTTCAAAACTACTGAGGGCTCATCTGCCATAAGAAGTTCTTCCTGCATAAAATGAGGAAGCTGAGCTGGAATGACTTCTTTGACAAGGAATGTCAATGGAAGGCAGTAGAGCTAGTCTGGTCAATCAGGCTCTATAGACAAGCCTTAAAAGCTTTTTGATTCTGTTCCTTAAAACAGACTTGGGCAGTCAGTCCTGCTCACCAGAGGGGTCTATCATCCTTAACTTGGAAGCTCTCTGGAGCAGGGACTACCCATTTTCTGTTCATACAGTGCCTTGTGCCCTAAGCTCAGAGCCATTACAATAATACAAATAGTAAACTAGAGGCCTAGGCAACATCATCAGTAGTGGTAGGCTAGTGTCATGTGCTGCAGAGTACACTTCCTACCCACCACTTGTCTACCCTGAGCTGCTATAGCTGGCTTTAGGGGTAAGAAGACAGTCCAGTTCAATATTGGACTTTGCTCTGACTGTGTGTGCTAGAGGTAGCTTCCGATGTTGTTGCTGGCACCCATGCTGAGCCACATAACTCATTTCACAGTCTAGCAGGGAGAAAAAGATCACTTGGCTGCTACTGTGTACCCCAGCATTACCCAGCTTGGTCTCCCATGTAGAGGCTTGCTCAGAATTTCATCCTCTAGGGCAGGCAACTATCTCAGCACCAAATGTCAGTCAAGGGGGAAACTGCTCTGCCATAAGGTATCTAGGTCACTGCCCGGCTTTTCCATGAAGCTGGGATGAGTCCTGCTTTTTAGCATGTTTGGAAATAAAAAGGCAAGCCTGATGTCAGGTTAGCAGCAATGTTGTAGGTTTGGTACAGTGGGGCCTTGACTTGAACTTATTTCCCTGCTTTGGAGGACTTGAGGATATCTTCAGGCAGTTTAGCTGCTGCTAACCAAATCTGTTGGGGGCTAGGCTGGGGAGGGGGGCTGAAGGGAGAACCTGAGTGCTGGAGCTGCTCCCAGTTGCATCACCCCTCCTGCAGAATGCTGGCAGCTCTTTGCCTTTCCACCACTTCCAGTGGTGGAAAGAAACTTTGTAGTGATGATATGCTGTCAGCTAGGGGGATCCTCTGGGCCTGAGTCCATCATCCCTGTCTTTGTGGAATGAACCATCGCCACCCCCATGACAGTGGAAATTGGATACAGTTGCATCCTGCTGCTGCAGTCAATACATGCCTGTGCTTGGCCTTTATGCTGACAGGGGTCAAAGGCAAGGAGCAGACAAGCAGCCTGGACATCTCCAAAGCTTGCCTAGGGATAAGAAAGGCTGGGCTGTTAGTTTTATCCATGCTCTGCAGTTTAAATGGGGCCTAGCACCCTTTTATGGTTGTGGGTGCAGTAGCAATTTAAATGCTATTACTAGAACAGGGGTGGTCAAACTTATGGAATTCAAGAGCCACACAAGTTGATTATTAAACCTTTGGGGGCCACATTGGGGCACATAGCCATATATTTTTACCTACTCCAAAAGTGCTGTTTCATTATGGACTTCAATTTTATCATAAAAACAGGGCAAAATGATCTGACTAATGTCAGATTCTGATAATTACTTAAGGTTAACCATGAAAACTAGGCACATACGGTGAAAACTTAGCTGTTGCTTCATGTAGAAGACTGCAGGCTAGTGGCCAGTTTTTCAAAATCTGGGCAGTAACTTGTCAACACAGTATGTAAAAGCTCACTTTGTGCAATACTTATAGATCAGCACCTATGTTTCGATTTCACAAATTTCATTATGGAAGACAGTGCTTCACAGCAGTAAGATAGCATGGTTGGGATTGCTTTCAGTTTTTGGCTGTGCTTCACCCCTCTATCCTGACCCCCTCACAAACCCCCAGGGCCTGGCATTGGCTCCTGTGGGCTGACACCGCCTCCCAGGATTCCCTTACCTGGCCACTCCAGCAGCTAGGCACAGGCTGGAGCTCCCCTCCCCCCAGCATGTTCTGCACATGCTTAGAGCAGGAAATTTAAAACTCCTAGTCTGGGGCTGTGTTCCTAAATTGATCTTCTGGCATTCTGTCACAAGCCACACTTTCTCATTCAAGAGACACAGGTGGCTCCCCAGGGCCATAACTATGGCAGGGGGGAAAAGAGGCAAGGCCCTGGGTGAATGGTTTTAGAGGGTGCCAAAAGCATGCTCACATAGATAGGTCCTGGCAGCAAAAAAGTGGAGAGTACTGTGCTCTGTTCCTCTGCAGACAGGAGCTTGTGCTAGCCTGACAGGTTAGGTCCCTGCCAGGACAACTTAGTGATCTGCACCTCTTGGCCACTCTCAGGTCTCTTACAGCTCCTGGTATTGTGTAAACTGCCCAGGGGCATGCAAATTGCAGAGATAAGTGTCAGAGTCAGCTCTCAGCTCAGCCCACCTCACCCCACCTGAGGCTTGCTGAGACACAGAGTAGCACCTCTCTCTGTTCCAGGGGAAGAGAGGAGGCCAATTTGAACCCCCCTCTAGGAAGGAAGCCTGTGCACATGGCATAGCTCTGACTCAGTTTTGCTTCCCAGCCCAGCTGTAAGTACAAGGTACCAGGACTCAGGGTAGGGAAAGGGAAGCTAGGGAGTGAGGAAAGTGAAAGGCCACCCAGTGGGCCTCTGGCCTGGCATGATGCCCCAGAGGACAGGCCAGGGCCAGGGCAAGGGGGGGGGCTGACAGAGACAGTTTGGGGTGAGAATCTGAGCAATACTGGGGGGGGGGTGAATGAGAGACTGAGTAGGACAGTAGCTGCCTGGCTGCAGTGGGGTGTGCCACAGGGTGGGGAAGTGGGTGGCTTTGGGGCAGTAGGGGGTGGGAGAAACAGGTGGTTTAGGGGAAATGGGGGGTGGACAGTCTTGGGCTGGGTGGGTGGCTAGGAGGGCCTAGGTGGGGCAGTAGATGTTCAGGGTGGTTTTCAGCCAGGTAGGGCACCGAGTCGTGGTGTAGTTTTAGGGGCAATAGCAGGGGGCTGTTTTGGGTCAGGTGTAACAACAGCAGGGGGAGAAGTAGTAACTCCAGGTGCCCTGTAATAGCTGGGAGAAGAGGCTGGTAGTGGGTTTTTGAGTTGGGGGGGAGGTGGGCTGGAGCTGCTCTGCTTGTGTGAAGTTCTCTGGAAGAGGCTGGGCTGCAGGTTGCTGGCTGTACCATGGATGGGCTGGAAAGGTGAGAAGCAAGTGCCAGACTCCCTATGGTGGGTCTCTGGAATATTTGAAATAACTCAGGTTTCCACCAGAACTTTCATAAGAGTAATTTAAAAAAATTACCTGTTCATAAAAATAAATACTGTGCAATACAACCCTTCCTGGAACATGATGCTATGAGAAAAGAGACAGGGCTGGGGGAAGATGCTATTGAGAGGGTGGGGGGAGGAGGACGAAGAGGGCAAGTGTGCTGGGGTGTGTGTGTAGGAAATGAATGGTGGGTGGGGTGGTCGGAAAAGTGAGTGATGGATGAAGAAATGGGATGGAGCCATGGCACCTGGGGGAGACAAGAAGGGATGGCATGGCTGGCTATAGTCATAGTCACTTATAAAGAGTCTTTCAAAAGGTATCAATTACTTGAAGTGACTGATCTTCCTGTGAGGCTGGCCTATGGATTCAAGTAATGGGAACACATCCTGCCATTGATGGCTATCAGGGCAGATCTTCTGTTCTTGCTACCAACAGGCCCTGGCACCTAATGCTCACAACCTGCTATAACCCAAAAGGGTAGCTGTGTTAGTCTAGCTCAGTAAAACAAACAAACAAGGAGTCCTGTGGTAAAAAGTAACAAATTTGTTTATTGCATGAGCTTTTGTGGGAGAAAATCCCACTTTGTCAGACATGCTGAAAATGAAGCAGCTGACAAAATGGGATTTTTTCCCCAAAAAGCTCATTCAATAAATAAATCTTTAAAAGTGCCACAAGACTCTGTTTCTTTCTCTGAAGTTTGAGAGTTTGCAGTAAAACACAGAGATGCAAGCAATAAATGCAGTTTTGTTTTTGTTTCTCAATTGATTCTGCTTATGCATTATGTTCAATTACATATCACATCACTGTGTTGCACTGCATTCAATTCTATATCACATTTTATTTAATTATCACATTAATCGCAATACTTCTTGTTATGCAGTGTTTGCTAGTTTGTGACAATAATATAGACATAAATGTGATATAAAATTTAAAATATTTTTTTGGAGTGATAACCTGTGCATATGGTACTGAGAAGTGGTTGCAGATGCCTACCTGTGCTGGGGCCTGCACATGCATAAAGGGGGCCTGGACAATATGGGAAGGTGGCCCAGAGATTAGGTGGATTCTGGGGCCAGTCAAATTATACTTTACCCACTGGGTATGCTCCATTCCTTTGCTGCCACCCCAGGATGGGCCCACTAGTGTGTGTGTGGGGGGAAGACCCAGCAGTTGGGGAGGGGTACCAGTGGGGAGGCCCCCAGTGGCAGCAGGGGACAGATTGGGCTCTGTGCTGATGGTCGGTGGTGACTGGGGATGGATTCCAGCTCCACACCACCACCTGGCAGCAGCACTGTGTTGGATCAGGTCCTGGGCTGAACTGGGCCCTGGGTCGGGGGGAGGGGGTGCCTTTGGGGCTGCTTGCCCTGGGTGACAAAAAGTCTAGTTACAGCCCTGCAGCTCCCGAGCTGCAGTTCGGCCATGCCTGTAATAGAATTAAGACATCAGAGTTCTGTGATGCTTCTAAAGTCTAACACAGTGGTTCCGAACCTTTTTGAGTATGAGGACCCCTTTTTAACATCAAAAAAATAAGTTGTACTTTTAGTGTTTGTTTATTAAGAAAGCACATAATAACAAAAGCTAATTAATTCAGTAATGCTTTTAAATTAATTTGTATTTATTAATTGCAACAGCATCTACATGCATTTGAAGAATAGTAATACATACGTGTGCGAGACACTTATTTATTCATTGTACAGAAGATATGGGTGGGGCACATTGGAGGGCGGGACACCTGTCAGTGACTCACAGAAACGCCAAGTGGTTGATGTGCTGTTTGGCCACATAGGCTCCCCAGCCTTTTCCCCCTCCATGTTCAGAGTGGCATGGGCTCCCCTCTCCTCTTCCCAACCCCACAGGCTCTCCCACACCTTCCTTTTCCCCTGCCCTGTCAGCCCCCCTTTCCCACACTGGCTCCCAGAACACCCCCCCCCAACTTATCCTTCCTTGTCTGTTTCCCCTAGAGGCTGGGGCCAGATGTATTTAGGGACCCCTTGCAATAATTCCATGGCCCCCTAGGTGTCCTCAGACCGCAGGTTGAGAACCACTGGTCTAACAAGTTTATTTATCATAAGCTTTTGTGGGTCCTTACACCCATGAAAGTGTATGATAAATAAATTTGTTAGTCTTTAAAAGTGCTACAGAACTCCTTTGTTTTGGTTTTGCTGGAATAGACTCACACAGCAACCCCTCTGGAATGTTAATTAACTTTTATCCTTCTGATAGCCCTAACTAAACTCTTACCCCTTTTTCCCACTGGGCTCCTTGCCTTGGGCCAGTATTTTGTCCTATGAGCAGAGCTAGGTGACAATGTTCAGGTGAACAGTTCATTTGCTGAAAATGCAGTCAGGGGCTGACCAAAACTAAATGTGAGGCTGGCAAAAGGAATCATTTTGACATTATCAAAGGAAGCACTTGGGGGCTAGATAGGTTCACAAGTGATTTAGGTGCCTGCCATTCACAAACTACAGGAAATGGAGCTGTCTCTGCCTCAATAAGTGAGGGTCATATATGCCCAGTATCCCAGGGGCCACGGTACTTACCTGGGCTATAGGAAGCCCAGATTCAAGCCATCGCTCTGGAGCAGCAACTGGATCCTAGGTCTCAAGTTTCATTGGTGAGGGTCCTAGCCACCAAACTAACAACTTTCTTGGGTAGGGCTCTTTAAATCCCACTTTGTATAAATAATGAAATATCAATGGGATCAAAGAGTGGAAGGAGGCGTCCTACAGCAGCAGGCCTAACCACCAGCTTAGAGTCATTTTAACTCTCTGGCTCAGTGAACATTGAAGTATTTTCTACAAAATGGAACAACTTCAACCAGAAAAACAGCCCAGCATACCCCACTGTGTGGTGCTTAGGGTACATGCTCTCCTGCATCCCAGGGACTGCCCTAACCATTAGACTTTTAGGTATAAGGATTCATCGCTGCCTCCTCCTAAACTGGTTCTGAGACTGTCGCCCTTAATTCCCTTTGCTTTGATCAGAATACTCCCCAGTGAAACAGTATTTGACACCAAGATGGAAGTTTTCTGCCTCTTCAGCTCTACTAAAAATTCTGAAGAATTTCATTCAGGTCAAAGTTCCAGAGGGGTAGCTGTGTTGGCCTATTCAGGTTAAAGTGAAGCTTCTCTGGCAAACTGAAATGGAGGTTACTCACCTTCGTGCAGTAGCCGAAGTTCTTCGAGATGCGTGCTCCCGACATGCTCCACTTCAGGTGTTCACGCTCCGTGGCACCCCCGTTCGGAGATTTTTTTCCTAGCAGTGGCTCACGCAGCGGGCAGTTGACAGCAGCGTTCCTTTCCCACTGTTGGTGACGTCAGCTGCTTACACTGCCCGTTGCTGTTTCTCCTCAGTCCCTTTCTACCCCAGGAGTATCCTGTAACGAGAGAGAAAAAAAACCCCAAAGTAGAGGGAAGGAGGGTGGGTAGTGGAGCATGTCGGGAGCACGCATCTCGAAGAACTTCGGCTACTGCACGAAGGTGAGTAACCTCCATTTCTTCTTCGAGCAGTGCTCCCAACTGCTCCACTTCAGGTGATTTCAAAGCAGTCGTCATGCTATGGCGGTGGGCACTTTGGGGTTGCCCTCTGAACCGTGTGGAGTACTGCTTGTCCCAGGGCAGTATCCGAGGCTGTAATATTTTCCAGTGCATAATGTTTAGCAAACGTGTCGTCAGAGGCCCACGTAGCTGCCTGACAAATTACATGAAGTGGAACCTTGTTAATGAATGCTATGGATGATGCCATAGCCCTAGTGGAATGCGGACGGATTGTATCAGGTGGAGTCGCCTGTTGAATTGAATACGCTGTACGAATACATAAAGCTATCCACTTGGATAGTCTCTGTTTCGAAATTGGCTGTCCTTGTGATCGTTCCGTAGTGGAGACAAATAGCCGTGCCGATTTTCTAAACCCTTTTGTTCTTTCCAAGTAGTATGCTAGGGCTCGTCTGACATCCAAGGTATGAAGGACGCTCTCCCGTGGTGTGGAATGAGGCTTTGGGTAGAAGACAGGTAAGTTTATTACTTGATTAATGTGAAAGGATGTTGATGTTTTAGGCAGGAACTTAGGGTGTAATCGTAAGGATACTTTATCTTTGTAGAAGATTGTGTATGGTGGATAGGCCATTAAAGCCACTAGTTCACTGACTCTCCTCACCGACGTGATTGCGACTAAAAATGCCACTTTCATGGAGAGGTGCAACATCGAGACAGAGGCCAGAGGCTCAAATGGTGGTCTAGTCAGTGCCTTCAGGACCAAGGTAAGATCCCAAGGTGTTGCAGGAGGCTGAACCTATGGAAATAGGTTGTATAGTCCCTGCATGAACCTCTTAACTACCCTATTGGTGAATATTGATACACCATCTACGTGGTCATGAAAAGTAGAGATAGCTGCTAGGTGCACTCTGATCGTGTTAGCCGTGAGATTTTTTCCCTGCAGGTGCAACTGATATTCCAGGATCTCTGAGATGGGAATCCTCACCGGTTGAACCCCTCGATCAATACACCAGGACGCGAATCGAGTCCATTTCTGCAGGTTAGAAGTTCTTGTAGATGGTTTCCTACTATTTAGGAGGATGTTGCGCACCTGCTCGGAGCACTGGAGCTCTGTATGGTCGAACCATCGAGGTTCCACGCCATTAGGTGAAGTCGGTCTAAACTGGTGTGGAGACGTTTGCTGTGGTCCTGAAACAGTAGGTCTTTTACCATGGGTAATGTGATGGGTGACGTTTTGGACATTTTCACTAGTAGTGAGTACCACGGTTGACGAGGCCAAGCTGGAGCTATCACAATCACAGTTGCCCTGTCCTGTCGTATTTTGTGGAGCGTGCGGGAGATCATCGGAATCGGTGGGAAGGCGTAAAGAAGTGATCCCCCCCAATGGGTGAGGAATGCATCCCCGCTGGAATTCGGGCCTATTCCCGCCCGAGAACAATAGCGACTGCATTTTTTGTTGGCTACTGTGGCGAACAGGTCCATGGTTGGTCGACCCCACTTGGCAAAAATAGCCTGGGTAATGTCGTCCCGAAGTTCCCATTTGTGTTGTTCCGGGAACAGTCAGCTTAAGGAGTCCGCTAATACATTCTCTTTCCCCGGGAGATAACTCGCATGGAGAGATATTCCGTGAGTGATGCACCAATCCCAAAGAGACATTGCCTCCAGACATAGTGAGTGGGACTTGGTGCCACCCTGACGATTGACATAAAACATGCAGGACGTATTGTCTGTGCGGATTGTCACGCTCTTGCCTGTTATCAGTGGCAGAAACTGCAGGCACGCCTTCCGAACTGCCCTCAACTCCAGAAGATTGATGTGCAGGGACCGTTCTGACATGGACCATTTCCCTTGAGCAGTTTGCCCTTGACAGTGTGCTCCCCATCCTAGGAGGGAAGCATCTGTTGTGACAGTCACTTGAGGTTGGGGTGGGCTGAAGGAAACCCCCTGCGTCAGGTTCCCTTGGTCCGTCCACCAAGACAGTGAGTCTCGGACAATGCGGGGAACCACTAATAAAGTCGTAAGAGGCTGCCTCGCCCACTTGAAATGGCTGAGGAACCAGAGTTGTAGTGGGCACATGTGCAACCGAGCATTGTTCACTAGATAAGTGGTTGCTGCCATATGCCCTAACAGTTTCATCACTGTGTGTGCTGATACCACGGTTGAATTTTGAATACTGAACGCTAGTTGTTGCAGGTTCTGCACTCTGTCGGTCGGTAGAAATGCTGTCTGTGCTACTGAATCGATTCGTGCTCCGATGAAATGTATTCGTTGTGTTGGAGAGAGAGTTGACTTTTCGTAATTTATGTTCAGACCTAGTGACAGAATTAGTTTGATGGTGGTCTCTAGGTCCTGAACCACCTGCTGTTGTGAAGAAGCCTTTATTAAGAAATCGTCTAGGTACGGAAATATCTCTATGTGTCTCCGTCGTAGAAATGCTATTATAGGAGCCATGATCTTGGAGAATACTCTGGGGGCTGTACAAAGTCCAAATGGAAGGACCGTGTATTGAAAATGGTATGGTAGGAATTGGAATCTTAGGAACCGTCTGTGTGGTGGGCGTATGGATACGTGGAAATATGCGTCCTTTAGGTCGAGGGATACCAGCCAGTCGAATTGTTGAAGAGCAGGAAGAATGTTGCGCAAAGTCACCATCTTGAACTTCCTTACTTGAATATATTTGTTGAGACGTCTGAGGTCGAGTATTGGTCTCCATCCCCCTGTTTTCTTCTCTGTTAGAAAGTACGGGGAATAAAATCCCCTTCCCCTTTGCTCGATGGGAACATGTTCGATCGCGCCTACGTGCAGTAAATGTTGAATCTCCACCCAGAGATGTTGTACATGAGCGGGGTCCCTGAAAAGGGACGGGGAAGGGGGTTGGTATCTGGGTCTGGAAGTAAATGGAATAGAATACCCATGTTGCACAATCTCTATGACCCATCGATCTGATGTTATCTGCCTCCAGACTTGGAGGAATGGTTGCAATCTGTTGTGGAAGATTAGGTTGTAAGATGGCATTTGAGTAACATGTTGATCCTGTGGATTGGCCGGTCCCTCGACCTGACCTTCAAATTTGATGTTTCATGTTGCCAGGTTGTGGTGTTTGGTATGCCTGGTTTCCCTGTCTGTTCCTGCGCGGTTGTCTCGCCCTGTTCCTATAGGAATCACCTCTTCTGCTAGGTTGTCTCTGTATGTGTCTGTAGCCAGCAAGTTGACTCTTATAAAAAGTGCGGTTGTACTGCATGGGGTAGATCCCCAGTGTTCTTAAAGTTGCTCTAGAATCTTTCAAACCGTGCATAACCTGGTCTGTTGTCTTCTTGAACAGGTGATCTCTGTCAAAGGGGAGATCCTCAATTATCGTCTACATCTGCTTGGGAAGATCTGCTGCATGAAGCCAGGAAGCGCGACGCATCACTACTGCTGTTCCTAATGTCCTAGCTGCAACATCTGCAGCATCGAGAGAAGCTTGAAGGGCTATTCTGGCCGCTAATAGTCCCTCAGTGGAAAGGGCATTGAACTGCTCTTGTTTGTCCTGCACAATTGATGTCGCACAGTCTTTCAATTTAGTGTATAACTCATGATTGTAATTTGCTAGCAAAGCTGTATAATTGGCTATTCTCAGTTGTAATGCTGCTGATGTATACACTTTCTTTCCCAATGCATCCAATTTCTTGTCTTCCCTGTTATTAAAAGAGAATTTGCGATTCGATTGTCTGTTTCTGTGACTCGCTGCTTCCACTACCAGTGAGTTTGGTTGGGGATGTGTAAAAAGAAACTCATTCCCCTTAGGCATGATGAAATATTTCTTATCGACATTTTTGCTTGTTGGAGGAGTTGATGATGGTGCCTGCCAGATTTTATTTGCAGGGTCCATAATCCCATCGTCCATCGGGAGAGCTAATTTGTGTGACCCCGTGGTCTGTAGTATCTTGTACAACTTATGTTGCGAGGGCTGAGAATCCTGTAGGGAAATCTCCATGGCTTCAGCTGCCCTTTTAAATAGCTCTTTAAACTGTCTGCTGTCATCCTTCTTGTCCTGAGAACTTGTGTCTGGTGAGGGGTTGTCTGGCGTTGCCATTGCAGTGATTGGCACTGCCCTTGTCGTTGCCAAAGGCTGATGCTGAGCCTGCACAGGCGCTGGAAAAGGAGCGCCCGATAGTAGTGGCAGGTTGTATTGCCATGGTAAGTAATTTACACCCTGTTGTGGGGCCATCACCCATGGGGGGTAGAGCCAGGGAACAGCAACATTGGAAGCGTTGGTTATAGTTGGAGCTGCCTGTGGCACAGATGAGTGACTCGGTGAGGGACTAGCTGATCTCGATAATGTAGAGGCTGAAGGCGATGCAGATGACTGACTTGTAATTGACGAGTCTGTTTGAAATAAAGGCGACGTGGGTGAGGAATGTATAGACAGATCGTCTGTCAGCTCCACGTGCCTTGATTTGCGTTTATGCTTAGTATGCCCTTGACTTGGACCAACTTCCTTGGTCGTAGCTGTCAGAGTTAGAGGCGATGTTTGTATCTGCACAGCTAGTGGCTGTGCTGACTTCTGGCTGTCAAGGGGAATGACTGGTTGAGGACTCTGAAAATCCGGTACCGACATGGACAGAGGCAACGGTGCTGGGAATGGTGCCACAGACACACTGGGTACCGGTGAAGTGACAGGCACCGCAAGCGTCGGTACGGAGGTCGGCGCCGTGACAGCCGTCAACGGCATTTGAAGCTGCAGCAGAGCCGTCAGCAGCGCAGAGCCGCTCTTGTAAATTTCCGGCTCCGCCGGGTTACTGGGCACCTGCTTTAAGTTGCGGTGCTTTTTCTTATGGGTAGTTTCTTCTCCTTTTTGTTTTTTCTTTAATACTGGGGAAGACTCAGCGGACGCTCGCTTGCGCGCTCCCTCACCAGCGTGAGGAGAGGCACCGCGGTCAGACGCTGGTCTCAGGGAGCCTTCCAACAGGAGGAGTTTAAGCTTTCACTCTCTCTCCTTTCTGGCTCTCGCTGACAAGCTCTTGCAGTGGCCACACTTGTGTGAAATATGTGCTTCTCCCAAGCACTTCACACAGGCACTATGACCGTCTAAGGCAGGCATTGCCTCACGGCACTTTTCACAGCGCTTGAAGCCAGCTGAGCTCGGCATAGCGCTGATTGGAGATGTTTGTCAATTTCACCCCGACAGTGATTTCAGCTCTTTCTTGAGTCGTTGTAATTCTGTTCTTCTTCTTCTTTTTTTTTTGAGATCTTCAGTCTTCTTGAAGAGCCACCGCCGACTCCGTCCGGAGTCCAGGGTGGTAGAAAGGGACTGAGGAGAAACAGCAACGGGCAGTGTAAGCAGCTGACGTCACCAACAGCAGGAAAGGAACGCCGCTGTCAACTGCCTGCTGCGTGAGCCACTGCTAGGAAAAAAATCTCCGAACGGGGGTGCCACGGAGCGTGAACACCTGAAGTGGAGCAGTCGGGAGCACTGCTCGAAGAAGAAAAATCAGTTATTCACCCACCTCCAGGTCTGAGTCTAATGAAGCTCACCACACTGCTGCAGTGGTGAAGGCAAAAGGGACCAGCAGTGGGGTCTGAGGGGCCATTAATGGGGCCTGGGGCATATGGATAGAGAGGGAGCCCACTTCCCCCTGCCAACATGCAGGGCTAGTCATAAATGCAGACAGAGATGGCACTGTTAAGGATGATATTTAATAAACTGCCCCTATGTTGTACTCTACCATTGTACAATATCATACTTATTTCAACAGGGTTGGGACCACCATCCCTGCTGTACACTGTATGATGCTGTCTGTGTCTAGGGGACTCATTATGATTATTTTTCATATTAATATTTCATATTTGCAATAGTCCATATGTGATATGCCATGTTTGGTATCAATAGGAAGGCTGTAATCTGCTAGGAATGATTATATGGTTTATATGTAATTATATCTGTATTAGAAATTAGGAATCTATTTGTTTCGTGTTCCAAGTGATTTAATTCTAAAACAATCCCAGACTGGGTGTCTGCAAAGCACTGTCCTCCTGATGGCTCATCAAGGGAACTCCCAGATATGCTGGGCCTAGGAGGAAACCTGTCTGACCTGTCATCCAGACTGACCATTTGACTCAACTCCATTTTGATTTGGCAAGGATTCTGAGAGCATAGCAGAACCAAAGGTGATAAAAGGTAGTGGCCCCATCTCCATTTTGCCTTCAGTCTGTCTGCAACCAACACCACCACCTGGAACTATTCTGCTGCACTGAACAAAGGACTGAGACCCACTCAAGTGCTGGGTGCATACTAGAGGAATTGGACTAACCTGCAAACTACACATTCTTCAAGGACTAGATTCTAAATCATTTATACGTATGTGATTCTCTTTGAACCTTTAACATCTCTCATCTTTTGTTTGTTTTCTTTTGTATTAAACCTTTAGTTGTAGTTACTAAAGGACTGGCTGGCAGCATGGTATTTTGGGTAAGATCCAAGTCTGTATTGTTCTGGGTGATGTGGCTGGCCCTTTGGGGTCAGAAGAACCTATTTCTTTAAAAGACCTAGTGGTTAGCTGGGGACTGGTGTAGCTGATATGCAATAAAGGAGGCTGTTTCTATTTTGTTATGCGTGGTGATAACCAGAGTGGGGAATCAGAAGGATGTTCTGTTACTGACTGGGAGACTGGTGTTAAGTACCACCCATCAGTGGTTTGGGGGTTTGGTCCCTGGTTTTGCAGCTTGCACTGATTTTGACACATTCAGAAGGTTATCCCAGGAGGTGCAGGTCATACACCATGTGTTACTTACACAACCTAGTAAGGCTCTCTGGCTCTTGTAGCATTTCTACCATACATTGAGGTTCTGGAGTCTGCTTCTGTCTTGGCCCTCATGTTCTTCTTTTGGTTCACACACAAAAAGGCTATTCTTTTAAATCCAGAGGTTCCATGTTGGTTCCTGTGTGGATGTCCCAATTAAGGGCATCACTACACACAACAGAAAAGGCAAGCTGTAGCTCAGCTAGTTGTTAGGAATGTGATGTAGAAGTTAATCAGTAAGATTCACTGGCCTGTCTTATTCATGTGGTCAAGATTATAATAATGGTCCCTCCTGACCTTAAGAACCATCCCATCTCCTAGAAGGAGACAAAAATCCACAGTCTGATCACATTACCAGCCTCCAGCTGTGGCTGCTCATAAACAGCAGCAATTCAGAGCAGCTCAAATCTTCTTGTGCTTCTGTGGGTGCTGAACTGCTGGATCTACAAGCAGCTGTCATTACAGACTGAGCTCAGTAACTGCATCCAAAGCAGGAACAGATTTATAAACCATCATCTGTGGTCTACCAGTCCCTTCAAGAGGCAGAAAGCACCATAGGTATAAAAGGTGGGTACAGGGCATCTTCTGAAGTCCTGCCATTGAGGCAATAAGCAGCTTATCTAATGAACTATATCATTAAACCTTCAGTCACTTTCAGAATAACATAAATGCTCTTATTAGAGCATGTGTCTTCAGCTACCATGTAGTAGTTTAACTCTGAGGCAGCCATTATCCCTTATTGTCCTCAATAACAGTGCTGACTGATTTTAGTAATGGTGATTAATAACAACATTCAAAACAGGAACCCTTGAAACCTTAAACAGCTATTTATGCAAAGCATGGTGCCCTTTGAACAAACATTCTTCCACTCTATTCAGAATAAAGAATTGCATGTACTAAATTTCATATCGCAGACTGTGCTAGTACATTTTCAAAGGGGATCTGAAATACAAATAAGACAATAGAAATATTTTAATCACATGGCTCTTTTAGAAGAGAGTCATAAATTAACTTATTTTTCACCACACACAGCTGTAGATAATTCAAACTATTCAGAAACTATGCTCATCATTTGAAATTGATCCTCTGACTCACAGCACAGACTTTGCAGCCTTTTCCCACCCCTGGTAAAATAAAAATGATAATGTTAAAACAACAATAACTATAGCTTGAATTTAAGCTATCACTCCTGGAGTTTGTTAATAACCGATTTCTTTTTTGATAACTGACAGTTTTGGGGTAAAAGATAGTTCATTTTGGGTCAGCCCAAGGCTGGTGTGTGTGTGTGTGTGTGTGTGTGTGTGTGTGTGTTTTTGTTTGTTTGTTTGTTATTCTGGTGACCCACAAACTAACATAAATAGTTTCTGGCCAAATAAAAGCTTTTTTATTTTGATTTTATAGCTTTTCAAAAATAAACACAATTGAAAGAAGTCTTGAAACAAAGTCATTTTGAATTTAAAAACTGAAATATCTCACTGAAAAAATGTCAAAATTAAACTTTTTCAATGCAGTGCTGCAGTTGCCGTGTTGGCCCCATGATATTGAGAGAGAGAAGATGGGGGGCAATGTCTTTTATAAATCCAACTTCTGTTGGTGAGAGAGAGAGATGCTTTTGAGCATACATAGCTCTCCTCTGTAGGTATAGGAAACATACTCAGAATGTCACAATTAAATGTAAGTTGAAGTGGAGTGTTTAGTGTAAGCAGTTAACATGTATTGCAAGGGAAGAGGAAGAAAGGGGAGGAAAGGCAGCTGGGCATAGGGCGAGTGTTAGCAATTGTTGTAATAAGCCTAGGGTTACCATATGTGAGGGATACTCACCCTTGGGCAGTAGCCAAGGTTCTTTGAGATGTGTGTCCCTGTTCTGCTCCACTCTAGGTGTGTGGCCAGCCTCGTGCCTCAGATCGGAGAATTCTTAGCAGCCTTGACGGGGCGACCTGCATGCGCCACCAGGGCTCACTGATTCGCGCCGTTAGTGACACGCACAGGCGCCCCCCCCCCCAGTTCCCTCTCTACTGCGAAGGAAGTTACAGCTCTGATTTTTATGCCGCTTCGAAGTAGAGGGGAGGAGGGCGGGTAGTGGAGCAGAACAAGGACATGCATCTCAAAGAACCTTAGCTACTGCACAAGGGTGAGTATCCCTCACTACTACTTTGAGCAGTGTCCCTGTCTGCTCCACCCCAGGTGATTACTGAGCTGTCCTCTATCTGGTGGAGGGGACTTCGAAGTTTACCCCTTGGACTGACTGAAGCACTGCCAGGCCCACTGCTGAATCTGCCCTAGAGAGCTGGTCAATAGCGTAGGGCTTCACAAACACATCTGCCAACCCCCATGTAGCCGTTCTACAAATTTCCGTTATCAGGACGTTGCACATAAAGGCCATGGAGGCTGCCATGGACCTTGTGGAATGAGTCTGGATGCCTTCTGGCGGTGGCAGTCCCTTTAACTCGTATGCTGCGTGTATGCAACCTGATATCCATTTTGAAAGTCTTTGCTTTGAGATTGGTTGGCCTTGTGACTGCTCTGCTATAGATACAAAGAGCTTCGGGGTCTTCCAGAATGGTTTAGTCCTCTGAAGGTAAAAAGCCACTGCTCGTCTCACGTCGAGCGTGTGCCATGATGCATGCTGCGGACTATCATGTGGCCTAGGAAAAAACGTTGGTAAATGTATTTTCTGATTAATGTGAAAGGAGGATACTATTTTTGGGAGAAACCTTGGGTATGGCCGCATGGAGATTTTTTTCTCTATGAAACACTGCGTAATGGTGGACTTGCCATGAGCGCCGCCAGCTCACCTACACACCTGGCTGATGTTATGGCCACAAGGAAGGCCACCTTCATTGACGTGCAGGGGTGAACAGCTTGCCAGTGGTTCGAAGGGTTTCCCCATCAGCACTTTAAGCACCATGTAGAGGTCCCAAGGTGGGGCAGGTGGCTGAAGGAGAGGGTAAGAGTTCTGCAACCCTGTCATGAAACGCTTAACCACTGTATGAGATAACACTGATGCATCTTGTACTGGTTCGTGAAAAGTGGATATTGCCGCCAGGTGAACCTTTATGGTGTTAACTGATAGTCTTGTGTTTTTCAGGTGAAGAAGATAGGCCAACAGATCAGGAATGGAGATCGAGACAGGATCCTTGGTGTTCTGATGGCACCATGCCACGAACCTGCACCACTTCTGAAGGTAAGTACACCTTGTAGCTCGTTTCCTGCTATTCAGGAGGACATCCCTGACCTGCTGAGAACATTGCAACTCTAACTCATTGTACCATCCAGGTACCAGGCCGTGAGGTGTAACCTGCTGAGGTAAGTATGCAGGATTTTCCCCGTCTTGTGTCAGGAGATCTGGTGCTTTCAGGAGTGTGATTGGGGACCTTCTCGACATCTGTAGCAGGTTGGTGTACCAGGTCTGTCTAGGCCAAGCTGGCGCTAGCATTATTACAGTGGCCCTGTCGCATCGGATCTTCCAAAGGGTCCTGGGAATCAGAGGAATTGGGGGAAACGCATACAGTAGATCCCTGCCTCAGTTGATAAGGAAAGCATCCCCTCTGGACCCTTTCCCTATCCCTGCTCGGGAGCAAAAAACTTGACATTTCTTGTTGCCCTTGGTGGCAAACAGGTCTATCACTGGAAGTCCCCATAGTTGAAAGACCTGCTGGATAATGTCCATACATATCTCTCACTCGTGGGCCACCCCGAAAGTCCTGCTCAATGCATCTGCCACTGTGTTGTCCCTGCCCGGCAAGTAAATCGCAGAGATGTCTATCTTGTGTTGTAAACACAGGTCCCATAGTTTCATCGCCTCGAGGCATAGCGCTTTGTATCGTGCCCTCCCTCCCCCCGGCGATTGATATAGTACATACAGGTGATATTGTCTGTTCGTACTTTTACCGTTTTCCCTGTGATCACTGGCAGGAAGTGTTTGCATGCATTGTGCACCGCCCAAAGCTCTAGGATATTTATATGTATGTGTAACCTGCTAGGGTGGGCTCAAAGTCATTTATCTGCCCCTCTCCAGTGCCTCACAGAAAGCAGAGACCTGCAAAAAGCAGCTGGAGAGCCAGGATCTAGTCTGTAAAGGGGCTCACGGTGAAGACTGTTCAGAATTCATAAAAAAAAAAAAATAAACAAAAGCAATGTACTATATTAAACATTAACTTTATAAACCTTCTGATGAAAGCAGAAGAAATTATTAGTATACAGATCTATAATACATAGTGGCTATTTAGCAGTATCCACATGAGTCTGTTATGGTCTCAAATCACCAAGTCCAAAGGCTTGTGCTAGAAGCAGCAGCTCCCTCCTCTTTGACAGCAGAAATCCTCTGTATGAGTCCTGAAAAAGCTTTCTTCCTCTGCTGGGAGCACTGCTGTCCACTCAGCTTACTCAGTCCACACTCATTTACATACACACACACATTTTAAAAAACCCTGTTACAAAAGAAAAATACATCACTGACAATAACAAAATATAATTGCCTCTTTCCCCTTATTACACTCAAGAACTGTAGTAAGGCCCATAACCCAGAGTATAAAGTTAAAAGGCAACCACCCTTCTTTTCCCAATAGTTGCTTCTCTGTACCCACTGCCTCCAGACTTCTCTGCTGGAGGGTTAACAAGGCTACTGACCTGAAGCAAAATGCCTCAGAGTTGGGAAAAATAGCCTGCTATCTGTTCCTGGCTCAGCTTCTCCCCTTGCACAGAGCACCAGTACTCTCCTCAGTGCAACTGGCCTGGCTGCTTGATCTCTCAGACATCTGACCACTGCGCGGGCAGGGAACTTTGCTGAGCATGCTCAAAACTACACAGAACATGCTGGAACTTCTGGGTCTAGACAGCTAAATCTGCCCAGCAAGAGTGACCCAGCAAAAGCAACTCAAACCCCAACAAAACTCTTAAAGAAACACTCCTCCTTTAAGCCCATGGGTTACATATGCGTCTCTCCTGTGACGACCACCTGGCCTGGGCTATTTCCACCAGTAAATGGGCCCCCCACCCTATGAGGGAGGCATCTGTCATCATGAGCGAGTCCATTTCCGGCGACAGAAAGGGAACACCCTGCAACAGGTTTTCCTCCTTTGTCCACCACTCCAACAAGTCCTTTATGGAACTTGGAGGAGACAGAATGTGGTGCAAGTGTTGATGACCTAGCTTTAATGCACTCACGAACCACAGTTGAAAGGGTCGCATATGTACCCTGGCATGATTCACCAGGGATGTCATGGCCGCCATGTGGCCAAGTAGTTGCATGCAAGTGTGTGCTGGCACTGAGGGGGAAGCTCTGACTACCTAGACTTGATTGAGGATGTTCTTATACTGCTCTCGTGGGAGATAGGCACATGCCGCTGGTGTATGTATTCTTGCCCCTATGAACAGTATCTCCTGCAAGGGTCAAAGAGAGGACTTTTTGTAATTTATTGCCAGTCCCAGTGACTGGGGGGTTCTCACGGTGGTCTCTACCGTCCGTTGGGTTTCGGGAAAAGATCCCGCCCTTATAAAAAAAAATTGTCCAGATAAGGAAATATTGTCACTCCCAGTGTTTGGAGATGGGCACAAGCCACCGCCATGATTTTTGAGAACACCCTCCGTGCCGTGCAAAGACCAAAGGGCATTGCATGTATACTGGTAATGTTTGCCCAAGCCTACAAATCTGAGAAATTTCCTGTGAGCCAGGTGAATCAATATGTGGAAATAGGCATCCTTCAGGTCGAGGGAAGCCAACCAGTGCCAGGAGTATACCCAGAATCGTCACCATTTTGAACCTCTTTGTCTCTACATGCTTGTTTAGCCTCCTGAGGTCCAGGATAGGCCTCCACCCCACTGTCTTTTTCTCTGCCAGAAAATAGTGGGAGTAAAACCCCTTCTTCCTGTACTGAGGCGGAACTTCTTCTATCGCCCCCCAAGTTGAGGAGATTGTCTATCTCCTGAGCCAACAGTTGTTCGTGAGATGGGTCCCTGAAGAGGGACGGGGTAGGGATTTGGGGGGTGGGTCTGGATAGAATGAGGATGGTATATCCGTTCAAGATGGTATTGAGAACCCACCTGTCTGACGTAATAGTCTCCCAATCGATGGAAAAACGGAGGAGTCTGTTGAGGAAGAATTGTGGTGATTTGGTGACAAGAGTGTCCACTGGAGCGAGGTGGTCAGGCAAACCGTCGACCAAAGCCTCAAAACTGTTGTCTGGTGCCCGATGGTTGAGGGTTAGTTGCAGGCTGACTGCCTTGCCTTCGACGCTGCTGGTGCCTAGGTCGAGGTCTAGCACCTTCCAATCTCTGCCCCTGATTAAACTGGGGGTATCCGCTTCTGTAGGGTTGAAACCTCTGACTTCTTCTATTGGAATTTGTTGGGTATATTCCTAGGGTACGAAGGGTTGCCCTGGAATCCTTGAGGGTATGCATCACCTCATTCGTTCTCTCTCCAAACAGCTTCTCCTGCACAAATGGAAGATCTTCTATCATTGCCTGCATTTGCTTTGGCAACGCGGCCGCGTAAAGCCAGGATGCTCGTCTCATGACAACGGCTATATCGATGGCCCGAGCCGCCACATCTGCTGCATCCAGGGAGGCCTGCAGTGCTGTTCTCGCAGTAAGCTGACCCTCCCTTATTAACGATTTAAATTGGTCTTTTCTGTCCTCAGGTAAACAGGTAAGTAGTTCTGACAGTTCTGTATATATGTCATGGTCGTAGTTGGCTAGCACTGCAGTATAGTTTGCTACCCTGAGTAAGAAAATTGTTGAGGTGTACACCTTTTTCTGCAGGAGGTCCAGTTTTTTATCCTCCTTATCAGCTGGTGTCGTCTTGTAATGGTCCTGTTTCGCTCTTTGGTTTGCTGCCTCTATGACTAGCGAATTAGGCTGAGGGTGCGTGAACAAGAACTCATTGCCCTTCGGCAATATGAAGACTTCTTGTCAGTCTTTTTATTAGTTGGAGCGGCTGTGACAGGCATTTGCCATATTTGATTTGCGGGTTCCATGATCCCCTCGTCCATTAGGAGCACTACTTTAGTCGAGGTCGAGGGCTGCAAGATCTTGTATAACTTATGCTGAGTTGTACCCTCGTCCTGTATGGAATCTGTTAGTCTCAAAGTGCCACATGACTCCTTGTTGTTTTTTTGCTGGACTAGACTAACACAGCTACCCTTTGGAAAATGTCCAGGCTGTCTGCTACCCTCTTGAACAATTCCTGGAACTGCTTTCCCTCTTCAGATTTGGAGTGACGACCAGGCTCTTCACGCAACTCGTCCTGCCCCGATGAGTGTTGTGATTGCTGTGTCGCTGGGGTTAACTGTTGCTGCGCTGGGATCATGGACGGTAAATATTGATTGCCCACATCAGCCTGTACCGTAGGCGGTATAGCTTGTGGGACCCCAATCTGAGGCCAGTCTCCCCAGCTTAACCACGGACGTGCATATGGCCAAGCCATGCCCCATTGTGGCAATGGTGCAGCACCTGTGGTCGCTGCCTGCATCTGAGTGCTGGGATAAAGTTTGTCACCAGGTGGCTCCGGACTTAGTGATCTTGATCTTGATGAGGCAGATCCCCCGCTGGAAAAAGTCAAAGGGGGGATGTCCTCGTCAGAAGAGTGAACACTAAATAGCAGGGATATCAGGGAGGAAGAGGACCAACTCCCCTCCACTAAATTGAGATGGTGTCTCTTCTGCTTTCTTTTCCCCAGCTGCAGGGGGGATTGTTCCCCTGCCCAGGAATGGTGCTGCTCTGGTGGCAACAGAGTTGCAGTTGTTGCAGGAGCCGGCTGCAGTGCCATGCTGAGCGCTGCGCCACTCAGTGCTGTAATTTGAATGGTGCCTGCCGCTAGGGATGGTGCCGCAGGGTTGATGCACGGCCCCGGCTGTAAGAACGGCACTGCTAGCGGGGTCGGCAGCGCCGTGGGTGCCGTTGACTGCGCCATATCTAAAGCCGCAGCTGGGGTCAGCGTGAGCTTATTCCCCGTGGCTGGCTTTCCGCACCCGTGCTCATGCCTAGCGCTCGTTGGGCGATGTTTCCTTTCCCCGGAGCTGCCAGAGGAAGCCACGATCCCCAAGGCACCCTCTGTGATGTGCTCACCCCTAGCCTTTTTTGACGGCATGGGGGAGAAAGCAGCAGAGCGCCACTTGTGCAGCTGAGGAGATCGCGGCTGCCGGCCGGGGTCGGATGCGGGCTTCAGGGAGCCCTCCATCAAATATAGCTTAAGCTTCATTTGTCTGTCTCTGCAGGCTCAGGTAGTAAGTCTCTTACAATGAGGGCACTTGTGTGTTAAGTGACCCTCACCGAGGCACCTTATGCACTCAGAAGCCCATCAGACGCTGGGATAGCGTCGCGGCAGGAGGTGCACTGTTTAAACCCTGGTGGTGTCAGCATGTCTGTCACTTCGGTTCCCCCCCCCCCCCAGTTGTTGAAATTGACCGGTGAAATAATGGCTGTTAAAAAAGCCGTTGGGGTAAGACTGGAGCTGAGAGTGTCTCCGTCCAAACGCTGAAGCGGTAAGAAGGGAACTGAGGGAAGGGGCGGTGCCACGAAAGCTCATGCAAAATATAAATCTGTTAGTCTTAAAGTGCTACACAACTCCTTGTTGTTGATTAACACCAGCTTCTCAGGGAGTTTCTTGTTTCCTGCTGCTTCCCTGAACCCACTTGAGGAGAACAGGCAGTCAACTGAAGTAGCAGGAGCCAGTTAGGTCCTTAAGACACTGATATCTTCCGGCACTCAGGCCCTGCTACCACCCTACTGATTTGTTCCCTTCAACTGAGTGTTGAGAGCCACTACAGCTGGCACAAAACAGCAGTCATGAGCGAAAAAGAAAATGGAGCAGCATTCAGAAGAAGAAAGAAAGTAAAAGAAAGCTTTTCTATTTAAGCAAGAAGGAGCTCTCCTGAGATACACAGAAAAATGTTTACAGTGAGCATTCCCGGCCCAGTGAGGATGTAAGTGGTGAGGAGATGCCTCATCTTCCAGTTAGTCAGAGTGCAGGTGACCTGGCAGCTACTGCAGCATCCGTCTCCATATCAAATGGATGTAACTATGCACATTCCTAAAGTGTAGATCAGAGAAGAGTGTGGTGGAGGTGCAAGAAACAGCTGCTGCTGAGTTTAGTTCCTTAAGTCTAGATGATCCAGGACTGTGGACCCACTTGAGCAGTAGCCTGACAGACTTCTTTGTACTGCATGGGCCATAGCAAGTGAAAAACTTCACATTCCCCAAACACAATGAAAATGAAGTTTCCATCCAACACATTACTGGTGTGAAATCCCCACTGTGACAAAGTGGAGAGACTATGGCAAGGGGAGATGGACAAAAATTGGAGCAAATGCTCACACTTTATCATGCGTAAAATCCATTGTTCCGAAGTAATTCTTGACCATGCCCCATGAAATCAGGATAGCCTGCCCCAAAGGGAGGTAGGTGAGGATCCGTAGGCTAGTCTGGTAAGCCATCCTCGAGCAGAACCTCAAAAGTTCTTTCTAGCACCTGACTGAGGGAACAGTTGGTTCCTACTATTGTCTGAAGAACTCTGATGCAAAGCG
Organism: Podocnemis expansa; assembly: GCA_007922195.1. Lineage (NCBI taxonomy): Eukaryota > Metazoa > Chordata > Testudines > Podocnemididae > Podocnemis > Podocnemis expansa. Next base: position 3,660,251 of record ML681990.1, on the reverse strand, counting down.
CCTATTACTATAGCCCCCCTCCCCTGTCACAAAGAGTCTGGCCTATTCTGGTAATAGTGAGGAGGAGGCTGAGGACGGAATGGGAGCCTCTGAGAGGCCAGGGTATGCAGGCCCAGGGACGTTAGCATTGCCCATGTGTCTTTCATGGTCTGAAGCTTGGAATCAGTTTGGGGTCTTGTATGGTCATTTGGACCTCCTGAGGGAGGCCCGACATCTGCAGCCACAGGCTTCACTTCATGGTGACCCCTGAAGCCATAGCTCTTACGGCAGCATCCACTGCATCCAAGGCTGATTGCAGCAGTGCTCTTGAAATGACCCGTCCTCCTTCACCATTGCTGCCAGTTCAGAGCAAGAGTCCTGAGGCACTGATTTCGTGATCTTCTCCATAGAAGACCAGGGGCTGAATGCCTATCAGCTAAGAATAGCCTGCTGGTTGGCTATCCTCAAGCTGGAGGCTCCCCGTTGAATAATTTTTTCTGCCAAATAAATCCAGCTTCCTAGTGTCCTTTGATCTGGGGGTTGGACCCTGGTGTCCCCAGTGCTCCTTTTCATTACCGGCTGCTACTACCAATGGGTACGTCTACACTATGTGTTTAAGTCAACTTAAACAGAGCCCTGTCTACACTGCAGGGCAATAAAGTCGGCTTTAGGGTCCTGTAAAGTCGACTTCAAGTAGGCTTTATTAAGTTGACTTAATAAAGTCGACTTAGCTTTTACAATGTAGACACAGCCAATGAGCCCAGCATCAGGTGAGTATAGAAATGCTCAGGGCCCTTAGAGGGAACAAAGTACTTCCATTCCATCCTTTTAGCTGTGGGAGGATAGAGGCCGATGTATGCCCAAGGGATTTGGTTTTGTCTCTAAGAACAAGAATGTCCACCATAGGGTCAGTGTCTTCTACCACTTCCTCCGCTTGGAGCCCCATATTGCGAGCAGCTTGCCTGAGCAGTTCCTGGTGGGACTTGCTATCATCTGGAACAGAAGCCAAGGTTGCCTCTACTACTGCCTCGTTTGGAGGGGAGGAAGATGATTCTCCTTGGGCTTCCTCCAAGCCTGGAGGGGGTAGATCAGGAGTCTCAAACTCAAATCACCATGAGGGCCACATGAGGACTAGTACGTTAGCTTGAGGGCCACATCACTGAAACCTTTTCATACAACGATACTGCAAATATTGATAATGATAGTGTCATTGTGGACTGCAGGAAATAACTTTAGGGGCCACACATGGCCCACAGGCTGAGTTTGAGACCCCTGGGGTAGATCTTTGTGGAGGGGGCATCCTCTAGCCCAGAGGTCTCAGATTCCACTGAACCCAGGTCCAGTCCCCCACCTTGGTCCTGAGGGATGTTGGCCGATTGTGACGGCTACAATCTGGGCCCCGCCAAAGTACAGGACCTGCTTGCCAGTGACCCTTGGGCTTGATGGTATGCCCATGGGGTCCAGAACAGCCATTGCAGAGGTCCTTGCCACTGGCTCCAAGGTGGCTGGTACAGGTGGTAGCCTGCCGTCCTTCTCCTGCTACTCCTACTACCTTGTGAGGCTGCCAATGCTTCATCTGAACTTAAAGAGAAGCGACTTTGAGGGGATCACGGAGGAGCGGTGCCACTCAGTGCTGGGGACTGGTACCAGCCAGCTAAGGAAGGGTGCACTGAGGGCAGTGCCGGCGGGGGTCAGTGGGGTGCACTCAGGGTCTAAGCGCCGAGCGAGAGTACCACAGCACACTAGCTGCCACTCTGACCACAGGTGGTACTGGAGAGCAGTGCTGCACCAGGGACAGGTCATCATCAGTAGGCAGTGCTGGCTGGGATGTCCTCAGGGGTGACTGTGATCTAGTTCTCTTTGCCATTGGTGCCAGGGAGAGGTGTTTGGGGATGGATGCTTTAGAGGTGTCAGTTTACCTCCAAACTGCACTGAGGATTTAGGCCTTGGCACCACAGAGTGATCAGGCACCAATGGGGCCATTTGTTCTATTAGCTCCCTGGCTGCCTCAAACATCTCAGGGGTGGAGGGGAGCTGCAGATCTTCCTCCAGTACACCTCTAGTTGGAGATAGATCTGAAACCAGGCTCGATGGACCACCCCTCGGGGCCCAGAGTGGATGGTGTTGTCAGGCGTGATGCACAGGCTGAGTGGCCCATCTCAGGTCCCGCTCTTGGCCTTTCTCCTGCTGGCTTGATGGGGGGAGAGCATCCCTCACCCTTCTTCCTCTTCTTTGGAGCCGGGGAATGGGACCAGTGCTAGTGAGCCTCTTTGGGCAGTGCCGATGGTACTAGGGAGTTGTGGTGCTGTAAGGTCTTCTCAGAGCCTTTTGCTCTAATTGTTGGATGGGCACTGTGGGCAGAGGTGTCACTGGCACTGGGCACCCAGGGCACGTGCCCCGAATCCCAGCGCTGGTGCCCCGGATCTGGGAGGGCCACCCCTCTCCCGGTCTCCAGCCCAATTGGGCCGGAGATACGGGGCCTGGCCGCCCGCAGCCACGGCGGGGAATCCAGGGACTGGCCTTGTCCCTGGCCGGGGATGCAGGGCCGCTTCCGGCCTCGTCCCCGGCTGGGGATGCAGGGCCTAGTCGCCCGCAGTGGCGTGGCGGCTTCCAGCCCTGTCCCTGGCCAGGTGGCGGGGGCCTGCAAGCTGGGGGTGGGGCCTGCGGGCTGGGGGTAGGGCCTGGGCTCATGCCCCGGGTCCCTCCCCAGGGCAGCGACACCCCTGACGGCGGGGTTTAAAACTTTCACAAATTTTGCACTTATGCCTCACGTGCAAACTCACCCAGGCACCTTAAGCAAGCTGGAACCATGTGAGTCATCCATTGGCATAAACTTCTTGCAGGATTCGCAGGCTCTGAAGACAGGCAGGTCCTGGAGTTTGGCAAAGTGGGACTCAGGGAATAAAAGACTCTTAGTGGGACTCAGGGAATAAAAGACTCTTAATGATCTAACTAACTACCACTATCAGAACTAAAACAAACAAACAAGGATTAGAACTAACAAAGACTTAAGTAATATAAACACTACCTACCATTACAACAAAGAACAAGATAGGGGATTGCCACCTAGAAAGAAAGCAAGCAAGGGCTGTTCCAGTGACTGTCAGGGCAGTAAGAAGGAACTGGGAAGGGAGAGGATCAGCTGGGACAGAGAGAAAGAGAGGGTTGCACAGCACCCCTAGTGGCTGCAGCTGACTCTATGCATAGTCGAGGACAAAACTTTCGGCAATCTGTGCACGTGATGCGTGCACACCTGAGTTGGAATTGACTCCACTTTAACAGCAGAGTGGTTTAATGCTGCAGTTTCAAGGCTTCTTTGCTGGGTGCCAGATCCAAGCTCTTGCCATTCAATTTTGCATAAATCTAGGGCTACCAGATACCAAAGCCTGGAAAGGAGGACAGGGAAGTATGAAAAGCAGGCCATTGGAGGACAGATGGAGAAAATGTAATATTTGTCTGTTTTTAGGGGGCCCTGGAATGCTTTCCCCTAAAAATAAGGTATTCCATGGCATACCAGCATACTTTAACCCCTGTAAGTGAAAAGCCAGACAAAATCATGTATTTTAAAATGCTGCCAGACTGAGGACGTGAAGGTAAAAAGGAGGACATGGCCTCCTTTGCCTGACATCTGGTAACCCTACATAAGTCATGTTTGCTTTTTGGGAGCTATTAACACTTGAGTTGTTCTGCCACTTAGCTACCATCCTATATTAAGAATCACAGGGCCAGATGCTCAGCTGGTGTAAATCAGCATGGCATCATTGATTCAGTAGAGCTACACTGGTGCACACCTGCTGAGGGTTGAGGATTTGGCCCATAATGTTTGTGATCCCTTACATCAGCATTTCCCAACCAGTGTGCCACAACATACCCATGCACCATCTGACCTGAGCAGTTTTGCCAAGGAATTTGTTAAAAACTACTCAGAGTGTTCTGGACTGGCTCGTGAATATTCATGCATTCATTTGGCTACTATATTGTGTGTGCCTGAAAATAATTAAAGGTATCAAGGTGTGCCACAGCCAAGAAAAGATTGGGAACCACATAGCCTTGTATGTCTGAGGATTGTCCTGGTTTGTCCTTGCAGTAGATGAGAATCTCCACTAGGTGGACCTATTCAATCACAAAATTAGGACCAAATTCTTCTCCGTTCCAGCTTCATTAGTCTTTAAGTGCTGCAAGACTCCTTGCTGTTTTTGCTTTACAAGACTAACACGGCTGCCCCTTTGGAGCTTCAATAGGGTGGTACTGGTGTAACTCTGGGGAATCTGACTAAATGTCTGTCATTAAGGGTGTCTGATGCTTTTGCAAATGCTGCAAACTGAACCCCTTGCTCCCTGAGGGACAACATAGGCAGTGACAGAATTTCTGCCTCCCAGTGTCCTGCCAAATGTACCACACTCATTTAATTTGAATGCAGTATTCCCTAAGGGCTGAATTCTGGGGTGCATTCTCTCAGCCTCTGTCCTGATAATTAGGGGAACCATAATGCTTTTATGATGGCAGTTTTCTGATGCAGACACTTAGAGCCAGGCTTTTAAAGAGATTCAAGTGTCTAAAGATGCAGGTCAGTGCCAGGGACAGTTCCACCAATCAATGCCCTAGCCTCTGACTTTGCCAGATCTGTCTTCAGGAAAACCATTTGAGACACATGGTTCAACTTCTGTGCAAGTATAACCAGGAGTGCCCCGGGACTGGGAAAAGACCGGGGGCTCGGGCACTGGGACTCAGGGCTCGAGCCCCGTAAGCCCAGCAGCAGCAATGCCCCTGAGTGTAACCCATATGCCTAACTGAACCCTATCTCTTTAAGAGACCTATTGAGATTGGGTTACTGTTGCTGGGCAGATTTAGCTGCCCAGAGGGAGAAATTTCTGGAACAAGGAGCAGTAGCATGAGCATGCTCCATGGTTTCTGCTGTTCCTAGTGTGGTCAGATGCCACGAGAGCAGCAGCCAGAGCAGTGGGTTGAGTAGAGCCCATGTGCTCAGTGGGTGACTGGGAGAAGCTGAGCCAAGAGTGGACAGCAAGATGTTTTCTCTTTGTTCTGGAGCCTTTTGCAAGAGCGTTTCTTCGTATTTATATGTGATTGAGTGCTGGTTAATCAGTAAACTGACTGGATGACAAACAAGGAGTCTGGTGGCACTTTTAAAGATTAACAAATTTTTATTTATCACATGAGCTTTTGTAGGAGAAAATCCCACTTCATCAGACACTTGAAGGAGAACTTACAGAATGGGAGCAAAATAAATGTAAGGGGGTGTGAGTCATAGCATCAGGTCAGACTCTTACAGCGAATCAAAACAATTATTTGGATTCACAGGGTCCAGTACAGCAATTAGCAGGCAGAAGGGGTGGGGGGAGGAAAGCAGAATTACCTGTTGTAACAGGAAAAGAGCCAATAGTCTCTGTTCAGCACTGAGTTCATGGGGTCAAATCTGCATATGAATTCCAGTTCTGCAGTTGCTCTTTGAAGCTTTGTTTTGTTATTCATGTGCCTGGGTACACCTATTAACAGATCAGTAATTCAGTGATCATGGAGGTTGAAGTGTTCCTTTACTGGCTTCTCAGTGATGTTGTTTCTGATGTCAGATTTGTCCATTTATTCTTTTTGATTGATTGGATGGTGGTTTCAGTAGAGGAAGAGTCAGCTACATGGATTTCTACTGAAGATTACTGCAAGCAAAAAAGAGGATAAGCTGCTTCTTTCAACTCAAGTCTTTGGACTTAGTGAACAAAGACTATAGCTGAGGTTTGGGTGAACACCTAAACTTTGGGAACTCTCAGGTCCTTTATCACAGTGTTCTGTGGGGACTGTTCTGTTTTAACTTTTTTTTTTCTTGTGTTATGGATGAGAAAATTGGGAAATGATGAATGTGGATATACTAAATAGCCACAACATGTTATAAATCTATAACAGTTATGTTTTTTATTACAAGATTTATTAATTTAGTATCTAATAAATTTTGTTATGACTTTTGTTCTTAGTAGCACTTGAATGTGAGAGGGTAACTGAACAGTCTTTGCTGTGAGTCTCTTAAAGACTGAATACTGGTTGAACACCAGCTGGTTCTCCAGAGGAATTGAGATATTCTTTTAAGGCACTGGAGCAAGGCTTTATGTGGATTCTAGCCCACACTATGGTTACACAAGCCTTGCCCTGTGTTTGTGTTTCAAGTGGTGGCTCCTATTGTTGCATCTGTCTGGTTCCATAAAGAAGCTAGTTTGTTTCTTCCATATATCAGAAATGAAGGGCCGTGGCTACACCAGTCAGTTTCAGTCAGGTTTCACGCAACTTCCCAGCCTACCAAATCTTTGCTTTTGCTGTCCAGACCTTTGTAGATGTTTCCTTGTTTCCCTGCATTGGAGGCCACCGTAGTGGAATAAGGGAGCAGAGGCATTGCCTAATGCCAAGGCAAAGGGCATAGCTGCCCTACTCAAAAGCTGGTGGCAGGACAGATGAGGTTTGGGCCGTGAGTGGCCCTTCACATGTCTCACAGCTTTTGCTCCACAGCCCACTGCAACGAACTCGCTTTGTGCAGGAGTGAGCCAACAGACAAAGTGACCCACTGCTCTGCCAGAGGAGCCTGAGTCTTTAGAGAGAAGCATTCCCGTATTAGACTCCCAGGTGTGAGGGGATTTCTGCAGCAGCTGCAGCTGCCTCCTCTCCTTTGGGTTTTAAATTAAACTTATTTGTCAGAAAGTAATGAAACTGCCATTAGGAGAAGCAAACTGTAGCTTCCTATCTTTCAGTTAAACAGCCTACACTCTATGCAGACTAGCTGCACCATGCCCGGTGTTTACAGTAAGTGTTGGCAGGTGGCCAAGTCTTACACAAAATCATTAATCCTTGGAACCAAGTTCTCAGGAAATCCTGCTCTGAAATGTCTGCAAGTTACAAACTTGCTGATTTTGGCCTCAGTGCATGTCACTGTACCCCATGGAGCTCTGTCCTCCTCTGGGGCTCGAGGATCACAGCCTCCCATAGTATTCTTATCAGCAAGTTACAGAAGTGTGGATTGGCTGAATAGACTATAAGGTAGATAGAAAGCTGGCTGAATCTTTGGGCTCAATGGGTAGTGATCAATGACTTGATGTCTAGCTGGCAGAGCTGTAATGCCAGTTTTTGGTGCCCAGGGTGTGTTCTGATCAGAACGTGCCCCCTCTCATTAGTGGTGCTTGGAGCCAGCACCATGAAAACCACACTTTAATAGAGCAGCTCTAAAGAGCTGCTTTGTGCACCCTACCATAGTTACAGCTCTGGCAGCTGGTAACAAGCAAAATGCCCCATGGGTTGGTGCAGGGGTTGGTTTTGTTCAACATCTTCATTAACAATCTGAAGGATGGGGTGGATTGCACCCTTAGCAAGTCTGCAGACACCACATTGAGCTGGGAGAGTGGCAGATGCACAGAAGGACAAGGGATAGGATACAGAGGAATCTACACATATTGGAGAATTGGGCTAAACAGGTCTGAGTGAACCTGCAAGGTGCAGGGGATGAGGGGAGCAGGGAGGTTAATTGCTAGGTGTTTCTCTGCACTGGGTAGGAGATTGTCTCAGCCCCCAGCACACCCATTTCCTTACAGGTGCAGGAGAGTGGGCAGAGAAGTCAAGAACTCAGCTAAGATCCTCACCTGCTAAGAAGGCACTTCATTGCACCCTGCCTGCACTCAGAGGCCTGTTTCCAGCATAACATGGGACTGCACAAGAGTGCTCTTGGAAGCAAAGGACAGGACTCCCCGCATGCCCTTTCCTGCTCTTGGACCTGCATGTACCATGCCCTGGTCAGGCTCAGGCTTGTTATGGTGACTGGAACCTTGGAAACATGCAAGGCTGCATTCACGTAGGGGCTATACGGGCTGGAGCCCTGGGCCCCAAACTGCAACCCATATGGCTCCTGCTGTATCTGCCCCACCCCCTGCTGTTGCCCAGCTAAGCCCCATGGCACTGGGGGGCACAGAGTCCCTGCCCTGCTAGCACTGGAGGGTCATGCCCTGGGCAGTCTAGTTCATCCCCAGTGGCCAGCTGGTCCTATTCGCCTTGGTCCATTCTGGGGCAGGGGCTGGGGTCAGCTGGTGCCCAGCATAGCCTCTGGTGCAGCCCTCCAGGGTGTGGGCCCTGGAAGGCCATGCCAGAGCTGCATGGCGTGTCAGCTGGCGCCATCCCTGGAACGGAGCAGGGTGAACAAGGCTGGTTTGTCCCACTACTGGAGTAGACCAGACAGCACAGGGGCAGGGTGGGAGTGTGGCCTCTGCCCCTCACCCCAGAACCGACCCAGTTGGGGGCCCCCATGGGGGTAAGCGCAGGCCAGGCCTGAGGAAGGGGGCCTCATGGTGGTGGGGTAGCCAAAGGCCCCAAGGCACCTTAATGCAGACCTCAAAACATGTATTAATAGCACTCTTTGACTCAGCCAGAAATGAACCAGTTCCCCAGGAATTCTATTGCATACTGGCAGATGGAAGGCACTTGAGTTGTTCTGGTCAAGGGGCTGAGATTTTCTCCTTTCACCCAGTGGTCCCAGGGGGGATCCTATCCCAGGCCTTTCAGGAAGGAATCTTGAAACTTTACAACACATCCTGCCCTAGCAGCACAACAGGCATCTGTGTGGGTGAGGTGCAGGCTGGGGACTCCTATGCAGTCAGAAGCCTTTGCAGAATCAATGAAAAGCTTTTTCCCTTTAATCCAAGCTGGCCTGTCTCACTGCCCTCCCGCTTCCAGAATCTTAAACACTACTTTCGTTTTCAGGGACTGGGAAATCACATGCTTGCCTGCTCAAAGGCTGATGCAACTGCAGCTTCAGACAGTCAATTATAGAGAGGCTGGCTTTAAAACTAAACAAACAATTACACAGACCATGGAGAAATGGAAAGATGGCCTGAGCTAGAGGGCATCTCTGTCCTCACCTGCCCCCCCCCCCCCCTTGATTCCTCACAGGGCCAGGTGAGTAGTTAGAAGATCCCAGGGACAGGATGGCAGCTGGATTGACTGGGGCATGAAAACAGGGGCACTGCTCTCTGATACAAGTCAAGGAGACTTTACCAAGAAGCTTTTATTTCTTGTGGGACTTGTTTTCAATGTCTACGGGACCTGTGCTGGATGCTGTGGTACACAGTACATGGGTGGGCACAAAAGTGCTCCTGACCAACAGCTTCCCCAAGACTTGAAATTGGGGGCGGGGTGCTCACTAAATTGGAATAACACTGTTACTAGCTGACAACTGGGGGGCTGTTGGGAAATTCAGGCTGGGGAGTGCTAGGGCAATCCCTGCTCCTGACACAGGAGTTAGGGAGAGGAGATGCTCCCAGGCACCTCAGAGTCTGCTTCTGTAACTTCAGGGCTGCAACAAACCCCACAGCAGATTCCCACCCCCGCAGGGGACATAGCCTGTGGATCCACACAGCCACTGATCTGGGGACTCCTCGCAAGTCCAGTCTGAAATCCCATTGTGGGGTGGGGTTCGCTGCTCTGTTCAGAACTTTCTACATCCAAGGGGAGATGAATTTGCCTCTAGGTAATAGTAATGCTGGTGAAAACACTGGCTTACGCCACAGCTGAATTGTTGCCTTCACTGCATTGGCAATGTGCTTTAAGGGCCCATCTTCCCTGTAAGTTAACTTGAGTTATACCTAGAGCAGTGCTGCTGTCCTGAGTCCTGTCCACACACACAACACTCAGCAGGGTGAGTGTGCTGGTGCTTCTGACTCTCGCTGGCTGGACTCTTGAGGTACCGGCTGAGGTCCAAGCCAGCACAATTTATCAGCTGCTGAAATGACCATGCTGAAGCACAAATTTACACTAGAGCCAGCTGAGTGCTGCTAGTTCTCCAGTGCCTTCCCACCGTTCCTGCCAAGTGCCCAAAAAGGACAGGCCAGTTTTTGCACAGTTCATGAGGAAAGAATTCATAGAGCAAAGCAGCTCACTGCAGCACCACAAATGCCAGGGTGTGCCTCCAGAAGCCTTACTGCCACACACACGCTTGAGTGCCGCACCAATGCAGAGGTTGCATTTCATCAAGCCGGACTAACTTGAGAGACGTAACTTGGATGCAGATAACACAAGCGCACTCTGCAGTGATGACAGACCATGCATCAGAGCACCGCCTCTGAAGGGAAGAGGGAAACTGCATTCCAGTCAGTCTTTGGACATCCTGGCAAAGGCTGCCAACAAGGTAGTCAGTTAGTGTCAATTGACAAACACTGTAAACACTGGTCCACAAGGGAAAGAGCTGTGACCCTGTGGTGCAGGCCACCTGATGGTAATATACAGGTTAGAAATTATGTGGGTCATTAACAGCCTGTGCTGAACTCATATTGTGAATCCAGAGCCTTATCCTATAGCCACCGTGGTGCTTCCTCCCCAACAGGGTCAGAGGGAGGCCATTCCAGGTTGCTGCAGCAGGTCACTGCATCAGTAAGTCCCCAATATCTTACGCTGGCCTTCCAGGGGATGGAGTAACACACAGTTTATGGCTGGGCAGATGGCAATTGACAATCCACACGTACTGGTGCTCTGTGTGGGGCAGACCCATAAGCAGGGGCTTCACCAGTGCCCCAAGTTCCCACCGCAGCCCCTGCCTCTCCCGGCTCCATCTCCAGCCATGGATCTGGGGCCGGCCTGCACGCAGTGGCACCTGCTGCTTCCAGCACTGTCCTAAGCTGGGCTGCTCTTGGAGGCGGCGGCTGCTGCCTGACCTGTCCCAGGCTTGTGGTGGCGGGCACCCAAGGCCTGATCAGGCCCGACCTGGGGCCAGGGGCATGGCCTGCAGCCAGGGGGCAGGGCCTGGGCCCATGTCCCGGGTCCCTCCCCGGGGCAGCAAAGCTCCTGCCTATAAGCAGTCTTTGGCTTCAGCCTTTGAGCTAGAACAGAAAACAGACAGTCTAGTTCCAAAGGGGCAGCCATGTTAGTCTAGTTCAGCAAAAAAACCAGGGAGTCCTGTGGCACATAAAGACTAACAGATTTATTCCCCAAAGTATCTGATGAAGTGGGGTTTTCTCTCATGAAAGTTCATGCAATAAATAAATCTGTTAGTTTTTAACAAACACAGTCTGGAGCTCTGACGCTCAGAGCGGGCCAGAGCAACAAGCCATGGACAAGCACAATCCTTCTATCTTTTCAGCTGCAGGTGAGTAGGCCATCACCAGTCTTCTATCCTGGAATCGCCATCCTTTGAGGTTTTTAAGGCCCAGTTTGACAGTAATAGCAAATATGACCTGATCCTATGTTTTACACCCCCTTGCATTTATTTTCATTCCATTCTGTAAGTTCACCCATCTTTGAAGAATCTGATGAAGTGGGATTTTCTCCCATGAAAGCTCATGTGAAAAATAAATCTGTTAGTCTTAAAGTGCCACACGACTTCTTGCTTCTTAAGCCACCATGCCACTTAATTTTTATAAGAATATCTAAGGATTTCTCTTTACGAGAAAGATAGCTTGAGGGAAATTCTAGAACAGAGAGACCCCAAAAGGGCATATTTCCAAATGTCTCCCAGATGCACAGACTGTGTGAGTTTGCTTAGGAAATAAGAGTTAATCGCTAAAATAACCCAAAGCTGTGTACTGCAGGTGCTATGTATGTTGCATCTTTTCTGCTCAGGTGACATGAACACACAGGCTGTGCATATGGGATGTTGAATAAACAGAGCTTCCTAAAACTGACCCCTGTGTGGCTACCATGAGATAGAGGGGCCTCCCTCTGAACCTAATAGGGAGGAATCACTATGCTCCCCCACTGGGCGAAGCCAAACCAGCCCTGCTCCCCACCCCCCAAAAGTGCAGGGGCAGGACAGGTGATATAAAGAGAGGGCCCCACACCTCAGCTGAGGCCAAGACAGGGAAGGAGACAAATGTCTCTACCCTGCTGCAGCACACCAAAGTAGAAACTGAGCTGTGCAAATCCTGTGCCCCCAAAGGAGACCAACTGTGGAGAGGCATTGCTGGGACTGCTGGCCACTGTATACCCAGAGGAGAGCGAGGGCCTATGGACCCAGAGCCATGCCAAGGAAGGGCAATATGAAGCAGTCCCAGGGAATCAAACATTTGACTGATTGTGTGGCAAGGAAATGAGTGAGAATGTTTCAGTGACTTTCCTGCTGACCCAGTGGCTGGACCAACAGTCACTCTTTGGGCCATGGTCTGGGACCTGACAGAATAGAGTGGGCCTAGCCTGGGTCCCTCTGCTGCCTGTCCCACCTTGGGGATGATGGCCTATTCAGCCGAGGCTGGAAGGATGGAAGGTCTGTGCAGACTTACAGGCCATGATCAAGAAACCCGTTAACTTTCTCCAGAATATACTAAACCGACAGCTTCTTCAGACTTTCATTGTAAGCTCTTTTCGGCACTCCCTCCAATTTGTCCATGTCTTTTTGAAACGTGGACACCAGTGTGGACACAGCATTTCAATGACAGTTAATTCTGTGTACAAAATTAAATAGCACCCTCCTCTGCTGATGCATCCAAGGATTACATTAACCCACTTTCGCAGCTCATGTTCAGTTGATTACCAACCAGGACCTGTAAGTACAGGTCATGTAATCATGTAATTGTGACCTAATTTCTTTGGCCCACACCCATAAAAGCATGCAGGCACCTAATATCTACCAAAATCAATGGAAATTAGGAGCTGTTGTGACAACTGGTCTATAGCTTCTGCCTGTTTTAGAATCTGCTATGGAAAGCAGGTCAAGTTATTTTCAATTAAGAATGTTATAAACAGGTGCAAAAGAACCAGACAGAGAAACTGAATTAGTCTGAACCAAATAAGGCCACACTAATATAATCCAAGTAATGTTGAAATTTTGCTTGTTAAAAAGAGATGATATGTAGCTGGAAGTTAATAAACCAAAACTGACGTGTCAGATATTAGGCCTAATTGATGGACAAAATGGCTATGTCTGCAGTGTGTTGTGGGGGGCAGGGAAGTTGACTTAAGTTGACTGTGTCCAGTGCAGACATACCTGGGGGCACCCTACCCCACCCCCGGTCCTGACTGGGCACCCGGAGCCCAATTGTCTCTGGGGTCCTGATCTAGCCATGGGGAGCCCAATCCAGCACCTGCCCTATGGCAAGGAGCTGGGAGCCAAATTTGGATGCCAGCCCCTCTCTGTGGGTGGCGGCAGCTGGCAGCTGGTTACTGCAGTCTGTAGAAAGGGGCTGAGAGCCCAATCTGGCCACCAGCCCTTCTCTGCAGGGTGCAGGGGCTAGGACCTGGCTCCAAGCCCGACCTGGCTCCCAGCTGCTTACGCCATGGAGCAAGCAGCTCGGCGCCTGGTCATTTTCATAGGCCCAGACTCTGTAAAACTGACAAGGCCCCAAGCTGCTTGTGCCACTGTGCAAGCAGCTGGGAACCAGACTGGGCTCCTAGCCCCCCAGCCTGCAGGGACTGGCAGTTGGTTCCTGCAACATGCAGAGGGGAGCTAGGAGCCCGACCTGGCTCCCAGTCCCTCTCTGCAGCCAGGGGTGCATGGTGCCAGCTTTCCCCTGGTCACCTGCAAGCTTCTCCCCCCACTGTGGAGAGGGGCTGGGAGTGTGAATGCAGGTCAAGTCAACCTAAGGCTGTAGTGTAGACGTACCAAATAAGACCCACTTGTTCTTAAAAGAAGAGAGACTTTGGGGGAAAAGAACAGGATAACAAAAGGAAGAGCAGATGGAAGCTATCTGAGTGAGCTTCACCATGACAGCTGCCACTCCCAGATTGACTTTGTCCTAATCCTGAGGGTGGTCCTGAGCAGCTCAGGACAGAGAGAGGGACCTATTGCCCCTCTTTACAGCTCCAGCTGACTCAGAAACACCTAAAATTAAACAGGATTGGACAATAACAGAAGCTCTAACTTCTGCTCATACCAACTAACTTCTTTTACTCAAAGGCCAGTACTTACCATTTTAATACCATTGAAAAGACAGTCAAACCAGGGATTTTTCCTTTTAAAAACTAGCTCCTGCTAAAAGGAAGAAAACTAGGCATGTTGTTATAATGAAGGCCTTACTTAGTATTTTACATTCCAAACATTTTAAGTGCTTTCTTTTCTTTTCTGTATCTTTAATACAAAGTGAAAGGGTTTCAATGGTCTGTTTGCCATGGATTAAGTAGGCTAAGGTTCCAGTATACCAGACTCCAAACCTTGTTCATCAAGATTTAGTGTTGGACAGTGACTGGGTTATGGTAACACTTTTAGTCTATTTATTCCACCTCTTGAATTAACACAACAGAGCCTAAATGCCTTTTGGATTTGGGCCTTTGTTCCAAGATATTACAGTAAGAGCAATTTAAATGCAGACACTAGAAAGTCACATACCTTGTTGCCCTTGTAGGCCAAGCTCATTACATTCTCCCCCATAACTCTGTCCCTTTCTATTTCAGGGACTTGCTGCAATCCCCCTTACCTCATGCCAGGGCCTCTAGGTACCTCCTCTATTTGCTCCCATACACCCATTGTTATTCTCTTTTCTTTCTCTTTCAGGGTACCAGCACTTCAAACTGCATTGGGAAGATGAGCAATGCTGAGATGGAGGTTGCTATGCCAAAAGTTGTTAATGGCTGCCATCAACCAGTTCTTTGATATACAGGCAATTACAGAGGTGCCTGGAGGTGCCAGCAGTGCTAATCAGGTCCCAGGAATGCTATGTGTTCCCCATTTCCCTTTCTAGTTTTCCCCAAAATTCGTAGGGATCTGCCCATGTATGCCAAGAACATTCCCCAAAATTTTGGAATTGATCAACTGTGGCATTCAGAAGTTATCACATTTTGCATTCAAACAGAAAAATCACATCTTGAATGCAAGACCTTGCAAGATTGTCTAAGAGTGGAAATAAGTCGAATTCAGATACCTTCATCTAAGATCAGCTTGTGGGCAATCATTCTGAGAAAACCAGGACGATCCTGCTAATGCCAGATAGGAGGCTACTTAAGGGAATGTCTACACCGCAGCGTGATGATGTGACTGTGGCATGGTCAGCATATTCATCTGGCTTTAATCTAGCTAGCACAGATAACAACGGTCTTTCAGACATGGCAGCATGGGCTTCAGCACATTGGCCCCCAAAATACATGCCTGTTGGGCTCCCTGTGCTTAGTAACTAGACCCCACTAAAATCCGTGTCACCATGTCTTCACTGCATCTGATGACATGGGTTGCACCCCATGAAAACTTATGCCTAAAGAAATTTATTAGTCTTTAAGATGCTACAGGACTCTCATTCTTTTTGCTGTATACAGACTAATATGGCTATCACCTGGAATGTGACAACACTGTTATTGTCACTGGTCTACCTTAAAGTTAGCACGTTTTCTTACCCTTGCTTTTCCCTTGCGGTGTAGACATGCCCTCAGTGTACGTCTCCACTGCAGCTAGGAACAAGCCCATCAAGCCAGTCAGGTAGATAGATTCCTACTAATGGGACTCAAACTGGCATGGTAGAAAGAGCGATGAAGACATTTCTTCTTGGGTAGAAGCTCAAGCTCTCGAGCTCACCTGACCCCTTATGCTTCAGAGCCTGAACTCCAGCCCATGCTAGCATGTCACCTTGGCATTTTTTGCATGCAACCCTTCTGCCAGATCAGGCTGGCAGAACAAGGGCCAGGTTCTATACCTAGGGGTTTCCCAATAATGTAACACCACCAACCAGCTCAAGCCTCCACCCAGATTTCTGGGAAATCTTGCACTGTTCCCTGGGCACCCCAAAGGGTTAAGTCTTCCCCACTCACAAGCATGAGTCTGAGTGTAGTAAACAGAACTTTTAATAGTAGTAAAACAGAGTGTAAAAGGCCAAATAACAGAAATCAGTGCTGATCTAGCAAATCAGTACAGAGCAAAGTTCCCAACAACCCACACCGCATAACAGAACATACAAGACTTAATGCCAAAACCAGCACTGATCTGGAGAATCAGTGCTCATCAGGCCTCCAACACGATCCCACATATCATAACAGCAAAGGTAAACTCACTAGCAAAATCGGCACCGATCTTGAGAATCAGTGCTAACTAGGCTCCCAACCAACCCCAGCTATGTAGAAAGTCTCTTTCATGCCAGCTGTTCACCGGCACCATTTACTGGCCACTCACTCCATCCAATAGCACCATCGCTTAGATCTGTCCACTGTCCACCAGCTCCACCCACCAGTCACTAACACCACCCAGCTCACTACTGACTCCCTCATCTACAGCTCCTCTTCAGTAATTTCAGCTCTAAGAGAGGATTTTTATTCTCTAATAATAATGTTTGCTTCTTTCTCTAGTGATTCCAGCTCTTAACTTCAAGTAGCTGCAAACAGCTACCTCCATTTAAATGACAAAGACCTCAGAAAAAGCCTAGCCAGAACTATCATTAGACAGAGCAAGCAATAGAAGGTGAGGTAGAGAGAGCCTAAAACCCCCACCCCTGTCTTCAACTTTTTTCAGGCTGAAACATGCAGTCGCTTTTCCTACAAGCCTCTTCTAAACTAAGGGTAGTTTTTACCCTTTAACTAACCCAGCCAGATTTGAAACAAACAGAGTGTAGCAATTCACAAAAAGATAGTATTTCATATTTCCCCTCACTAGAATTACAGATATTGAAAGATTTGTGATCAGACTAACCCCAAATACCATTACCCACTATGCACTGCACCCAGTATGCTAATACCTAATTGTGCTCTTTGTGTTCATGCTAATACAGGATCCATGCAGATTAGATGTCCCCCTCAGAAGCTGTTAGGCACAGCTTCTAAGCCTACCTTACACAATCACTAGTCATGTGGGCAGTTGTGTGAGTCTATCTATCTGGCCTGGGAGACTTGTTCCCAGCGATACTGTACACAGACTCTGAGTGGCCACTGGCAGGTCTTTTAGTTGACCCATCTGAGCTGCTAACCTTTTATATGGTGCATGACAGAGGTCAAGCAGCCTTCCAGAGATGATGGGGAAATGTTTAAAAATTGTACATGTAATGGCTAGGGCTAGACTCAAACTTTAAAATGTGGATTCAAGGTAAAGGGAAATAATTTCTTTCTGTTTTAACTCAAACCCCAGAACCCTAAAGCATATGGGATCACTGAAGAACACAAGTGGTGTACATGTGGATCATGCAATGTATCACTGCTGTTGTCTCTGTGTTCCTAAAATGAATGTGTGTGTGTCTCTCTCTCTCTCTCTCTCATGTGAACAGGACCAGACCTGCTATGCAAAACCAAATGAATGACAGTAATGTGCGATTCTATCTGAGTATGTGCATTACGAGAACCAGCTACTGTTACTTTGGTTTCAGTTTAGTGGATGGGTGCGTTTTGTGTGGGCTGGGCAGGCAGAGATGTAATTTTTAACTCTTTGGAGCTTGTTTTTTCTACTTCTGTCATGGCTGGCCCTGTATATTCCTTTGAAAAAGTAACAGTTTGGAGGAAGCACCTATCCAGAGAAATGTGGTAGAAAGTGTGTATTGGTTTTGAACCTGCCTCACTGAAGTCAGTAGACACAAGGCTAGGCATAGAATTCTGAAGCAAAAGGTAGGGGCTGTGCTTCAACCATCACTATGAGTAAAGGAAACAAGTATCTTGTGTCAGTCTGGCAGGATTTGCCTCTAATCCCTCACCTTATCAACAGGTGCTGAGACTGCTATGAAGGGTCGGATCCTGCTGGCTCATTACCACATCTGGACAAAGAGGTCAGAAAGATGCTGCAGGGAATGAAAGGGGTCAGCAACCTTTGCCAGCGCCTATGCCAGCCCCACCCACCGCACCCTCAGAATGTGCCAGGGACTCCAGGTTGGAAGGGGTGAGGCTAGGGTCCCTGGGAGCAGGCGGCCCCAGGGTGTGTGGGGGGACATGGCTGAGGTCCCTGAGGGTGGAGGGGGCTGAGCTGCCCAGCTCCCCTCCACTGTGGGGCCAATTGACACTGGACCCTGCACCGTGCCGGTCCCCCAAGCAGAGCCGTGCTTCTTTGGCTCCCCGTGCCAAGCCACACTGCTCCCCCATGCTGAGCCAAGCTGTGCTGGCCCCCAAGACGAGACGAGACGAGACGAGCCACGCTGCACCAGCCCCCCGCACTGAGCTGAGCCATACCATTCCAGCCCCTTGCACTGAGCTGAGCTGTGTCGCTCCAGCCCCCCACGCTGAGCCAAGCTGAGCCACACCACTCCAGGACCTGAGCTGAGCCATGCCACTCTGCGCCAGCCCCCACGCTGAGTTGCACCACGCCGGCCCCCCAAGCTGAATTGCACTGCTCCAGCCCCCGAGCAGCACTGGACTGCTCTGGCTCTCGTGGTCCCAACCTCCAGGCCATGCTTGGGGGCAGGGCCAGGGCAGAAACCTGAGCAGTGCTGCGTGCCGCTCAGAATTGGCCCGTGTGCCAAATCTGGCACACGTGCCAGGGGTTGCTGATCCCAGGGCTAGAAGTGGTGCTAAGGGAAATCTTAGAAGCAGCCAAGTGTATGAAAAAGACTTGAGCTGTTCTTTGATACCTCACTGGATTGTGTTTTCACTTTACACAATATGTGGGTGGTGTTTGAAGGGAATGCTGAGAAAAATGCCTGCTCACACCCTTCTGAAAGCAGAAGCCTGCAGAGAGGGAAATCTGAACTCTGGGTTGTCGTATCCTGCCCACAGACCAACGAGATTTCTTAGCTGAATTTGTCTGGGTTAGTGGGAAGTTCTGCTGGGTCACTTCTGTGCTGTGCTGTACGGTAACAGGATAGGGTTAAAAGCTTACATGATAAATAGTCAAGTGGAGTTACCTATTTTAAGCATATTACACTTTTTAAAACACACTTTCCTCTTCTTTTTATTTACAGCTTTCCTCTTGCTTTAAAAATAACAAGGGAATGTCATTCGGGGGACACCTAGCAAAGACCACCATTCATGAAGCACCCACTGGCTATGTCTACACTACAAAAGCTAAGTCGGCTTTATAAAGTCGCCTTAATAAAGTCTACTTGAAGTTAACTTTAAGTAGACCTTATGAAGTCAACTTAGTGAAGCCACATTCCATTAAGTCAACTTTATAAAGTCGACTTTAATGGCCACATTGTGTTAAGTCGACTGATGGAACCTGAAAGTCTTGAGGCCTTATGTTAACATGCCTCAAACTGGTCCTTCAAACTCTCTTCTGGAGGACAGAACAGGAGCTTGTCTACATGGACTATCCAGTCTTTGGCCTCTTTGCGGAACTTTCAATAGAGAAGCCAGTAATTATAGTGGTTTTGCAAGGACTGTTCCAGCATCTTGACTAAGATTCTTTTGCATTTCCCAGAGAAGCTATGAAAATGTACATATGGCTGTACGGTCACAGGCGGTAGAGAGCCACAACTATCTGGTTTGACAACAAACTCCCTCTGGGAAACTCACATCTCAGCCCCAGGAGGCATTGCTAAAGGCCGGCGATGCGAAGTCCACACCTCAGTTTTCAAAATCTTGAGTGAGGGCCCACAAAATAAACTTCATGTAAACTGTTGGGTTATTTATTTGCATTTTGGTTTTAAGGTACATTTTCATACTTCTATCTGCAACTATGAGGGCTACAAAGTTTTTAAAAGAATCACCAAATATTATGAGACTCTCGTGGAACGAATTTAGGTTTATTTTCTACCACAGTCTTATGGTAAGTGTCATTTGGCATTGTGGACAGCTTTGGGTGAGAAGCATTTTGTATTCTGTATGTTTGTACAGATACAGTGGCAAGGCACCCCCTTTTACCTTGTCAACCTTGGTGTTTCTCCCCCAGGTGATGGAGGCCCACAGTAAATCATTCCTATTCTGATTCCAGACTGAGTTTATTCTTCACTCTGGTTTATCTTTCAGTATTCATACAGCAGGCCCATGGCAGACTGGAATAGTTCTTTTAAGCAAAACAAAAAAACAAATCACAACACCCAATAACCCCCACCTTTCCCTGCCTCTTTCTGGGGCTTTGCCCTCCTATGCTGGCTCCTGGTCTCTAGTCCAGTTGTTCCCGACATTTTCTCTGCTGTAGCACACCTCACTACCTTTAATCGATTTGAGGCACACCACCATATAGTTTCCAAATGAACTCCTGAATATTCATGAGCCAGTTATCCAACCCTGAGCTCTTTGAGTAGTTCTTCAAAAAATTTTGTGGCACACTTGCTCAGACCTGCTGGCAAACCTATGTGCCACGGCACACTGGTTGGGAAACACTGCTCTAGTCCACCCCCAACCAGCAGTTAACTTGGTTGTTTTTCCTACTTACAGGGAGGTGAGAGAATCTTCCATCCAGGAGAAGACTTTTCTGCCTGCTGCACCTTGTTTTTCATCCCTTCTCTCTCTCTTTCTCTCCCCCCGCCAGAAAAGGGTTTTTCTAAAGTCACTGGCAGCCCTCCACTGGCCTCAGGAGTTTCTGACTGACCTAAGTTAATGTCTTTTTTGTTCATAGAGAATAGGGCCTTCACTGTTCTAGGGCTGATAGATCTGCCTGCCATCCCTCTCTTCTATCTGTCAGATCTGACTTCATCACATACATACAAGTACTAGATATAGGGAGGCTATGAAGGCAGAGGATTAGGAGTCTTGTTTTTTGGTTCTGCTTCTGATGAGTTGTATAACCTTGGATAACTCACTTGTGTCTGAACTTCAGAGTGACTACTGGTTTTGACAACCTAAACATTTGGGTGCCCAACTTTAACTGCCTTTGGCCTGATTTGCAGAACTGCTGAGTATACAACACAAACTGAAGTAATGAGAGCTACAAGTGAAAAGTGGGCCCTAGATGTCTCAGCCTAGGCATGCAAAACTCAGATACCCAAAATCAGAGCCCACTTTTAGAAATCATGGCTTTAACCATTATGTGCCTCAGTCTCCTTCTGTGCATCAGGGATCATGACACTTCCCTTACACGGCAAAGCTGAGGCTTCAGCTTTACTAAGGTTGGTTTGTGAAACACTAATGTTCTCAGATATACTCTGCAACAAAAAGGCAAAGTGTTTATGTTTACTTTGGACACAAACCAGAAATGAAAGCTCATTCCCCAGCCCCTGCATGACCTACGCCCAACTCAGACTGAGAGCTCACTTTGAACAGGACACACAGCTATTCAAATGATTACATATGTTTCCTGACAATAAACCAGAGGCACAAGCAGAACTTGTGCAGCAAGACAACTAACTTGATCATAATTTGGCAAAAGTAAGAGGAAGCCTTATAGAAGCATATTCCCTTCAAAGGCAAACTGATTAACTGCGCTTAGTCTTTAAGTGCCACAAGACTCCTTGCTTCTTTTCCTGAACTAGACTAACATGGGTGCCCCTTTGGAACTTTGCACTCCCTTTGTTTTTCAAAAGCCAATTAAAAGCTTTGAAACATCATGAGTCTGGCTCTGATTTCACATTCGTGGGACTCATGAGAACTCCAGTGAAAGCAAAAGATTTACACTTGTGTAAACCTGGTCTAAATGAGGTCCAATCAGGCCCATGCCACTTAGATCCAGTTCTGCTTATATCTAATATTTTCTGATTTTTTTCCCCTTTCCTCATTTATTAATAACTAAATAGGGGTGGACGGAACCCTGTATTTCTTATCCGAAGGGGCAGCTGTGTTAGTCTAGTTCAGTACAACAAACAAGGAGGCCTGTGGCACTTAAAGACTAACAAATTTTTCTATTGCATGAGCGTAAGTCAGGGGCGTCGCTAGGGTGGGGAAAGACCCAGGACGCGGGCCCAGCCCCGCCCCCGGAGGGCAGGCCCCACCCCCAGCCAAAAGGCCACACCCCCTGGCCCGGGATAGGGCCAGGGGGAGGCCGCGCCGCCACTGCCAGGTAGCCCGCGCTGTGGTGCAGCGCAGCTCAGTGTAGCCTGGCCCGGCGCGGCCAGAAGCGGCCGCTGGAGGCCGGGTCCGTGGCCGCAGCCCTGGATTCCCGGCCGGGGATGGGGCTGCCGTGGCCGCAGCCAGGCCCCGGATCCCCAGCAGGGGACAGGGCCGCCGCGGGCGGCCAGCCGAGCCCCGGATCCCCGGCCTGGCCACCGGTAGCTGCGGCGACCTCGTCCCCGGCCGGGGATCCGGGACCTGGCCAGCAGCCCGCAGTTGCAGCGGCCCAGTCCCCGGCTGGGGATCCAGGGCTGCGGCCGTGGGCCTGGCCTCCAGCGGCCGTTTGTGGCCGTGCCGGGCCAGGCTAGGCTGAGCCATGCCACACCGCAGCGTGGGCTAGCTGGCGGCAGCGGCGTGGCCTCCCCCTGGCACTATCCCGGGCCAGGGAAAGGGGCCTGCCGGACGGCCAGTTAGGCCCCGGATCCCTGGCCAGAGGCGTGGCTGCTGTGGCCGCAAACCGCCAGGGATTGGGCCCCGGATCCCCGGCCCGATTGGGCCGGATAACCAGGGCACCAGCGTTGGGACCCGGGGCACATGCCCCGGGTGCCCAACGCTAGCGACACCACTGGCGTAGGTGGGAGAAAATCCCACTTCGTCAAACACTTTGAAGCCCATCTTCAAAGCATCTGATGAAGTGGGATTTTCTCCCATGAAAGCTCATGCAATAAACATATATGGTAACCTTTAATTGCCACGGGACTCCTTGTTGGTATTTCTTATGTCATACAAAGCCCACACAGCCTAGTCCTGAATGTTCCCGTTACTGAGGAGAAGGATGGTCTTATATCTAAATCACAGGACTGAAAGCCTTGACTTCTCAGTTTTGCTTCCAATTCTTCTTCTTTCTTGCCACTTCCCTATTTAGGGTCAGCAACTTCTGTAGCCTTCTTTTAAAATTCATGACTGATTTTATGTCTGGCTGTTATTCAAACTGTTGTCTCTAAGGTCTGCTGACATTCAGTCTATGTACTGACAGTGTTTGGCCTCCCTCTTGGTCATCTCCCATTCACGATCATTACAAGAGCCATCCTACCAATATAACTCTCAGGTCTCTACTCAACCTGTTCACATTGACATAGTCTGGTGTCCCTCAACTCATTTGCAAGTGGGGTCCCTCACAAGCTCATTTCATTTCCTGTCATGGAGCATCCAACCACTTCATCATCTCAACACCTTTATTTTGGTGGGGGACAACATATTGTTTCAGTTTTGGGTTCCCCACTACAAAAAAGATAGGAACATGCTAGAGAGAGTCCAGCGGAGGGCAACCAAAATGATTAAAGGGCTGGAGCACAAGCCCTATGAGGAAAGACTGAAAGCATTAGGCTTATTTAGTCTGCAGAAGAGAAGATTGAGGGGGGATTTGATAGCAACCTTCAACTACTGGAAGGGATGCTCCAAGGAAGATGGAGTTCGACTGTTCTCGGTAGTAACAGAGGACAGAACAAGGAGCAATGGTCTCAAGTTGCGGTTAGGAAGGTCGAGGCTTGATATTAGAAAAAACTTTTTTACTAGGCGAGTAGTGAAGCACTGGAATGAGCTGCCGAGGGAGGTGGTGGTGTCTCCATCTTTGGAGGTGTTTAAGGTCCGGTTGGACAAAACCCTGACTGGGATGGTTTAGTGGGAGTGGTCCTGCCTCTGGCAGGGGGTTGGACTAGATGATCTATGAGGTTCCTTCCAACCCTATGATTCTATATTGGTTTATTTTCTTGTGGCTGGCCAAGTTTCTGTTCTGTACGTGACAGCTTGATCTATGTGGGTGGCAGCTGTTGCCAGGAGATACACAAGATACATAGTTTAGCTTGCGTATCTCCCATCAGCTTACTTACTTTTACACAGCACAGTGTCTTCACTGAGCTGTGTCAACACCTTACTCCTTTGTGGGTGTTAGATTAATCGTGTTGACTGGAGAGTTGCTGCATTGATCCCTGCTGCCAAGGCAGTGAAAATATACCCTAGGATGGGTAGATTTACAGTTTTATACATTCTACCTTTTAACTTTATTGGAATCTTTATCCCAGAGAACTGGAGTCAGCTCCCTCCATTTGCAACAAGCAGTTGTGGTACAATAGCAGGCATCACTCAGGTGGGTACCTTTGTCAGAAACTATTGATATTAGGTAGTTCAATTCTGTGTCTATAATATCCTTTATGGTGGGTCCTCCCCCCTTAGTTTTTATAGCCTAAGTCTTACCAGTGTTTAGTTTCAATCTCTTATGCTCAAAACTGTGTTGCCACTTGCTGGGTCTCACGATGTACTGCACTTATTATTAAGTCATCAGCGAACACAGTTGTCATATTCCAAGGCACCTCTTCTCATATATTCTTATACATCACATCCAAGACAACGTTCAACAAGAATGGGCTCAATGCTGACCCTGGGTACTGGCCAGCATCTTGGAAATTTTCTGTTGATTTTGACTACAGTAGTCATTCCATCATGGATAAGATGGACTTAACCTTCTGGCACACCACTCCATCAGACTCCACTAAACTAATTCTCTTTGTGTGTGATTGTATACCTTCTCCAAGTCCACAGAACCATGCCCATCTCTTTTTTCCGAACTTTTCCACACAGATTAATAGACGATATATAGCATTAGTTATATTTCCTAGCATAAATCCATACTGATCCATCCAAATTTCAATTTTTCCATGCAAATGCTTTTCAATAATCTTCTCTGTATTTTAATCCCCTGTGACATCACCTTAATTGGGTGATAATCAGCCTCACAGCATAATATCTGCTTTGTGTTTAGAGCACTACAAAGCTTTTACACCATTCATCTGGAACTTCCTCTTTCTTAAGAATATAATTTTGAACAGATCCGTAAAATAATTTGATGACTTCTCTTCCCCCACAGTTCAGCACGTTCTCTCTGTTTCTTTTAGCACAGGTGCCTTCTCCTTTTTCATTTTCCTAAATGTCTCCATGACCTCTTCCTCCTGTATACTATCTAGCATGCTTCAGTTTGACTTACATATTCTTCCTTCCTTCCTACAGTTCTCCCCATTCATCACTCCAGAGCTCCTTGTCACCATTCACTTGCAATATATCACGTTCATTTCTAAAATAAGCAAATTCATTCACATCCCTCATTTTCTCTCTTGCCTTATTAATGGTAAGGTATCAATGGTCTTTTCCCACTCATATCTTCCTGGCAGATGATACAGTTCATCAGAGTTTTAGATGTTACAACACATCTTTTGACCTCCTTTTTTTTTTTTGCCTCATATAAGCCATGTTATCACTACTCAATCCACTGGCCCACCATTTTTTAAAGGCAAATTTTAATTCTCAGTGGATTCTTTAACTTAAGGAGTCCACCACTCACTTTTGACAGTGGTGTCATCACAGCTAGGGCTTCATGTGCTGTTTTCAGTAACATTAACTTAAGTTTGTATCAATTATTCTCCAAACATCCCTGTTTGTAGTTAGGAAACCTACACATTATTTCTTATTTAAAGATTTTTTTCATTCTGATCTTAAGTTTTCACCACTTAGGCATTTTCCCGTGCCCAGGAGAGAGATGCCAACATGGTCCATTCACTCTGAAGTTCATAAGAAGTCTCTACTGCTTCACGATGAACTTGCTGGGTATTGCTGTACAATTACCGTACAATTCATTGTTAATGATTTATTAAGAAACCAACTAGGATCTGTGTCCTCCCCTGGCATGAATTTTGAGATGGCTTTTTGTCATGGGATGCACATCTGTGCACCCTGGATTATGATTTTTCTGTTCACTTATGCACTGTGAGTGTACATTTTTATGCCAATTACACCATGCAAGGTTTGTTTATGGATGCTCATAACCAATTCTCCATGATTACTGTGATGATGTTGCCTGCAGCCTCATGCATGCATATTGATGTGTAGCATGGCTCACAGGGGTGAGAGACAGAGAGAACTCTCTCCCAGCAACATTGTACACAACCACAGCTGTAAGCAAACAAGTACCTGGAGAAGGCAATAAAGGTATGCTAACTGAGGTGGCTCAGACCAGACGAAGAGGTCACTTCTGCCCAGAAGGGGAAGGACAAGGGGGAGTGAAAACAAAGACAGACACTTGGAAGGATTTCAGGGCTTTTTGCCCGGGAATCTCCATCTTGAAACAACTTAAGCAAGATCTGGGCCCTGCCTGGTCTCAGGCCGAGACTGGCTGTACAAACATCTGACAGCCAAACATCTTGAACATAAGCTTGGACACTAAGGTCAGGTTAAGTAGAGATATTAGGTTAGTACGCTTTTCACTTTTTATTTCCTTTTGGTGACTCCTGACTCATTTGTATTGTGATTCTGCCATGATTGGCCATATTCTTAGAATTATAATCTGATAAATAAACAAGTAGTAGTTTTATCTAAAGCTGTGTGGTCTTTAGAGGGTGTGAGTGAACAAAGGCTTTGTTAAATGGACGGACTTGAGTCTATGGTGATTGGGAGCGGGTCCCAGTCTCTGTAGACAGTGGATACCATGATGGCATCTGGGACCAGGGGTGCTTGCTTGGGGACCGTCCCTCAAATAGCCAGAGGGCATATACCCACTGCTTGGTACTAATTGCATGCGAGAGGCTGAAGCTGACTGACTCAGGAGTAAAGTCAGTAAAGTGGGGCGAATTGGGTTTCAGGAGTGGGAAGCGGGTGATCAGAGCAGCACACTGGACCTGATCTGGGGGGTGGCCTGTCACACTTTTCCTCTTCTGAAAGGGTACTACATCTGCAGTCTTCATGTGTAGAGCCAGACAAATCTGTATGACTATTTTCTCCCTACAAGCTTTCTCCCTCACTGATTCCAGTGCTGTGCCCTCTTGAACTGTGCAGTTTCTGCAGTTCCAACATCTGCATTTAGATCTGCTCCAATAATTAAACTTCTTATAGGGTGGAATGTTTTGAGTAAGACACAACTTGTTAAAAATGTCCTCTTTTATCCTCTGTGAAAATTGATTCTGTTTCCATCTATGGAGCTGATTTGCTGTGTGGCCATAGGCAAGTCACTTCTCTTATCTTTCCAAAAGATATACTCTAATTCCACTAGAAAATATAGACTTGATACAGGAAATGCTGGGTGAAATTCTCTGACCTGTGCTAACGAAGAGGTCAGACTAGATAAGTATAATGGTCCCTTCTGGCCTTAAAATCTATGACTATGCCTCAGTTTCTCCATCCCTAAAAAATAGGGATAATAAAGAGATCTATTCCATGGGGATTTTGTGATGTGATGCATATAAAATTATTTAGTATACTAGTACCTGAAGACCTCAGCTGAGATGGGGGCCCCAGTGCAGTAGACACTCTATCAAGTCATAATATAAGACTTTCCTTTTCAAAAGAGCTTATAGCATTAGAGATAAAACAGGCAAAAGAAATATTATAAGCCCTATTTCAAAGATGGGGAACTGAGGCAGAGAGATTGTGAGTTGCCTAAGGTCACATGTGTAGTCTGTAGCAGTGCCAGGAATTTAATCAATATTCTCAAGTCCACTGCCTTGCTTTACACATCCTTGCTCTGGAGTAAAGTGCTTTCAGATCCTCACATGGAAGGCAATATGGAAGTGAGAGACAAAGGAAGCCCTCTCTGCATGGGGATTAGGTGGGTAACAGGGGTAACAGGGCAGAGTGGGGAAACTGGAGTGTCAGGGATGGGAGAAGGCAACAGTTCTCAACATGGGGAGTGCGAGGAACCTGAGCTTGGTGAGGTGGGGGGTGGGGTCCCTACCTGCTTCCCAGATGGATCCTGGTTCCTGCTCTTACCTTTACCCACTCACACATACACACAGTTTACAGGGAATGATGCACACAGGTGGCAAGCTAGTTCCACTGCCCCTGACAGAAATGCATATACAGGAAATGACAGTCTGGAGGCAGAAGCCTTTAGCTACTTGAAATGATACTGAAAGATTTTTTCTGTGCATAAGAACAGTAAGTCTGGGTCCAGTTCTGTCCTGACTTACACCAACACAACCACCACTGACCCAAGTGTAGTGGTACAGGTCTAGCTGATTCCTTGCCCCTTTTTGCTATCAGGTAACTCATGGGTTAAGGCCAGCAGTACACATGTTCCAAAGAGCATTGCCTGTCTTGTGTGTGGGAGTAAATGTCATATCCCACTGCACAGACTGTTTATAGCACAGCCCTACTTGGGAAGTGAAACTTCTTAATGGTGAAGTTTTCAACCAGTTGCTTCAGGTTTCAGTTCAGCTGTTTTAGTTTCTAAAGCAGATGAGACGTCATTGCATAGTGGGGCACTGAGAAAGACAGCTTCCTGGTTGAGACTTTATGGCTGCAGCAGCAATATAGAGTGTGCTGCTGGAATGGGTGGTGATAGGAGGTAAGGAAGAAAGCTACAAGACTTGGTTTCTCTGAATGAAAACACTAACAGGTGGAATTGCTATATATTAGTAAGTAGGGGCCAAATTCTGATCTCAGGAAAGCTGATGTAAATCTGGCCCAAATCCAGTGAAATAAATGGAATTACTCAAATGTACATGAGACCAGAATCTGAACATACAGGCCAATTGTGTTATATAAATCTTCATTCAGATAAAATCTTTCATGTGGATGATGGGGGAGAAAGTAGGCACCTGTGATACTTCCCTGGGCTGACCAGGGTTGTGAGGCACATTGCTCCCATTTGCCATTCGCAAGAGGAAGCCTCATCTGTGCCTTCCAGCAGTCAGCTCCCAACTACACTGGCAACACAAGCTCTCCCCTCTTGGCTTTACAGTCTCTCTCCAGAGTAGCAGTAGGGACACTTTGCCCCTCATGCCCTCCCTGGAGTATCCAGCCCTGGCTCCAAGACACGGTCCTCCCAGCTTACCAATTCCACTTCAGATCACTACTCTGCTTAACATCCAGCACTTAGATATGCTTATAGTGAAATCAAGTACACATTTATTTAAAAAGCATAGAGATTCAATTAAAAGCAAGACATCATACTGGAAACAAATGGCTATATATAAAACAAAATCTGAACATGCAATATAGGGCCTAGATTTAATTAACAAGATACTCTCCTGTCTTGTAAAATATTGCTCACCCGAAGTCCTAGCAGCATTTTACAGCATTTTTGGCTGGAATTCTCCATTCATGAGACAGACGACATGGCATCAGCTTGTCTTCTAGGTGAAGAAGTGCCAAGCAAGGTACTAAAAGTCAAGCTATACCTAAACATTCCTTTGTCTTCAGAAGTTGGACATATCCCTACTGTTTGTTTTGTTCTGTGAACTTCCTCTCCAGATTTCACACTCTTATTGATCCTATGACTCAGTATGCAAATAGACATGTATTCTGAAGCATACAATAAATGACCAGACAAGGAGATAGGAATCTGCTACCTGAAGGTGTCCTCCTGCTTGAATGCAAGATTTCCAAGGTGTGTCATTGCCTGTGAAACGTCTTAGCTCCAAGACCTTAAGAACAAACTTTTTAGCACAGACATAATTTCTTAACTATTACCTGTACATATATTATGCACATTATACTTATGATTATGATGGCCAGGAGGCTACTGCAGAGCTCAGTAATTCTGCCACACACCTAATGGCCAGCCCAAAAACTGAGGCACCTAGGTATGTGGCAGTGAAGGGGCATCCTGCTGGCAAAAGACCGTCACTGCCACTTCATAGAATCATAGAAATCATAGAAACATAGGGTTGGAAGGGACCTCATAGGTCATCTAGTCCAACCCCCTGCCAGAGGCAGGACCACTCCCACTAAACCATCCCAGTCATGGTTTTGTCCAGCCGGACCTTAAACACCTCCAAAGATGGAGACTCCACCACCTCCCTCGGCAGCTCATTCCAATGCTTCACCACTCTCCTAGTAAAAAAGTTTTCTCTAATATCCAGCCTCGACCTCCTTAACCACAACTTGAGACCATTGCTCCTCGTTCTGTCCTCTGTTACTACCGAGAACAGTCGAGCTCCATCTTCCTTGGAGCATCCCTTCCAGTAGTTGAAGGTTGCTATCAAATCCCCCCTCAATCTTCTCTTCTGCAGACTAAATAAGCCTAATGCTTTCAGTCTTTCCTCATAGGGCTTGTGCTCCAGCCCTTTAATCATTTTGGCTGCCCTCCACTGGACTCTCTCTAGCATGTCCCTGTCCTTTTTGTAGTGGGGAGCCCAAAACTGAACACAGCATTCTAGATGTGCCCTCACCAGTGCAGAATAGACGGGAATGATCACATCCCTTGATCTGCTGGTAACACTTCTTTTGATGCAGCCCAGTATGCCATTGGCCTTGTTCGCAGCAAGAGCACACTGCTGACTCATATCTAGCTTCCCATCCACCATGATGACCCCCAGGTCCTTCTCTACACTGCTGCGACTTAGCTGAATGTTCCCCAGCCTATAGCAGTGCATTCCTCCCATTCTGTAAATTTCCCCCATCTTCAAAGCATCTGACAAAGTGGGATCTTCTCCCATGAAAGCTTATGCAGTAAATAAATTTGTTAGCCTTTATAATGTCATAAGACTACTTGTTTGTATTCCTTCTATGCTCCATGCTATTCTTCCCTCTCACCAACAGGGAGACAAGCAAGCTGCTTTTTCACCTATTGTCTTAAATAGCTCCTTAGCACAGGTATCAGCTACTTGTCTCATTTCTGAAACCTTAATATACCAAAGCTTTGCCCACTGCTGTTCACAGACAGACAATCTGTTCTGCTATGCAGACAAGGTGAGGAAAAAGAGTTTACACATTGCTTCACCTTATCCATGAGCTTGTCTATAGAGAATGGATTTCACAGATTTTTAAGACATTGGAAGCTACATACATTAACAGGCAAGTAACTTTCTGCAAATGATTATTTTGAACCCTGACAGTATCTTCCTATTACATTTAAGCAGTTCAAATATTTCTTAAACGGAAGTTCAACAAAAGGCCTAACTGCCCTCTTGAAGGAAAAAAATAATTATCAAATCTGCACATTCAGCACACACTAACCCATTACCTTGTCCTAAAAAGGAGAAAAATAAAAGGAAAATGGCATGGCAAGACAGGTGTGAGTTAATGGAGATGTACAGTCAAAATAACTGAGGGATCATAGGCTATGTCTACACTGGCAACTTAGACCAGACTAAGGAGGCTTAGTCTGGACTAATTTAGCTCATGGCTACACTGGGCTTTGCCTAGTTCAGGGGTAGCCAAACTTATGGAACTAAAGAGCCAGACAAGTTGATTATTAAAGCTTCCAGAGCCACACTGAGGCATATAGCCATATTTTACCTACTCCAAAATTACTAAGTTTAAAATTTATTGCACACTTTAATTTTATCATAAATAGAGGGCAAATATTGATCCTCCTAATGTCAAATTCTAATAATTACTTAAGATTACCATGAAAACTAGGCCTACCTATACAGTAAAAACTTAGCTTCTCTCCACCCTCTCCAACCCCTTCCCTAACCCCCAGGTCCTGATGCTGGCTCCCCGAGGCTGACCCCTATCCTCCCCAGGGCCTCCTTACTTGGCTACTCCGGTGGCCAGGCACAGGCTGGGGCTCCGCCTCCGCCTCCGCCTCCGCCTCCCCCCCCCCCCCCCCCCGAACACGCTCAAAGCATGCTCAGGGCAGGAGATTTAAAACTCCTAAGCTTGGGCTGCTTTCCTCTGGCTTTCTTCTGCAAGCTGCACTTTTTTGTTCAAGAGCCACATGTGGCTCCCGAGCCACAGTTTGGTTACGCCTGGCCTAGCTCAAGCTAAGAAATTTCTTAGCTCGAACTAGGAAATGCCTAGTTCTAACTAAGGAATGCCTAGTTTGAACTAGTAAGTATCGGGGTTAGTCCACTCTTATGCACTTCTTTTGGTAGCAGTTTGCAGTGCACAGGGCCCCCAGTTGCCAAAAAGCTGCCACAGTCACCAAACACAGCATGGTCCACAAAGACCCCCCCCCCCCCCGGCCAGCAAAGAAAGCTGCTGCTGGAAGTGATTTCAGCAGTGATGGGCGAAGGGGGAGAGAAGCAGTGAAACTGAAAATGTCAATGCCATTGGCTTTTTTCTTAGGCACCAAGGGGCATTTGCTTCTCTGGTTACCACAGGCACCGCAGACAAAATCTTGAGCACCATAACATCATAGGCCAAGGATTTGTCAAGCCCTGGGTTACTGACTCTCAGTAGAGACATCATATGACATCCTTTGGTGAACTACTATGGATACACTGAATGAAGGGATTCCTGTAAAACCATCCAGACCCCCTGTGCTCTCAGCCAGTTGGTTCTGAGTCCCTGGATCACAACCTCTCATTTTAGAAAGTGTTCTAATCTTTCTATCATTTTTTAATTAACACAATGCCATTGGATGGGGAAGGGACTGAACCAAGGAACTCTGCATTTAAAAGCATGAGATACTCCTACTTGCGCTAAAAGACTAATTTGTAGCCAGCTTAGCTGTAAGCCAACACATTAATCTCTGTGATCCTGCCATTAGAGGGGCCAGCAAAACACTTTAGTATTGCTTATACACACTTCCTGGATGGCAGTGTACATCCCCAAGCTTTGGAGGTCCTCCATAGCCAATAGTCTTGAACAACCCACTACTTGTAACATGTAGGCCAGTGGTAAGCAAAAGAGACTGAGCCCAGAATTCCAAATCTAAAAGGTAGTAAAGACTCTTGCACTTAGACCAATGATTCCAGGTTGAGTTGCCACCACCAACCATTCCAGGGATACTGCATTACATTAAACTATTGTTCTACATTGCAGAACAAAGTTCCTGGACATATTCAGAGAAGCAGGTCTTGGCACCAACTCTATCAGCCAATGACAGCATTCTGCCTGGACCAAGGCTGCGCATACTTCATGACACCAGTGGCTGCACTGGTAATATGCAGTGTCTGGGTCCTAGCAACTAATCTGCAAACAAATTTATATGCATGCATGTATGTATAAATATGATCGCCTGGCTATATTTGTATGAACTGTACTTGTACCTGTCTTGGGAGCCATTGCTTGACTGAATTTTTCTTCAGCAATAAGACAAACTCACACTTGACCTCACCTTGCAGTTATAGCGACAGGCCACATGAAGGGAGAAGGAGGGGTGGAAGCAAACAGCTGCCCTCACCCCTTACTCCAGCCACTGACACCACCCAAAACCAACACACTAAACCCAACAACTGAAAGAAGACCCACAGTATTGCAACCTGGAACAGACTAGGCTATTTTGTGCCACAGACAGAAAATAGAATGAACCAAGATGCACTAGTGCCTGAGGTCCTCACTGTGACCAAAAGCACTCCTGTACTCACACCTCCACATTACTGTAACAATCCTTGTAAAAAATATGTCTTGTAAGGTATTGTGAACATCAATAACTCACTGGTCAATAAAATCAGGATGAAATGTGGTTTGCAACATCATACATAAAGTCAGGAAATTCTCCTGTACGTTGATGTTAGCATATGTTTAAAACCACACAGACCTGCCCAGGCAGAAGAATCCTGACTAAAGAAATGTATGTTTACTGTAGGAGAAAGTAAAAGGTTAAAATAGGAAAAATGAGTAGAAGCGTCTAGGTGTTGGCTTACGGCCTAATGGAGTACTCCAACAGTGGGCCTGAATGGAATGTACAGTGGGCCTGAACTGAAGGTCCAGACATGAAACAAATTGTGAAGTTCAACTTCACAGGAATTGGCAAGAAACAAGCTGAAATTGTAATAAGTATGAAAAATGGAAAAGTACCTGAAAGGTATTGAGTCAATCTAATGCCAACAAATAATGCCAAAGAGATAGGGAGGTATTATATAAGTAACCTGTGCAAAGGTACAGTTTCATTCAAACCATGACACCTTGATGGATAGAGATGTCCAATGACGCGCAGACCTATCAAATCGATGGGTGGCATCAAGAGTGGGGCATGTGGACCAATCAAGGTAAATTTGGATCCC
Organism: Podocnemis expansa; assembly: GCA_007922195.1. Taxonomy (NCBI): domain Eukaryota; kingdom Metazoa; phylum Chordata; order Testudines; family Podocnemididae; genus Podocnemis; species Podocnemis expansa. The sequence goes on along the minus strand of ML681990.1, from coordinate 3,626,610 downwards.
AAAAGGGGTTGAGTTGGTAAGTCTGAGTAGGGTATAAGAACAGGAGCCCCACAGCCCAAACTTCATGCAGCTGACAGGGTGGCAGTGAGTCCTGCTGTCAGTAGAGCTGTTCCAGTGCATTGAGAGCATCAATGCTGCCAACAAAGCTGTTGATATGGATTGTTTGCCATAGTGCTACGTTGCAATAAAGCCTAGCCTGGCACCTTCGTTTCTACAAAGTTCTGTGGTTGTGTTTGTCTCCTCAATTGTGTGTTGCCTCAGTTTACGTCTTGCACACAGGGTACACCAAGGCTCCAAATCACTGAGCTGAGTCCTCACTTGAGATTTGAGCCAAAGGTAACCCAAGGCATTAACCAAAGGAACACCTAGGCTTAGGATCACCAGGCTAACTCAGTTCCTGCTTAAGATCCAAGCCAGGCTTCAAATCACTCAGCTAACTAAGTTCCCACTAGAGATTTGAGCCAAGGGTAATCCTGAAGGAGCACGCCTCCAGAGACACACACCCACGTTCACAAATGCAGCCAAACTGATATCAGCGCTGAACACAGAACAACACTGATAAGAACATATTTTGCCTGACGTGCCTGACTGCACTCCACCTGGTGTACCACATTTACCTCTATTTATATATACAGTACTAGTAAACAAATTCTTTGAGACAGCAAGGGGAGGGCATGACAGGACACAAAGCACATTTGCATTTCAGCAAACAAAGGTGAAAAGAAAATGGAGGCTCCATGCTCCTTAGCTCAGATACTACCTCACATTCTTTACTGCTTGAAAAATCTTTGCTTTGAGGGGCAGTCTCAGAAGAATCCACCTCCAATGTTAACTGGACTATAAAAGGAAGGGCCAGAAAACCTCAAGCTCACTCTCTCTCTCTCCCCCCTAAGATGACAACAGAACTAGCCCTGTGACTTTGGGGGAAGAGCCTGACCTAGGAATTTGGTCAGTCATATAGTTGGAAACATGTGGTAATGATTTTACCTGAATCAAGTCTAGCTTGTTAAGTTTTAGCTACTAGAAAGCGCTTTGCATCTCTTGTAACAATTTCTGATTTTAACATCTGACACTCAAATTCATTTAAAACCAATGTCATTGTAGTTAAATAAACTCATTTTATTTTTCAATCTGAAACAATCCAGTACTGCATTTACACTGAATTGTTTGGCAACACCAGTAGCAAACTGTTGAATATTGATCCTTTACAGGGGAACAGACCTTTAATATCTGAACTGTCCAGGAGAAGGCTGGACAGTGGAAAACACACATTTTTGGGAAAATTCAGGACTGGGAGTGTGTTGGGATCTCCTTGCAAATAGTAACTGAGGCTGGTGAAAGCCAGACTGTGACTGGTATATTACTGACAAGTTGGTTGGATCAGAGTCACTGGACTATGACTACAGCTACACACAAATATTCACGTGTGACCCGCAACCTAGTAAGCTGTTTGTGAACAACCCACATTAGGAGCCACAACAGAAAAGTATTGTGAGGCACCAAGGTTGCAGAGCAGGTAGTGACACAACCCCAGAAGGTGACACTGCAATGGCAAGGAAATGATTAACAGATATACCCAAATAATCTGGGCAAGTAACCCAAACAATGCTGAGGGAGAAGATTCCACCACCCGACGTCACTGCCAATCTGACCTGGGAAAAATTTCTTCTTCATTTTACATTTGGCAGCCAGTTAGGTCCTGAACATATCTAGACAAGATACAGCTAATGAAACACCTGAGAGAAAGAATGCTTGATTGGTGCCACCAAAGACAGAGCTCTACCCTTCCCAGGGCTGGCCCACAACATTTTGGCACCTGAGGCAGGGAGCTCAAATGACCTCCATGCTCCCCTCACTTGGGCCAAAACTTTGAAAGGTCTCAATTCTACCTTCTTTCTTTTCTACTCCTCTCATGGTACTGCTCTGCTAGGCACCCCAATAAAGGAGAACTAACACCTTAAAACGCCTTGTTCAAAAATTTCAAAGGCCTGAACAGCAAATGTAACTTTTCTTATCTGCATACTAAGCACTGGCATTTTCATCTGTTTGAATAATCAAAGTGGTGCTTTCTGCTCCTTCTTCATTGCAAAGATTTGAGCTGCTTCCTGAAGGTCCACAGTCTGGGCCAGCTCATACTCTAATGAGATGTTGCAAGGCTGACCAGCCTCTCCTGTGTCATTGTCAGGGCCAGCTCAAGGGGCTTCAGCACCCCAAGCCAGCTTTCGATTTTGCACGCCCCCCCACATGGTGGGGGGCAGCAGGAGGCAGAACCCAGCCTCCACTATGGGCCAGTTCACCTAGCTCCGAGGGCAGCGAACAGCCAGCCCAAGGGCAGAGCAGGCCAGCTCAGAGGCCGGGCTCCACTCTCTCACCCCTCCCCTAGGCCAGCTGTTCCACCCTAGGGGTGGGGAGGGCTGGCCCAAAGGCAGGGCAAGAGAGCAGAGCCTGACCCATTGGCCAGCCCGCTCCGCCCCGAGGGATGGAGTAACTGGTTTGGGGAGGGGCAGGAACGTGGGGTCCAGCTTTTGGACCAGTCTGCCCTGCCCCTGGCATGGCACCATGGCCGCCCCTAAAGAAATGATGCCCCAAGCCAGGGCCTCATTTGCTTACGGGTCGAGCTGGCCCTAATCATGGTAGAGCATAGATGTGTTCTTATTAACTTCGGCTTGGAGAAGCTGCATTCTCCACTGGCAACTGTTACAGGAAGTGCTAGCAGTATGTACAGAGCAACAAAAGCATTTGGAAAGGAGTGGGCATCTTACTTGTGCACATATATTCCAGAACAGCCTTTGTAGCAGGGGCATCGCTGGGGCGGGGAGGGACCCGGGGCAGGGGCCCAGGTCCAGCCCCCAGCCAGCAAGCCCCACCTCCTGGCCAGGGATAGGGCCAGGTGGGGCTGCGCCACTGTGGGTGGCTAGGCTGTGGCGGGGCCAGGCCAGAAACAGCCGCAGGAGGCTGGGCCCTGCGCCGCCACGGCCGCGGGCGGCCAGGCCCCCGATTCCCAGCCAGGGATGGGGCCGCTGTGGCCGTGGGCAGCCGGCCTATCCCCAGATCCCCAGCTGGGGATCCGGGGCTTGACCACCCGCAGCCACAGTGGCCCCGCCCCCGGCTGGAGATCCGGGGGCCTGGCCGCCCACGGCCACAACGGTGTGGGGCCCAGCCTCCTGCAGCTGCTTCTGGCCCAGCCCCACCACAGCCTAGCCGCCTGCCACAGTGCAGCCCCACCTGGCCTTATCTCTGGCCAGGGGGCGGGGCCAGCCGGGCGGCCAGCTGGGCCCCAGATCCCCAGCCCGATTGGGCCGGAGATCCAGGGCACTGGCGCTGGGACTCAGGGCACGTGCCCCAGCGTGCCCAGCACCAGCAATGCCCCTGCTTTGTATTTGATCTTGCTGAAATGTTTCTTGCAAGGGCTTTCAATTCATCATCCAAATCACTCATATCAATATCACACATCATCACGTGTCAGCACAGTCTCTACTACCCTGCATTGCTGGTGCAGGTATGGTGAGCAGTTTTGCACTACCATACAACATCCCAAATATAGTGCTGTGTTCCTTGAGCTGCATAAAGTGTTCTTCAACTGACTGTATTGCACAATCTAGCATCTGATTAAAGAATTCAACTTTGAATTGTTGTGTGGGGTCTCTTATGGGATTATACTGTGCCTCGTAATCAAAATATCATCATCTTCGGTGACTCATGTATTCTTGAATGAGTGGGAAAATAGGTTCAGTGTGAAGTTCTTCTGCCAACTTCTGTGCATTCTTCAGAACATTTTGAAATCCCTCATCTGTCCAGTAAGACTGTAGGTATGAACTTTGCTTTCTCCAGTTGTTCCATTGCTGCAGATATATCCAGGTCAACACCTTAGAGTCTCTTGCTTACAATATTTATTTCAAACAGTATGTCATGCCACAACACTAAACCACATAGAAATTTTAAGTTATGTATGCTTCTTGTGATTCCATTTCTTTCTGCCACTGTTCTTCCACGAAGAATTCCTGTCACAGCATTATCCTCCATAATTGCAACTATGGCATCATCTATCTTCCCAATTAGGCTTTATCACCTCCACTTGACTTTCTCATCGTGTGGTACTCAGTGGTTTCAGTGTCAGAGAGGATGTTCCCAGATATTGCTTCAAAATTTACCATAGATGAGTTGATGCAGAGAAAATACACAGATACTTTGAATTACATTAAAAAAATCCAGCCACCTCACTAGAAGCTGATATTGCATCACTGACCAGCATGTTCAATGAATGCGAACTGCATGGGACAAAAAAGCTCAAGGGTTTAACTCTTAGATCCATGACTGCACTCTATTCCTTCCTCTCATGTTGGCACCATTATCATAGCCCCGACCTCTCATGTCAGCTATTGCAATTCCCGTATCTTCCAGCTTTTTAAGAAGCACATTTGTCATACCAGCTCCTGTAGTATCATCAGTGTCAATAAATTCTAGAAAATGTTCGCTGACAGTCACCACTGCAGGGACATACTCACTAGGTTCTGTTGTTACAATACGCACCATTAAAGTAATTTGTTCCATATGGCTGATGTCAGGTGTGCAGTCCAGAATAACAGAGTAATATCTTGCTCACTTCAGATCTGCCACAATCTTCTGTTTGACTTTTGTTGCCAGGAACTGTCTGATCTCATTTTCAATTGTTTTTCCAAGGTAGTGGTGTGTGTACATTTTTTGAGTGGTGACTCTTCTTAGATGCTCCTGGAAGACAGCATCAAAATCAGTCATCAACTCCACAATTTTAAGGACGTTTCCACTGTTTGGCACTTACTGCTGATCTAAAGTGCCACGCAGTGCTAGGTTTTGGATAGCAAGAATTCTCACAATGGCATTGAGCCTTTGCAGAACATTTTGCCAGTAAAGAGATTCATGCAATCTTCTCCTGATGCTGATCATCTTAGTTTCATCTCAAGCTCTTTCCATCTATGGAATGCTCTCTGGTGATTTGCCGCCTTCTCAAGGCATGTCAGATTTCTAGCCAGATTTTTCTAGTCTTTTGTTCTTGTAGAACCCAATGTGGCTGGAACATTAGACTGGAAGACTTTACAACAAAAACAGTATGCAGCATTCTGGGATTCTGAGTACATAAGCCATGGCCTCTCCACTTTGTCACCATTGGGGATTTCACACCAGTAATGTGTTGGATGTAAACTTCCTTTTTCATTGTCTTTGGGGAACATGAACTTTTTCACTTATTGTGGCCCATGCAGTACAAAGAAGTCCCTCGGGCTACTGCTCAAGTGGGTCCACAGTCCTGGATCTAGGGTCCAGACTTAAGGAACTAAACTCAGCAGCAGCTGTTTCTTGCACCTCAACCACACACTTCTCTGATCTACACTTTAGGAATGTGCATGGTTACATCCATTTGAGATGGAGATATAGATGCTGCAGTAGCTGCCAGGTCACCTGCACTTTGACTAACTAGAAGATCAGGCATCTCCTTACCACTCACATCCTCACTTGGGCCAGAAGGCTCACCATGAACATTTGTGTCTATGCATCTCAGGAGGGCTCCTTCCTGCTTAAATAGAAAAGCTTCCTTTGCTTTCTTTCTCCTTTTGAATGCTGTCCCAGAGGGGCGTTTTTTTCTGTCACTCATGACTGCTGTTCTGTGTCAGCTGTAGTGGCTCTCAACACTCAACTGAAGGGGACAAATCAGTAGGGTGGTAGCAGAGCCTGAGTGCAGGAAGATATCAGTGTCTTAAGGACCTAACTGGCTCCTGCTACTTCAGTTGACTGCCTGTTCTCCTCAAGTGGGTTCAGGGAAGCAGCAGGAAACAAGAAACTCCCTGAGAAGCTGGTGTTAATCAGTCCAGGCTCCTGGGGGTGCTGGAGAGGTACATAAGAGGCTCCTCCTACTCTCTCTCTCTCTGTCTCTGCAGCTCCTGCTCCTTTCTGTTATTCCCTCTCACCTTCTCTCCTACTTGCCTGTTACATCTTGTGCCCTCCTTCCTCCAGCACAGCACGCCACAATTTCTGTGACTCTAGAGTGGAGAGAGTCCACATGCACCAGCAGCAGACACAATTTTCTACACTCTGGGTCCTGGTGGTGCCCCCCACAATCTGGTACGTGAGGCAGCCACCTCAGTTGACCTCATGGTAAGGCCAGCCCTGATCCTCCCTGGTGCTTCATAGAAAGGAGATTTAAAAAAAACAATCCCAGAATATGTGGAGGGAGGAGAGGTGTAAAGGTCCCTTCCTGAAACCTGCAAGTGGCTGTCCAAAACCCTGAAGCATGAGTTTTAAGGCACATAAGAATAACCTGGAAGTGAAGCCCAAGGTCCATGAAACTTGCCATACAATTGTACTCATAAGTTTGTCCAACTTTCTCTTAAAGCTAATCGTTTGCCTCCACAGCTCCTGTTGGGAGGTGTTCCACTGTCACCACCTACATGTGGGTGGTCAGGCCTACTGACTGGAGCAGGAGTCAGGCCTAGCAATTGCAGCAGGAGTTGGGAGTCAAGTACTAGAGTCGAGGTTAGAGCCAGAGTCAGGAAACAGAACTGAAGTTGAGGATCATAGCTGGGGTCAAGAACCAAGGGAGTCGAGCTAGGTGTCATCACCTGAGTCTGGAGCAAACAGGAAAATAGGCTGAAGTGGACTGGATCAGGGCAGGAATAAGGCAGGCACAGACTAAGTGGCCAGTAATACTGCTGCTACCACTGCTAAGCTTAAAGGCAGGCCTGCTGCTTCCTTCAGGGTCAGCCAAACAACTAGGTAGTTTGGCACCTGGGGCAAGCACCACCCAAGGTGCCCTTCTCTCACCCAGGGGGCATTGCTGTCCCCTGCCTCGCCCAGGGGCCCGATCCTGCTCCTAACACTGCCATGAGGTGGTGCAGAGCCAGATCCAGCCCGGCCAGCTTCTCAGCTGAGTCCCCCCACCAGTTGGCTTCCCAGCTCAGTCCCTCAGCCAGGCAGGCATCTTTGTACCTGGTCACTTGACCCTTGGCATATGGCCACAGGCTTCTTCTCTCCTCCCCAGCCCCCCAGCAGGCATCTGAGCATGCTCAGGGGTTAGGGCAGGAGATTTTAAATTCCCCCAGCCCCCGCCCCGGACAAATTTGCCTTCAGGGCCAGGTAGGATCTGCAGCTGCTTGCCATGCTTTGGCACCCTCTAAAATCCAGTGCCTTGGGCTTTCTCCCGGCTGCCCCACGCTAGTTATGGCCCTACTGCAGCCCAGTTCAGTTTATTAATCTTCCTCGTTGGGGGCTGGCTAGTCCTCAGATTCAGCTGAAGGATTTCACTTCTGATCTCCAGAACCTCAATCTTTTAACAGTTAGAAATTGTCTTCTGATTTCCAGTCTGAATTTGTTCATGACTAATTTATATCCATTTATCTTGTACCAACACTGCCCTTTAGCTCCTGTGCTTGATTACATTTTTTATACTAAGCAACCCTTCTTTTGCCAGACTAAACAGCCAAGCTCTTCCAGTTTCCTCTCATAAGAATCTCCATTCCCCTAACCATCCTAGTAGCTCTCCTTTTACAGTAAAAATTCATCTTTCTTGAACCCAGGTGCCCAGAACTGTGCCTAGTATTCCAAATGAAGTCTTACCAGTTCCTTGTATGCTAGCCTTAATGATTCTCCACCTCTACTGGAAATGCCTCGCCTGATACATCCTAGACTGCATTTGTCTTTTTCATATTGCATCACATAGGTGGCTCATAGTCATCCTGTGATCAACCCACACACTCAGGTCTCTTTCCTTCTCTGTTGCTTCTCACTGATGCTTGTAATATAGCAAAAATGCTTATTATTAGACTCCAAGGACATAATCTTGCACTTTGTACTGCTGAATTTCACCCCAGTTCTGTCACTCTGGTCTTCAAGATCAACCAGGTCTTCCTGTATAATATTTGGGTCCTTTTCTATATTGATAATGCCTCCAAACTTTTAATTATCTGTCAGTTTCATTAGCAAGCTCTTTTTTCTGCCAAGGTCATTAATAAAAATATTAAATAAAATTTGTCCCAAGACCAATCTTTGAGGGTTTCAGTTAGTTATTCTTCTCCAGTCTGGTAACTCACTTTTCGCCATAGTTTGCCTGTATAGCAGACTGCTGTTTCCCACTGAATCTAAACAACTGCTTTGATTCATTGTAGCATTTATTTTCGTCCCATTCTGTAAGTTCCCTATCTTCAAGTGTCTGACAAAGTGGGATTTTCTCCCACAAAAGCTCATGAAACAAATAAATTTGTTAGTCCTTAAAAATGCCAAGACTCCTTGATTGTTTTGTTGAACTAGACCAGAGGTGGCCAAATTTATGGAACTCAAGAGCCACACAAGTTGATTATTAAACCTTCAAAAGCCGCACTGAGGCATATAGCCATACACTTTTACCTACTAAATTGATTTGCTGATGGTGTTCCGCAAGCCACACTTTTTCATTCAAGAGCCACATGTGGCTCCCGGGCCACAGTTTGGTCACGCCTGAACATGGTACCCCTTAGAACTTGGTGAAGAAACAATCAGAAATTCCAAGACAGAAACTTAAGATCTTTGAACATTCAGAAAGGTTTTTGCCAGAAATACCCCCCCACACACCTTATACATTGGACAAACAAGACAGTCTCCGCACAAAAGAATAAAGGGACACAAATCTGACATAAGAAATAACATTCAAAAAAGGGCAGGGGAACATTCGATCTCCCTTCTCACTCCACTGATGATTTGTTAATAGTTGTGCTCAAGCAAAAGGATAACAGATCAAAAGTTCAAAGGGAAACTGCAGAATTGGAATTCATATGCAAATTTAACTGTGTGAAAGCATGATTGAATCATGACTATGGATTCTTTTCCCATTACAAAAAGTGATTTGACCTCACTGTCCTCTATGTGCCATTTCTCAGTGATTGAATTTTAACAACTGCTTTGATTTGCTGTTTCAGTGCGATCTGATCCTATGACTTACACATCTCCCTGCATTTATTTTCCTCCCATTCTGTAAGTTCCCCCATCTTCAAAGCATTTGACAAAGTGCAATTTTCTTCCATGAAAGCTCATGCAATAAATAAATTTGTTAGTCTTTAAAAGTGCCAGCAGGTTCCTTATTTGTTTTAATGGGTGTGGCACTTTTAAACTTTCTTTTCCGTGCCACATAATAATCCCACGTTTATCAATGTAGGCAAGTATATCATGTATCTAAGACATGGAAGAGACTTGACTGATCACCAGACGAAGCACTGCAACATTATCTCAACTAAGCATTCCTAGGGCTGATATAATGAACTGGACTCTTTATTCTGACTGCTGGAAACATACATGATCCTCTGATTTTTAAACTCTGACTAACCAGCACAGTTTGTGATGTCTGGTATTATCATTCAGGGTCTCCTTGTGTCCTGGCTTGAACTAAATAGTCATGGAAGAGCCTGCTAATTACATAGTATATTATGCTCTGGTAAGGGCTAGATTAAGGGAAGATCTTTAAAGGCTACAGTCCCGGGCAAAAAAAGATCCCCACCATTGCAGCCTGCATAGTGTAGGCCTGCATCAATCAGGCCCCCACAGGTCAAACTGACCTGGCTGATTTGCCAAGACCGAGGGGGCCTGGCTGTGGAGGGCCAAGACAGCCCCCAAGTCCCGGCGTGCTGTTGCCAACCCGCCCCTGGGAGTCTGGCCACTCTGTCTACTGGCAGACAGCTCACAGGTGGGGTAGGAGTGCCACAAACTACAGCCTTTAGCCCAAACAGGTGCTGTATGTCAGGACCCAGCATTAAGCACTAGCCTACTCCGGCCCCTTGGCTGGCCAGTCTGCAGGCCCCCCAGTGTCAGCCAGAACTGCTCCCCCTCACCGTAGCTGGCCAGTCTGCAGGCCTTCCAGGTACCTCCAACACCAAGCACGAGCCCCCACTGCTAGCCAACCCCTGCTGCTGGCACATCAGTCAGGTCTCTGGGCCAGCATGCCTGACTGCTCCCATGCATTGCCCCACCCCCAGGTTGGCTGCCATCATGGTGGGAGGGTCACAAAAGTGGATAGCTTGGGGCCCCCAGGCACCTTAATCCAGCCTTGGCTCTGATGACTGATTCTCATAACATGATATCATAATATTGTGCAACTACCATGTTATGCTTGGACTATTTTGTGACTTTCGGCAGTTCCATTCCTTTCTGAAAGGACCCTACTGCAGTTAAAGGTGATAAACTCTACACTAAAGCAGTGGTTTTCAAACCACACAGTTGGGACCCCCAGCTGCTGCCACCAAAAGAATGGAATGCATTGCTGAAAGATGTAATTGTTGGGTCGTAGGCATAAATGATTTCTTTCAACTGGGTCCTGAGGAAAAAAGTTTGAAAACCACTGCTCTAAGGAAATAATGGTCCAGTGATAAGATGACATGTAAAAGAGGGAAGTGTTGGCACATGGCAGCATTCAGGACAGTATGCATTTAAAGTGGAGGGAACTGACTGTATACCTTTAACCATAAAAACAGGATCCTGCTGCAGCTGAAGTTTCAAGATTGCTCAGAGCATCTTCCGTGGTGTTTTTTGTTTGAAGCTTGCTTGCTGCAGGCTGTGTTAGTCATCCTACCACAAGTCATAGAGTATATCACTTACAAAAACCACAAAAAGTCTGCAGCCCCCAGCCAATCCAAGGGGAGTGAGTGGGTTGCCAGATGCTGCACAAATGCATGGGGAACATTCAGGCCATAATTTCTAAACATACTCCCTTCCCTCAGAACTCCTTACAACTCATGATCGTTTGTTTGTGTTTAACTTTAATCTATCCAAGGGAGAAGACCAGAAATCCCATGAGGGTAAGGGGGAACCTTTTTCCTGATGTTAAAACAGTGAATAAGGTAAACAAGGCTATCCATGCAAAACAAAAGCTGAAAAGTAAATCAGCTGGCCATAGATAATGTGGGGAAAATACAGAATGTTTAAAAACACTCTTGAACAGCAGCAGCAAAGTGCTGAGAGTGAAGGTCCTTCTCAGAAGGGAAGAGGCCAAACATGAAGAAAGGCTATCTGATCTGCTGCAAACCTCATTGCTCACTATTGCAGCGTGATCATATATACCACCCAGGGACAGTTTTAGTTCTTGAAGGGGTTTTATTTGATCTGCCTTCCTGCAGAAGAGAGAAAATCTGGATCTGACCCAATGCGACATTACAGATGCTTTCCTATGCCCCACTCAATAAAACACTAATACTTTATATTTCCCAAAGCTCAAAACTTACATTTGATGAGTGCATGACTGAACATCTAGTGTAGCTGAAGAATCTAGGTCTTACCACATGAAAAGCTGCTCCAAGAGTCTGGTCTGATGTGCTGCTGTGATTCCCCAGATTCAACTCCTGAACCCCCACTCACCACACTTTGCTAGGTGACTTTAGTCACTCCTGAGTCAGTCCACGCCAGCCTCCTGTGTGTAGTTGGTCCCAGGCGGTGGGTGTGCACTCCCAGGCCTCACAGGCAATGCTCCAGCAGCGAGCACCCTGCAGGTCGAGATACCACCTCAGGAATTCCTGTCCCACAGAGATTGGAAGCCACCCCTATCCACCATCAACTCATGTCCATCCACTTAACATTGAAATGGATCATGCCTAGCCACCCTTACCCGTATTCTATAAAGTCCATGCAGCTTTAGATAAAACTACTAGTTTATTGATTAGACTGTGATTTTAGATGAGTATATAGCAAATCAATGTACAATCATTTCATAAAGCAATCAAAAGTAGCCCCAAGTCAACTAAAAGCTATAAAATGCATGCTAATTTAATGGCACTATCTAGGATCCCGTTTTAGCTTGTTCTCATCTTTCTCACTCACAAGTCTGGCTGTCAGACAGTTTTCAGTCAGACTAGACCCTCCTGGCCATGTGAATAGGCCGAGTATCTTGCAGTTGCTTCTATGATGGTGTTTCTCTGGCCCAAGCCAGCAGCTTATCCCCCATTCCAAGTGTCTGTATTTGTTTTCAGACTCCTCTCAGCCCCTCCCTCTCTATGCTTCTGTGACTTCCTTTGCCCACTTGAGCTAGGTCACTGAATTTCCACCGCCTTTGTGATGCACCTCTCCAGCCTCCATGCTGTTATGTCTGGCTAGAAGAGAGTTGTTTGTCTCCCTCCCCTGTGAGCCATGTAACCTGCTTCACGTATACACAAATACATAATGATACAGGAAACACGATACCCTAGTAATCATGTAGAATATGTTATGAACATTCATAAAGGAACCTTGCACGGCATAACTAGCATCAAATCATACAATCACAGTACAAAAGTCAACAAAAAACCACATAGATCATAGCCCAGGGGTGCACAGATCTGCATCCCATGACATACCGCACTTGTTGTCCTCTGCTTTTCTGAGTTTTTAGATAACCACTCACTGATGCTTTAGAAAATGCACAAGCTGATTTAATTTTGACATCAAACACAGCTCTCCCTTCTCACCTGTTTCCCACTTTTTGTCCGCATGCTACTGCAGTTGCTGTATGACCAGCCAATCATTGAGTGGTGAAATTGTGACCGATCAATGGCCATGAAGGACTTGGCTCCCACTGCTCCAATCATACAAATCCTCACCACCTGAGTTAAAAGAAAATTCCCTTTCAATGTCTGCAATAGTATTAAGGGTTATGCCACTCATACTTGTTCAAGTCTGGCATTGCTCCCAAATAATAAGCAGTGGTTCTCACACAGTCACACTACACAATAGGGAATACAATTGTCTAATGGTAGATTTGGCCCTCAATTCTGAATTTCAGAAGAAGTTCTTATTAAGCAGCTACAGCTTGCAACATTTAAAATGACATCATTTGTATCAAAACTGGTGGAGAAACAGCAAAGCCTTTGAGCAGAAGTCCCATGAAGTCAATGGAGTTAGCAAGAGGAATACCTCTGATTTTGGCTCACAGTGTAGTAGGATAGTTAAATCAAAAAAAGCCTTGGGCTGAATAATAGTTTACAATATGTACAGTGCTGGTGCTGTAACTCCAACAGCTCACACAATCTTTTTTTTTTCCCCTGCACTGTATGGGTGAATTTCAGTGATTTAAGTACCATAGAAACTGCATTTGAACTCCCTAGGTTTTAATATACAAGACTGAGCATTTTGATTCCAGTTTAGCAACAGCAAGCAGAGAAGAACAGATGGAAGTTATAAGAACCATGATGATTCACTGGCTATATGAAGGAATCCAGGCCTAATATTCAGACATGCACAGCAGTTAATAATCAGAGTTTTGCTGTTCCCTGATATGCAAACTGCTTTGTGCAAAATGCTTGCACTGAACAGTCACTGAATTTACTAAGAAAACTAAAAAGACAGCAGAAAAGATTGTCCTAAATATAGTCCCTTCTACCCTCCTTTTCACTGGCCTTGGCCTTCCAAGGAGAAACTCACAGCATAAGGCTAGGAAAAGACTTCTGCCAAGCTCTCAGACACGTTAAACAGCTAACAATCTAGCATGACAGCCAGCTGCAGCGTGGGAGGCAAGCACAGTGGAGTTCCTGTCATTCCAAAGCGACTTGTGGGAAGAAAAGGCGGAGATCAGTTTGTTGTTCTTAAACAAGGCCAAGGGAACAGTGATGATATGCTTTCTCCAGGAATTAAATTTGGGGGTGTGAGGGGTGTTTGAATTTACAGGTTCTAAATGGGCAGCCATGTTAGTCTAGTTCAGTAAAACAAACAAGGAGTCCTGTGGCACTTAAAGACTAACAAATTTATTTATTCCGTGAGCTTCCAGGGGAGAAAATCCCAATTTGTCTAACACTTTGAATATGGCAGAACTTACAGAACAGGAGGAAATAAATGTAGAGAAGTGTAAGTCATGGGATCAGGTCACATTGTAACAGCAAATCAAAGCAATGGTTAATGTAACCCCCCTGGGGTTTTAAGGAACGTGGTTCCTCTAAATCTTTGCCCTGTGGGAAAGGGTTTGTGGAGCTGAAGAGGGGGGCTGCAGCCGGAGGCCCTGGGGAAGGAAGCAGAGGGAGAGGCCCTGCCTGAAGCCAGGGAAGACAGAGCGGCTGACCTGGGATGCCAGGCCAGCACCCACAGAAGGAAACTGTGCTGGCGAGAGTCACCCAAGGACTGAGCGGGATCCAGTGACTGGCCATCTAGAGCTGTGGGGCCGTGAGTACAGGACCTAGAACTCAGGGGGGAGTTTGTAGTTAGTTATGTGGGGAGGGTGTCGCTCTGGGTTCACAGAGAGCGGCAGAAGAGGCATCAGAGGGTTTTCTTTTGCTGGGAAAGTGTTGGCGCCAAAGACTAGAGTTGCTGGACTGAACACTGGACTGGAACTGTGCTGGGACTCCTGAACTCATGGTGCAGATACAGAGCTCACGTCTGCCTCCAGCCTGCTGCACTGTTGGGCCTTACAGGGCCCGGTGTTAGCTGTTACTCTGTTACTGCTGCCCCATCTCCCCTGTTGGTTTCTCCTTTGCACCTCTGTAAATAAATCTTCCCCATTCCCATAATCCCTGCGCTATCCCAGTGTGTGTGTGGTCACTCTGGGGGTTTGGAACAGGTGCCCCTGAGGCAAAGGGGCTCTCCTTGCCGTGTCCCTGCGCACACCCTTCTCTGGTCAGAGCCGCCTGCAAGGCAGACTCTTATCTGGCCACGTGGGTGTTACATTAAGGTTCAAATGCTGGGGAACAGCATACAGAGGGAGATGATTTCCATAGAGATTTCAACAGCTTCCACTCCACAATTAAACTTAGCCTAGAACACTCCACACAGGAGATCCACTTTCAAGACACTACAGAACAAATTACAGATGGACACATAAGCACCATCCTATACCGAAAACCTACTGATCAGTATAGTTACCTACATCTCTTGAGTTTTCATCCAAAACACACCACACAGTCCACTGCCTACAGCCACATTTGTTCTGATTGTTCACATACAGACACCTTCACAATCTCTATCAAGCATTCTTAAACTACAGTACCCACCTGCGAACGGTGGGTTACTTACCAGTAACTGTCCTCCTTTGAGATGGGCTGCTCACATACATTCAGTTACAGGTGTCTATGTGCCGCAGCGCAAGGTAGCTTGGAAAGTCTTTAGCCTTAGTCTGTCAGGTCAGGACACACGGACAATACCCCCTCTGTGTCACGACCGTGGCTATATAGGTGACCATGACCCTGACCCTCCCTGTCCCTTATACCTTTGCCTACTCCATTAGCGGGAATGGTGGGAGGGGCCTGAATGTATGTGAGCAGCCCATCTCAAAGAAGGACAGTTACTGGTAAGTAACCCACTGTTCTTCAAGCGCTGCTCACATCATTCAGTTACAGGTGACTGCTAGCCATACCCAAGGATGGTGGGAGGATCTACAGTCTGCCCACTCTGAATACGGCTCTGCCCAACACAGCATCCTCTCTAGCCTGTTGGGTGATAGCATAGTGCACCGTGAAAGTGTGCACCAATGACCATGTAGCTCCCCCTGTAGATCTCTTGGATCAGGACCTTGGCGAAGAAGGCCGCTGACAACACTTGAGCCCTGGTAAAATGGGCTTTATCCATCTCAGGAAGGGGCGTCTTGGACCTTCCGTAGCAGTCTTTGATGCAGTTCACTATCCATTTGGAGATACACTAAGAGGACACTGGAAGACCTCTTTTGCGCTCTGCAACCGCCACAAAAAGTTGGGAGATCTTGTGAAACGATCGTGTGCGCTCCAAGCATATTAGGAGCACTCTCCTTACATCCAGGGTATGTCACCTCCTCTGGTTCTCCATGACCTGAGGATCTGGGTTAAATACGGGCACACAAATTTCCTGATTAAGGTGGAAAAGAGTAGTCACCTTAGGGAGAAAGGAGTGATGACGCAGAACCATCTTGTCAGGGAAGAACCTTGTATACAGGGGTTCCAAGGAGAGGACGTTCAACTCTGAGAACTGGCTGGCAGAGGCAATTGCTACGAAGAAAGCCACATTCCAAGAGAGGACCAGTAGGGTGCATGAGTCTAACGGTTCATAGGGCAGCCCTGCTAATGCCTGGAGCACCACATTTAGGTTCCAGGGAGAGGTGGGTTGATGGGGTTGTGGAAAGTGTCTTTCGAAGCCTTTCAGGAACCTTGTGGAGATAGAGTGAGCGAAGACGGAGATCCCATCCACCTTCTCATGGAGGGCTGAGATCGCTGCTAGGTGGACTCTCAGCAAGAAAAGCAAGAGGCCTTCCTCTCTGAGATCTAGCAGATAATCAAGGATTTGGCGTAGCGGGGCTACCACAGGGTCTACACCCTTCTCCCAAGCCCAGATGGAGAACCACTTCCATTTGGCTGTGTAGGTGGACCTAGTGGATGGTCTCCTACTACTAACCAGGACCCTGTCTGCGCAGAGCTTTTCCTTGAGCCAAAGAGTTTTCATTGAGCCAAAGAGTTTCCAGGCTGTCAGGTGCAGGCAGCCTGGGTTCAGGTGCTGGAGGTGCCCTGAGCCCTGTGTTAGGAGGTCTGGCCACTGGGGAAGGTGGAGTGGGGTCTCTATGGACAGGTCCTGTAGGAGTGGGAACCTGTGTTGTCTGAGCCAGTCCAGAGCTATTAGTATTACGTTTTCTCTGTCCAGTCTGATCTTCAGAAGGACCCTGTGTAGCAGAGGGGCTGGTGGGAAGGCACACATCAGGGACCCTGACCAGCTGATCAGGAAGGCATCATTTAGGGACCCTTCCTCCCAACCCCTGAGGGAGCAAAATTGCTGACACTTGCGGGTCTGTCATTTCACAAACAAGTCTATTTGGGGTGTACCCTATTTGTGTATCAGGCAGCAGAACACCCTGTCGTGGAGTGACCACTCGTGGTTCACTAGGGGTTTCTGCTGAGGGAGTCTGCCTACTTGTTGTCCACCCCCCATAGGTGTGCTGGCACTGGGGTGAAGCTGTGTTTTAGGGCTAGCTCCCAGAGTTTGCATGCTTCTTTGTAGGGCAAAGGAGAGTGGACCCCCCCACCACTGGTTTGTGTAGAACATTGCTGCAGTATTGTCCGTTAGAATCTGAACCAACCTGCCCTGTATTTTGTCCAGAAAGCTCATGCAAGCCAGTCTTGATAGCTCACGGTTTCTTCACGTTTATGTGGAGGAGACTGTGTGCGACTAGAGCCCCTGGGTGGAGAGTCCCCTGGAAATGTGGGCCGCCCCCCCCGAGTCTGAGGCATCGGTTATCAGAGTCACTGAAGGCATTAATGCTTTGAAGGGAGTACCCCCCCATGGCAAACCGGGGGTCCTTCCAAATTTGCAATGTCCCCAGAATATCTTGGGGAACTGACAGTACCTTGGTGAGGGAGTCCCTTCGTGGGTGGAACAACATGGAGAACCAGACCTAGAGGGGCCGCATTCTCAGGCATGCCATCCAGATCACAGAGATGGAGGCTGCCACGTGTCCAAGGAGCTGTAGGCAGTGATGGGCTGTGGTAACCTGAGAGTTCGGCAGCTCTGTAATGATGGTGCAGACAGACCAAAATCTTGAAGGAGGCACAGAGGCCATCCCTTTGCGAGCATTTAAGAGGACTCCTATGAACTCTATACTTTGGGACAGGCAAAGTTCTGACTCTTCTTGATTTATGCAAAGACCCAGGTACCTGCAGAGCTTGGTTACTGCTCTGATGTAGAGCCTTATCTGGGCCCTCAATTCCCCGAGTATGAGCCAATCATCTAAGTAGGGGTAGATTTTTATGCCCCGACGGCGCAGGAATGCCACTACAGGCACCATGCACACGCTGAGGGCCAGAGAGAGCCTGATGGGGAGCCTGGGAGTCAGAGAGTGCTTGTGGAGCCGTTTGCCAGGCTGTTCCCCATCTCCCAAGGCCAATTTGGGGGAGACGGAGGAGCGGACGGAGGCCGGAGATGATGAGGACAAGGAGCTGGACCTCTGTCCTACGGAGCCCTAGGAGCATGGTACCGAAAGTTCACGAGACAAGTGGCAAGAGGAAGGCACCTCGGAGCAGTTGTCATCCCCGTTCCGTGGTGCCAGAGAAGGGCTGGATGGTACCAGGCTCGAAGGCAACGCCGATCCCTGTGTTGACCACTTCATGGGTGCCGAGGGCTGCGCCATTTTGGACTTGGCCTTTTTCGCCGGTACAGGAGCTGGGTCTCAGGGCCGAGCACCTGTCTTCATGGGGGCCCGTGGTGTTGACCGCACCGAGGATAGTCCTGATCCCAATTGACTGGAGGGGAGGTTCAGTGACTGAGGCAAGCGGTGCCGTGGCTGTACCAAAGAGGAGGCCAACCCCGTCTTTACAGGGGCCTGTGGTGTTGACGGTACCAAAGATGGCTCCGATGCTGGTTCAGCAGAGGGAAGGCTCAGCGACTGAGGTGAGCGGTGCCGCGGCAGTACCTAACTGCCGGTGGAAGCCGACCGGGGCTTTGGATTCTGCACCGGAGGGTGGTGCCGAGGCTCCGGTGCAGGAGCTACTTGGGGCACCGGTGGAGCGCTCGCAGCTCAGGTGGCATCATAGGTGGATGCACTGCTCTCGGTAAGAGTATGTAGGCACTGCTCTCTTTTCTTGCGAGTCCTCTGTTTAAAGGACTGGCAAATGGAGCAGTCTGCAGCAAGGTGCGACTCACCCAGGCATGCGAGGCATTTCTTGTGAGGATCGTCGAGAGGAAAAGCTTTAGAACAGGCCAGACACAGTTTAAAACCCAGCATTTAAATTTTTGCACGAAAAGACAGGCTATTGCTTGCGCAAGTTTGGCTGATCTGAAACCGTCGCTGAGAGTGGAAAACAGGAACTGGGACGGTCATGGTCATGGTCACCTATATAGCCGCGGTCGCAGCACAGAGGGGGCATTGGCCGCAAGCCCTGACCTGATAGGCTAAGGCTAAAGACTTTCCGAGCTACCGTGCACTACAGCACGTAGACACCTGTAATTGAATGGTGTGAGCAGCGTTCAAAGAAGAACGTGAAGAAACAGATTGACAGAGGCAGGTAGGTACCCCAAAGTCAACTTCTACAGAAGCCCAAGAAAGAAAACAACAGAACACCACTAGTCATTACTTAACAACCCCCAAGTCAGACCTCTACAGCACATCATCAGGGAACTACAGTCTATTCTACAAGACAATCCCTCACTCCCTAAAGCCTTGGCAGACCTCTCTTCACCTACAGACAGCCCCTCCCAACCTTAAGCAGACACTCACCAGCAACTACAGACCTAACAAGAGAACCATTAAAGCAGGCACATACCTCTGCAACAAATCATGCCGCCAACTTTGCCCACATATCTGCACAAAAGACACTATTACAGGATCTAATCAAACCAGCTACTCCACCAAAGGCTCATTCACTTACTCATCCACTGATGTGATTTATGCCATCATGTGCCAGAAGTGCCCCTATGCCATGTATATTGGACAAACGGGACAGTCTCTGTGCAAAAGAATAAATGGGGACAAGTTTGACATCAAAAATCACAACATTCAAATACCAGTGGATCAGCATTTCAATCTTTCTGATCACTCCATTGACAGTTTACTAATCGCGGTGCTCAGACAGAAGAGTACCAAATCAAGGCTTCAAAAAGAAGCTGCAGAGCACAAATTTATTTGCAAATTTGACTGCATTGGTTCAGGGCTTAATAGGGACTTTGGATTATTCTCTCATTACAACAGGTGATTTGACCTCATCTTCCTCTGTATCAGTGTTTCCCAACCAGTGTACCATGGCGCAAAGCTGTGCTGTGAGGTCTGAGCAAGTGTGCCACAAAATTTTTTGAAAAACTACTCAAAGAGCTCTGGATTTGCTCATTGGCTCATGAATATTCATGAATTCATTTGGAAGCTATATGGTGGTGTGCCTCAAATTAATTAAAGGTAGCAAGGTGTGCCACAGCAGAGAAAATGTTGGGAACCACTGCTCTATATGCTGTTCCCCAGCGTTTGAATCTTAACAACGGCTTTGATTTGCTGTTATAGTGTGACCTGATCTCATGACTTACACTTCCCTGAATTTATTTCCTCCCATTCTATAAGATTCCCCATCTTCAAAGCATCTGATGAAGTGAGATTTTTCTCCCACAAAAGCTCATGCAATAAATAATTTTTTTAGTCTTTAAGTGCCACAGGACTCCTTATTTGAGTTTACAGGGGAGATGAGGGCCAGTGAGGGGTGAGACAGTAAGCACGAAGTTGGGCTGTACGGCAAGATTGTAAAAACTGAAGAGTCTTTCATGACCATTTTATTACATTTATCTCATGATACAGAAGTATTCAAGACAATTAAATCCAAAGCAGCCTGCAAAGAGTTACAAAGAGATCTTACAGAACTAAGTGACTGGGCAACAAAATGGCATACAAAATCCAATCTTGATATACACAAACAAAATCCCAGCTATAAACTTTTAATGATGGGGTCTAAACTAGCTGCTACAACCCAAGAAAGAGATCTTGGAGTCCATTGTAGATAACTCCCTGAAAACACCTGCTCAACATGCAGCGGCAAACAAAAGAGTTGATGGCACGTTAAGAACCACTAGAAAAGGGATAGAAGATAAGACAAAAAATATAAAGCCACTGTATAAATCCATGGTACACTCACATCTTCAATACTGCATGCAGATCTGGTTGCCTCATCTCAAAACAGATATATTAGAATTGGACAAGATACAGAGGAGAGAAACTAAAACTATTAGGGGTATGGAACAGCTTCCATCTCCAGAGAGATTAATGAAACTGGGACTTTTCAGATTGGAAGAGAACACTAATGGGGGTTACAACAGAGGTCAATAAAATCTTTGACTGGTGTGGAGAAACTGAATAAGGAAATGTTATTTGACGTTTCACATAACACAAGAACTAGGGTTCACCAAATGAAATTAAAATGCAGTAGGTTTAAAACAAACAAAAAACGGTATTTCTTCACACAACACAGTCAACCTGTCTAACTCTTTGCCAGAGGATGTTGTGCAGGTCAAGACTATATACCAGGATTTAAAAAAAAAAAAAAAAAAAAAAAAAAAAAATTAGATAAGTTCTTGGAAAATAGGTCCATCAATGGTATTAACTAGGATGGGCAGAGATGCAACACCATGCTCTCCAGTGTTCCTAGTCTCTGTCAGAAGCTGAAACCAGAAAATGGGATGGATTGTTCCATGATTGCCTGTTCTAGTTAATGGCTATGTCCACACGTACATCGTTATTTTGAAATAAGTTATTTCAAAATGAGTTATTTCAAAAGAAAGTCCTTATTTCGAAATAAGTTAATTCGAATTAAGGGAAAAGCTCAAAGTGAAATAGCATGTCCAAACACAGGACTTGCTATTTTGCTTTAGGAGAGGGGCACCATGGCCCCCTCCCTGGGCCATGCCCCCACCCAATATAGGCTAAAAGGAAGGCACCCTGGGAAGGAGAAGGACAAAAGTGTTATTTCAAAATAATGGTTATTTCGAAATAACACGTCCGAATGGCATTATTTTGAATAACCATTTCGAAATAACAGCCGTTTCGATTTAAAGGTTTAAGCTATTTTGAAATGACTGCTCTCATTTCGAAATGACAGAGCCCATCATTTCAAAATAAGAATACGTCATGTCGACCTAATCTCTTTTATTTTGAAATAACCAGTGTTATTTTGAAATAAAAGAGATGTGTGGACGTACCCAATGTTCCCTCTAATTTTTTGTAGGCTGTGCATGCAAAAAATTTTGTTTGTGCAAATTTTTGGAACCAGTATCCAAATTTGTGCACACCTCAGTCCATGTGGTCAAACTTGTGCGTGCAGTGAAGCAAGTGTGTATGATCCAAATAATATCTACACTTGATTTTGATATGGTGATGCAAATGATTTTATAAATTACAAAACTTCACTTGAAACATGCTACTTGAAATCACCTTCTTAAAGTAGCATAAAGACTTTAGCATTGTTGAATTTTTTTGAGCGTGCTTTATTTTGTTGTGTGCATAGGTTTCACAACCTGTTTGCCTGAGCTTAGCGGGAACATAGGTTCTAGTCATTCGCTCTGAAACATATGGCACTGGACACTGCCAGAAAACAGGTTACCGGGCTAGGTGGACCACTGGCCTGACCACTGGCCGTTCTCACATTCTTATGTAAACATTAATTATAACATAAAAATGCTGAGCACAGAAATTCTCCAGGATGATAACATCTCAAGCCAGTGATGATGTGAGATGATAATTCTGGGAAATAAAGCATTTTAAAAACCTTGGCCTACTAGGAAACATGTTTTTATATAAGCTTCCCAGTCACAAATCTAACCTTCTGGAGAAGCCACTAAAACACAGTCCAACAAACAAATGTTCCTTTAACGTGCCTCTCCCTTTTCCCTCCACTGCACCCCTCACCATGTTGCCCTTGGTCAGTACTAGATACACCCACAATTGAGAAGTGCTTTCTGGAGTTTCCTCCGCCTCCCCCCACCCGCAGCCAGAAGGGGAAGGGTAAAGGCACTTGGCCTGCTCCTCCAGCTGCTTGCCACTCACTCTGGCCACTGTTGTTCATTGCTCTGTTCACTCCATCGCTCTGTTGTTGATGGCCTCTTGCACCATCACCTTCTGCTGCCACCTCCATTGTGACCAGACCTCTCAGAGTAGGTCTCTAAGTTTCCACAGTTCTAAGTGATTTCAGGTCTTAGTGGGGGAACTTATGCCAATACAGGCTAACAGTCTCTGTATAGAAACTGTGACTGCCCCACAGCATGTTCTCCTTTCATACGTAGCTCCATTTCACACATCAGATGAACTAGGATTCTGCCCAAGAAAGCTCATGAGATAAATTTATTAGTCTTTAAAGCTGCCACAGGACTCCTTGTTTGTTCAGTTATAACGGTCATCTAACAAGAGACTCTCTGGAGCCTAATCAGTTCTATCTTTCAACAAGGCAGGGGCAAGTTAAATGGTGCTTTAGGCAGAGCCCACACCACCTCACAAAATACCTGTTCCTTCTCCACCCCTCCTCTCTTTCAACTGAGAATCAGGATTGCCCGTCACCCAGAAAAAGACACAGGGCTCAGATGCCAAAACTCATGCACTTTAAGCGTGTCGCCACTGCAGCTGTCACCCTGGCAGACCTGGGGCTCTGGCACCTGGACTTGGGACTCGAGCCCTGTAGGCCCAGCACCAGCGATATCCCTGCTGAGAATTAATCTGGCATCTGAACCACTTGTTTAGCGAGTTCATTTCAGTCATTCCAACCAATATTTAACTCTGTAAGACTGCATGTAACTAGCTGACAACCGGTGAGGGTGCTGGGATAATTTGGGGGCAGGGGGGTCAGGGCCGGCGCTACCCAGTAAGCCAGGTAAGTGTTGCGGGGGGGGGGGTGCTGACATATGAGGGGAGCCGAAAGGGGACAGCGCCGTTGCACTTCCCTGATGATGTCATTTGTCTGCACAGGTGTCACTGTGCTGCGGGGGGGTGGGGGGCAAGATGGAAATCCCTGGTATAGGCAGTGGTGGATTTGCAAGCCAGGAACAGCCTGAACTAGAGTCAAGCTCTGGTCTGCATGGCCGAATTCCTTAGCCCTAGATTTCCTCAGTCCCTGCAGCAGAGGATGAGGGGCTTGCACTAAAAAACATTTATGGACATCCTGCTCCCACCTACATAGAAATGCACAAGGGCATGGGTGCGGCCATACCTTCAGTACTTGCCCACCAGCCTGGGAGTCTGCCATGGCCATGACCGTAACAAGGCTCATGGGGGGGTGGGGGTAGGTCCCTCCAAGGTAGGGTTACCAGCACTGTTCCCTCTAAGCTGCGCGCATGTGCGCACACACGCAGGTCACGAAACCTGCACACACAAGAAAATAAAGTGCACACAAAAAAAATTCAAAGTGCTAATATTGGCGCTCACAAAGAAATGTTTTTGTGCACACAAAGAAATTGTTTGCGCACACAGTCCATGAGTAATTAAAGGGAACACTGGTTACCAGATGTCAGGCAAAAGGAGGACATGTCTTCCTTTCCACCTTCACATCTTCCATCCAGCAGGCATTTCAAAAATACATGATTTTTCTGGCTTTTTACTTACAAGGGTTAAAGTATGCTGGAACACCCCAGAACACCCTATTTTTAGAGGCAAGCATTCCAGGGCCCCCTAAAAACAGAAAAATATTCCATTAATACTGCATTTTCTCCTTGCATTCTCCAATGTCCTCCTTTGCATACTTCGGTATTTGCTAACCCTACTGCAGTGGTGCCCAACATTTCCTCTGCCCTGGCACACCTTGCTACCTTTAATTAATTTGAAGCACACCAGGATATAGTTTCCAAATGAACTCCTGACTATTCATGAGCCAAGCCAGACTTCTTTGAGTAGTTTTTCAAAAAATTTTCTGGCACACCTGCTCAGACCTGACGGCACGCCTGTGTGCCAGGCCACACAGGTTGGGAAACAGTGCCCTACTCCGTGGTCGGTGACCAGGCAGCAAACCCAAGCTCTTGGCACCCTTAACCCCCCCCCCCCCCAAACGAGGCCTGGAGGCCAGGCGACATCACTTGCTAATTGCCCTGCTCTGTTGGTTCCCTGAAGCACCTGCCCAGGCCTGGCGGCGCTGACTAACCCCGGGGAGCCGGACAGGTCCAGACAACTATGGAGCCAGAAGCCCAGGGCGGGGCGGCGGCGGCTCCCTGAGGAGACAACGGCGGGAGCAGCGACCGCGCGCGCCAGGCCGCGCCCCAGCAACTTCCCAAGCGGGCAAGAACCCCGCGCGCATGCGCGCAGCCGGTAAACAAAC
Source organism: Podocnemis expansa (assembly GCA_007922195.1). Lineage (NCBI taxonomy): Eukaryota > Metazoa > Chordata > Testudines > Podocnemididae > Podocnemis > Podocnemis expansa. Next base: position 3,601,948 of record ML681990.1, on the reverse strand, counting down.
AGCCGGCCGGCGGCGGTGACCCTTGACCCGCGCATGCGCCCTCGCCCCAGACGGCGAACGCTTCCACCACCGCCCCCGCTCGCGCCGGATGCGCAGCCGCGTCCAGAAGGGGGGATGGGAGCCGCTTTGCAAGAAGCCCCGCCCACTTCTGGGAAACCATAGGCGGCCCCTCCAGCCAATGACGGCCGAGATGCGGGGCTGGGCCAAAGCACGTCCCTCGCCGCGCCAGGGGGGCGGCCGCTGTCCCGCTTCCCTAAGCGGCCCCGGCAGAGCGTGCGCGCTGATTGGTTGGAGGGCGGGGCCGTAAGGAAAGAAGCCGTTCGGCAGGCCGGCTATTGGACAGCGGCGCGGAATGGGCGTGGCCGGGGCAGGTGCTGTAGCTGCGGCGGCCGCGGAGTTTCTCAGGCGCCGTGGAGGGAGCCTGAGGGGTCGGCGCGCGCCCGAGGCGGCGGGAGCGGGTAGGTGAGCGCGGCGCCTTCCGGCCCGTTACTCGAGCCCCGCTAGGCCGCGCGCCCGGCGGCAGCGGGCGGGGCTGCTCGGGCGGGCTGGGGCCGGCGGCGCGGCTGCCCCCGGGGGCAGGGGTCCCGCCCACGCCTGAGGGGAGGGGCCGCGGAGTCGCTCTCCGGCCCGGGCCCCGGCCTGGGAGGGGGGCGTGTTGCCTCCGGTTCCGCCCTCCGCCGGGGTGCGTCCGGCTCGCCTCGCCTCGGCCTCTCCGCCTGGCTGCTGCCGGGGGGGCGGGTCGCCCTGGGGAGGTGTGTGTCTGTCTGTCTGATTTCTAAAGGGGCAGCCAGCCCTGTTAGTCCTCTCTAGCAAAAAAACTCCAAGGGCTGTTAAAGACTAACAGGTTTATTTTTCGCATGAGCTTTCCTGGGAGAAAACGAAGTGGGGTTTTTTCCCAGGAAAGCTCATGCAATAAATAAATCTGTTAGTCTTTAAGTGTCACCGGGCTCCTTGGGTTTTGTTTTTTGTCTGGGCTCTTCAGCAACAGGGCCTTGCTGTCGGGTGGGGTGTGAACCCAAGCCCAGGAAATGCAGCGGTTCTAAGGGGCAGCCGTGATAGTCTGGTCGTGCAAGGAGGCCTGTGGCACTTCACACTTATTTGTTGCATGAGCTTTTGTGGGAGAAAATCTTACTTCTCCAATGCAGCTTCTTCTGGAGGGCATCAGCGATCGGATACTGCAGGCCCTTTATGGAAGCAGGGCTCGTACTTCTCAAACTCAGTTTTCTGGGGACCCACTTTAAAAAATCATTCATGTCCATGGGTCAATACTTACATCTTCCAGCCATGCATTCCAGTCTTTTGGTGATAGCAGCAGGGAACACAGTGACTTAGTAGCTGAGGGGCTGCAATCCAGTACTGGGTCTCAACCTGTGGTTTCAAAACCACTGGGCTAAAGTGTTAAAGGAACCAGGTTTTACACAGAAATGCTGCTACAGTTGACATCTGGGCTGTGCTGCTTACGGGCTTCCTCATTGTGAGCCTTCAGTGCGCCATCCACAAGGCTTGTTTGTTCCAACTTGTTAAATTAAACAGTCTTTGTCTGTTACAAGTTAATATGAATGGCTTTGCCAATAATATCTGATAGCCAGTGTGTTTTGTGCATAAAAGTGAGGTATATCAGCTTCAGTCATTCAAGAGAGTGCTGAAAGAGTGGCAGCTGTGTAATAACTCTGAGGAGTGGGTGTAATATTGAGTGTTTAGTTAGAGTATTGTGCCTGGGGAGTCTGTAGTTCATTTGTGGTCGACCCCAGTGTTGTCCAACCCAAACACCTTCCCATCTGTTGTGACCCTTGTGAAATATTTTAGCAAACTAACGATTGTCATCAACATTAGCACAGCACTCTCAAGTGGTCTCATTATTGACTAATATGAATTGTCAGCCTAACAGAATGGTACCAGCTCTTTTTCTGTGTGCTCTCGTAAGAGTGTCAGAAGACACCTAAAGTCATTTTTAGTTAAAAGGTATCTTTCTGTCAGTGAGCAGATTTTGCCCTTTTGATCTTGTTTTTTTAAGTAACTTGCTTCCTTCCTGCCTAATCTCTGCTTTCTGCAGCAAAGAAACATTCCTGATAAGTTAGGCTCTCAAGTTGGAGACTTTGCTGTTTTGATTGGGAGTTGCTAGGTGCAGATCTACAAAAACGATCCCTTACCGAGGGGAGGGTAGAATGAGGCAAACCATGAGATCAGCCAATCAAAATATACAAGTGAATAAGAACTGAAGTTCAGTTTAACTGCCTGTTTACTCACCAGTCATTATCTGATCATAATCACTTCTCTTTAAAACAATTCTTTGGCAAAAGGTTAAAATACTACATTGTGATTAATAAGTCACTGCTGCGGTTGATTTCAGATGCTTCCTGTCTGCTTCATCTTAATATCAGTTGGGCCAGAAACATACGTGCACTACAGTGTATGAGTTGAATGTGGCAACATGAAATTGGTGTCCATAAACAAGCTGTAAATGGCTTTTTAAACCAGATATCTGGACCTCATACCAGTGATAATTCTGTTTGGTCTAGCCACAGTGTATCAGCATATAGATATTGCCAGATCCTAATTTCAGTTTACTCCTGAGCATGAAAAATGCTATGAATTTTTATATTAACATTTAAATATCTATTGCTGTAATTGACAACCCATTCAGAAAAAAATTAAGCTACTAAATGATAGGTGTCATGAGAAACTGAGTCTCTCTGACCAGCATATTATTTTAACCTTGTAGATGCAATAGCAGTGTGGAACAAGGGACCAGTCAAATGTACAGGATTATTGGGACTCTTAATTTTTGTATGTGGCATCCTGATGTCATGGTGATAGGTGGCCTAGAAATACATAAATGGCTCTCAATCTAAAAGATGAATTTGTAGCTACTATAGATCTCTAAAACATTACTGTTTGACTAATAATATTTTTCTCAGATTGGACAGTGGAGCCAGTTTGACTGAGTCTTGTTCACTGTTATAGTGTTTGTTTTTTGGGTTCACGAGATTAAAGTGGAATGTTTATATGGAAATGCTTCCATCCCTACAAAGTTTAGTAAAACCACCTAAATGGAAGCTGATTTGCTGTTGACATTACAAAATAGATCATACAAGGGTCTGAGGTTGACCAAAGCACTTCAGTGTGTCTTCTGGCACTGGATTGTACAATATTTATAACATTTGGTCCATGGTTTGCATTTTTCAGAAGCTGGGAACAGGTGACAGGATAGATCACTTGATGTTCATGCCTTCTAAAGCACCTGGAGTTGTCTGCTTTTAGATGACAGGATACTGGGCTAAATAGACTGTTGGCCTGACCTATTAAGGCCATTCTTATGATGACATTTCAGTTCTGTCTACACAGACAAGGCTGAATTGTGTCTCATCCCATTTCAGTAATATGAAAAGAACATTGTCAGGTAGTTTGGGGTCCTAGAGATAAACAAGTGTGTGGTGGTGGGCTGGGGAGACTGACTCATGTTTAAGAATTTTTAAAAATTCCATTGAAGTTTTAAATCTAAATATTCCCCACAGCATTGTACGAGGGCATGAGAGTGGAAAGTGAAAACAATGGGTTCTGTTTCAGTGGTCGTTCTGAAGTGTAAAAAGTAAGCAGAAAAAATGATACAAACTTAAACTTTTGCACTTAATTGGAGCTATTAAAACAGCTTTTCTCATGTTAATGTGACTTTTTAGGCAGATAATGAGTCATTAAAATAGTAAACTGCTTCTCATTGGAGGACTTAGAATCATAAAATATTGGAGTTGGAACGAACCTCTGTAGGTCATCTAGTCCAACTCCCTATTCAAAGCAGTACCAACCCCAACTAAGTCATCCCAGGAAAGGCTTTATCAACCGTGGCCTTAAACCTCTAAGAATAGAGTCCCTAGATAACCCATTCCAGTGCTTCACTACCCTCCTAGTGAAAATTTTTTCCTAATTTCTAACCTGGATTTGCCCTACTGCATCTTGGAACCATTGCTCCTTGTTCTGTTATCTGCCACCACTGAGAACAGCCTAGCTGCATCCTCCCTGGAACTTCCCCTTCAGGTAGATGAAGGCCAAGATCTCACCCAACTCTTTTTCTAGTTTCCATAGCCCACCCAAACTGTAAGCTAAGAGACCTGGACGCTCAGAAAAGAAGTCTGCTGCTGCCATAGCTACTTCATCCCAGCCACTCTGTCACTTGCCAATCAGTTATAGACTAACATAACTATCTAGTGAAAGAAAATTATAATGGAAGAGGTGGCAGAATCCTTTTCTAGAAGTCTAATAAGTCATTTAACCGACACTGCTTTCAGTCAGCAAAAACCAGGTCTCTGCATAGATCCACCATTTAACTCCATCTGGTACCAAAGATTTCCATAAATCAGCTTGTGCCTATTACTGACCTTAAAATTGCAATAAATTGTTGGGGGAATGTCCCCTTCTTTTAAATATTTCTTTAATCCTTTCTGAGACAAACTGAAACTTCCCATGCTGACTCTGCGGGGTTAGTTAGCAAATAACCCCAGCTATGCTGCCAAATTATGGCTTCAACTGACAAGGAAGAAAACGGATCTTAATTTCAGTTCTGTTTGAATAATGGGCAGGGGAGGAAGTCTATGTATAACCTCCCAGCTGAAGGAGGGAAAGATGGTGGAGAAACATGTTACTTTCAAACAAGGAGTATTGTGGCATTTAAAGACTAAGAAATTTATTTTTTGCATGAGCTTTTGTGGGAGAAAACCCCATGTTGTCAGACATCTGACAACGTGGGGTTTTCTCCCACAAAAGCTCATGCAAAAAATAAATTTCTTGTTTGCTTGCTTTTTACTGAACTAGTCTAACATGACTTCTCCTTTGGATCATGTCACTTAAAAGTTTTTATTGTACCTCCTTTTGAAACCCGTAAGAACTGTTGAACTTGATGGTGTCCTTTTTACAATATGGAATTGGCATCCTTTAGGTCTGTACCTAATTCTCAGCTCCCAGAACATTCTCTATTCTAAGGTTTTCTGTTGGACACGCAACTTTCATCAGGTGCTGTTGCCATGGTGGAAGTCGTGATGTAGATAGGGATTCATGAAAGCTCAGTTACTTTTACCATCTTATTGTCTAACTTCTTTACACACTTGAGCAGTGGTTCCCAACTTGTTACCCTTGGGGCTTTCAAAGTGGCCTATGGCTTCCCTCCTCCTGACTGCAGAAGGGAGTCACTGCCTCAGGGTCCAGGGGGAGTGTGTTTCCTCAGGACTAAATGACTGATTTAGGTTTCTTGTGGCAACCAAAGGGGATGAGAGATCAATCAATCAAAGATCAGTAGAGCCCTGCAAATATGCGGATATCCACATTATACCCGCATCTGCAGATACAAAATGGATATCCATGGACCATTTCTCACAGATGCAGATTGGATACGGTTCCACATATTTGCATCTGCGCAGGGCTCTACAGATCAGGACTCCCCCCTCTCATTGGTAACAGGGAGCACAGCAAAGTGCTCTGCTGAGGTCCCTGTTGGAGTCAGAGGAACACTGATCTTCCATCCCCTGGCTGTGGAAGGGAGCCACTGCCTATGAACTAAGGTGGCATGCACAGGATGTGCAATTTCTGCTGCAGCCTCAGACATGGGAGATGAGCAAGGAGGCAGCCTGCTGGCTGAGACGGGTGATATTGTAGGGTTGTAGAAATGGTATCTGTTGCCTGCAAGCCAAAAAGGTAAGGAACCACTGTAGTTGAGTTTTGGATTGCTCTTTGCTTGCCGGTTTCTACCCGTGTTAGTGCATTCATTTGGAGGAGGAGTTGTTATTCTGTTGCAACAATACGAGCAGCAGCAGCTATGCATATAACTCTGAAGCCTGAACTTTGATGGACAGAGCTGGTTGGAACAAGACCTGTCTTACCAAGACTGATAGTGAGGCTGAAGAGCTGGGGTGCTGCAGAAAACCTTCAAAGTGTCTGACAGAGTGGGATTTTTTCTCCCACGAAAGCTCATGCACAAAACAAATTTAAGTCTTTGTGTCACAGGACTCCTTGCTTGTTTTGCTGAACTAAACTAACACAGCTACCTCTTTGGATCTCAGAAAACCTGACGATGATGACCTGAAGATCTTGTGTCTCATGCCTCAACAAGAAGTCTCCCCAGAGTCTTGGTCTTAGCGCTGAATCTTTGCAGATCAAAGAGAGGAGCCATCAAGTCAGTAGCCTGTGTCTTCAGCCATGCTGCAAGGGACTTGACATCTGCTAAGAACAGTTTGAGCAGCACTGGATGGAGCATGCAGCCTTGCTTTACTTCATTCAAGATTTTGAATGTGTCAGAGGAGAAACCATTAGAGAGGATATGTACTGTTGAGAAATAAAGGTCCCCCAAAAAATTAGTGTAGGCAAAATGAGGGACTGGGAACGTAGCATTCCCTGTTGCTGTGATGTGTAAATTCCTAGCGTCATCCAGAAGTTGGGAAGCCAGCTATAGGTCAGTTAAGTAATGATGCTAAGATTTTATTTGCATGTTCTAATAAACTAAAAGCAACCAAGTGCACTGTGGGTGACTAGAGTTAAATGCATTGCTTATAAAATTCATCCCCCAGAGGCAACTATTTATTTCAGTGTGTTGAGCTGAAAAGTTGCTGAACGTTATACATGCATTTTTTTCTAATAGCTTTAAATTCTTTTAAAGTAGCACTTCTTAAATGTATAAACTGACTTAGGCAGAAATCGTACCTGTTAAAACACTGATTAGAACCCTTCCAAAATAGCAATTGGCAAGAGAGGTTTGGTCTTTGCAGAAACTGTATGGAGCAAGTATAATGTGCTGTGGATGTTTCAGGTTTTGAAATGCTCTGATCTGGCTCACCATTGCCCAGCTATGAATCTAGTTCGGGGTGGACAAGCTACAGCCTGCAGACCAGTTTCAGCTGGGCCTGACTGGAGTTCAGCAGCTTGTCCCCCCTTTTGGGCATACCCATTCCCCCACCCCATTCCTTCCCAAGGGGGGCTCAGCAGGGGTGCTCTGGCCAGAGCCCTGCAGCAGCAGCAGGCTTATCCCACCCCCTGCTACCATAGAGGCCTCTTACCCCTCCCAGCTCTGTCCCTCTCTGCTCTGCCTATATGCAGACGTGGCCCTCAAGCCAAAAAGTTTGCCTACCTTGGTCTAGCGCCAACATATACAAGTTTTTATTTAAAAGCATGTTTGTCTGAAGTGCCAAAGTTCCTGCTCCAGAGTTTCCAATCTAAGTAGACAATGTTCATAAGAAGACCTGGAGTAGATGAGTGTTGTGCCATAAAAGCAAAGCTCTAAAGAGGTAGCTGTGTTAATCTAGTTCAGCTAAACAAGCAAGGAGTCCTGTGGCACTTAAAGACTAACAAATTTATTTATCGCATGAGCTTTCGTGGGAGAAAAGTGATCATGGCTGAGGTTTTAAAACATCTGAAGAGATGAGGGCATTCAGTTCCTTTTAAACTTTGGTGGCATTTGAGTGCCTAATTCCATTTGGCACCTCTGAAGAATCTCAGCCTGATTGTTTTCATGGTGGGTGTCCTGATCTAATATGGCAACTGTTTCTGTGCCTGAGGTTATTTGGGGGAAAGAGTTGCTGTACAGTATCTCTCAATCTGCTGTTCATATGAGGCTATGACTGTCTTTGCTGCCAAAAACAGTGTGGTGTGGTGGGGGGTTTTTTTGTTTACAGTGAGATAACTGATGGATGTTAGCTATATAGTTGTAAAATCTTAGTGGGGACAAAGTGCAATTAGTTTTTAATTACAATAAATCTAAGTGAGGTCAACTGCTGGTGTGTGGTATAGTGTTCACCTCTCTTAGCTCTGTTGCTAAATGGCTTCTCCCTAAAGCAGTTTATTCATTGTTAAAATAAAATCATGTTTTTTGAGTCCTAAAGGTGACATGGAATACTAAGAAATGAAAATACAAAGGAGAAGAGTTTAAAACTGAATGTAGATTACTTTCAATTTTTGGCACAACTTACTGCTGTGAAGCATTGTATGCCACAATGAAATTTGTTAAATCAAAACATTGTGCAATACTTAGAGATCAGCACCTGAGAGAGCTTTTACATACTGCATCGACAAGTTACTGCCCAGATTTAAAAAACCTGCCACTAGCCTGCAGTGTTCTACATCCAGCGACAGCTAAGTTTTTCCTCTATAGGCCTGATTTTCATGGTAACCTTAAGTAATTATTAGAATCTGACATTAATAGGATAAGTATTTGCCCTGTTTTTGTGATAAAGTGTGCAATGATTTTTAAGCTTAGTAATTCTGGAGTAGGTAAAATTATGTGGTGTTAAGCCTCAGCATGGCTCTCAAAAGGTTTAATAATTGACTTGTGTGGCTCTTGAATTCCATAAGTTTGGCCACCCCTGTTACATCATCATCACCTGCAGTGTCTATGGACAGTCCCATGAGAATGTGATTCTTGCTTCACTGGGATGCGTCAGCCTGATGGATAGCCAGCAACAGAGCCCAATCGTGGGGAGACCTGAGGCAAACTTTTCTCTTCTGACTAGTGCTATGAAATCTTTAGTGTCTCTTCAGAGCCTTTTGGCCCACTTCCTCAAAGGTATTTAGGCCCCTAATTCCTACTGATTTCAATAGATACCTAAATACCTTTTGACTTACGTCTTTTTTTTTTCCTCCAAAATCCAACAGAAAAGAGCTGTTTGCTAAGAGGCGGTATGTGCCTGCAGCCAGATCAATGAGAGCTGTGGATACCTGGCACCTTTATGGATTAACCCCCTCCAACTATGCAGGGAACGCAGTTTTTATCTGTGGGAAGAGCTGAATCTACTCTGCTGCAGGGTTGCATTTACAGGTGGGCCTGGCCATGGTTCACCCACTTAAGAAGCAAGTCCACCCAGTTGGTTGCTTCTGCTGCCAATGCTCTGGTTAACTTAATGGCAACTGGAGCATCAGGCAGCTTTATTCTCAGCCAGTCACTTTTCCAAACATCTGGTCATGTGCCTGGAAGCCAGAAATGCTTAATTTTTTTCCACCAGGCCATGCACATCAACCACAGGCCCTGCCAAAAATTAAGGTCTAGTTAAGTCCTTGCTCTGGCAGGTTTGGAACCTGTGATTTAGGCGATGTTGAAGTTATAAACATGACAGCCAGTCCTTTTTATTCAGTCTCCCATTTTTCGATTCCTTATTTGTGAGACTTTCCACAACTTAGTTGTTCTTGGTTAGAAACTGAAATTAATATTATCATTTGAGGTAACAGGTAAACTCATTCAAATTAAATATGGGGGTTAACATGAAGTCCATGGGATTTCTCTTGAGGCTGGGATGTCTCCTTTTTAATTAGACACAAAATAAGCCTTCCTTGTGATGCCTTAATGTCAGTGTAACTTTCTTTGATTTCCTTCCATCTCAAGGGAGGCCAAGGGCTTGTGTGATCATTCCTTCCCTTTAAATGTATTTAAGAAAACTGAGGTATAATTTTGTGAATTGGCTGTTTTAGTTTGTGGCTTTTGGGAGGTGAGAAGAGGACAAAGAGAGTGCCTGAGGTATGTTGTTGCAGATCAGGAGGGTGTGAATACAAGAATAGCTTTGAACTTGTCTGCTAGGTCACTAATGGCTTGAGTCAGTCGTTTGGCAGGCAGACTTTCTGCTGCTCCAGGAGATGAGTTTACAGCACTTGGACCTGACATCATTTCTATAGGAAAGAGGCAGAGGGGGATTAGTGTGGGGAGAAGATTTCTGTCACCAACAGGTCTTTCTCACAGCTGTTGTTTCATATTCAATTAGCCTTTGAATGTGGTCATTGTTGACTTGTTTATGTGTGAGGCAATTAGGAGCTGTGGTGGTTCCTGACAGTTGTGTGGCTCATTTGCAAACCACACAAAGGTATGTGTACACTTGGTTCCAAACAATGTTTCTTTCCTACAGTGGCCATTTAGGCCTTGGTCCGGGGAGGTGGTCAGTACTCTCCCTGCTCTTCTGAGGATCATCCAAATGGTCACCAAGAGAATGTATGAGTTGAGTTCTGCTATGCCTAGGGCTACCAGATACCAAAACCTGGAAGGGAGGACAGGGAAGTATGAAAAAGGAGGACATTGGAGGACACATGGAGAAAATGTAGCATTAATGTAATCTTCTTCTCTTTTTAGAGGGCCCTGGAATGCTTTCCCCTAAAAATAAGGTATTCCTTGGCATTCCAGCATACTTTAATGCCATGAGTAAAAAGCCAGACAAAATCATGTATTTTAAAATGCGTGCTAGATGGAGGATATGAAGGTAAAAAGGAGAACATGTCCTCCTTTTGCCTGACATCTGGTAACCCAAGCTATGCCAGGCGGTGGCCAGCAAAAGTGAAGAGCGTCTCTGCTCTGTGAGATACGCAATGAGCTGATGAGCCTCAAGCACTTGAAATAATCCTGTGTTTTGACTCTATTCAGACATCACCTTTTCCAGCCTTACATTTTGTGGGGGAAGGTGGGACTTATGATGTTTATCTATGTGTGCTTACTGTAGGATTCTGAATTTTCACAAACTCTTCAATAAGAGAAGCATTTGCATTAAGATCTTGCTTTTACTGGTGAATGGATTGGAATGAGGAAATGACTCATGACAGGCAAGAAATAGCTAACATACTTTCCTCTTTTTAGTACAAAAAAAACAACAAACTTTTTATTTAACTTGATCAAGATCCCTCTCCCACCCCCCAAAAAACCAACCCCCCCACCAGTTCTTAACCCAAAGTGTCAGGGGAAAAAAAAATTTGAAGATGGGGCATGTGGGGGGGAGAACAACCAGGAATACTTCAGGACTGTTTCAGAAAGGTAGAACTCTGTAAGGAGAGATGCAGAGAATGTGGAAGCTGCAGATCCATATGATGCATTTTGACAATCAGAATGGAGATGAGTTCCAGAGGGGTAGCAGGGTTCGTTTAGTTCAGAAAAGCAAAGCAGAGTCCTGTGGTGCTTTGTTAGTCTTTAAAAATGCCACAGGACTTCTTGGTTAGAGTGGTAGTAAGTGACTATTCTCTTTTAAGGGGTGGTGTTCTTAAGTGATTGTGATTGGTTTACTGTTTGTAATTAAGTGATGTGAATGAGATGAAAGAAAAATCTTCAGTCTTAACCTATTCTAGGCTCTTCTTTCCTTTTAGTACACAAATGAAGATCACTGATTATGTTGACCTGATCTAGTGTCTCAGATCTAGCGGTAAGAACAGAGGACTGTGATTCCAGATGCCCAGGTTATTGTGTAAGGTCTGGGGTCATGTGGTGCTGCCAGAATCTGAGCTATCCCCTGTTTTCATATGGCTGTTGAAACTTAACTGTTCAAGTATGTTCACTCAAGGGCCTTACAGAAGGATAATCTATTATAACCAGTTTTTTCTATACAGTGTTTTTGTGAACCTGTGAAATGGCCGTGATGGAAGTTGCATGCCAAGGAGCCCCTGACCCCACCATCGGGCACCAGAAGGAGCTTTCTGCTACTAAAGGGTTGAGTGAAACAGTGGGTGAGAAGCAGAGCAGTGTTTGCAAAGTAGAAGATTCGGAGAAAGTTGCCTTTCATAGTCAGTGGAAGATCCTGAAAGATGTGATCACCAAAGGAACAGCAAAAGAAGAGACAGAAGGGGGTTCTGCATCCATTTCCATCATTGCCCAAGCAGAATGTAAGTGATGATGCTTCTTGTTGGCAGGGAGTGTGGTGGGCCATTGGACTAGCTTTGAATCTCTGACAAGCTGAGTTCAAATCTTTCTTTTGTGATAATTTTCCAGTTCCCATTTAGCCAGATCATCAGTAATTTATATAACATGGCAGCCTCTGCCCAGTAAAGGTCAAATAATGAAAAGGCAAGCTTGTTACATGGGTATGCTAAAAATGTGCATAGAGTTGCTCATTCAGTAGCAATTGTGTCCAGGTTTGGACCTCCCAGTACAGGAAGGATGTGGACAAATTGGAGAGTCTGGTGAGACAACAAAAATGATTAAGGGGCTGGAGCTCATGACTTATGAGTAGAGGCTGAGGGAACTGGGCTTGTCTAGTCAGCAGAAAAGAAGGGGGTGCAGGGGCAGGGATTTGATAGGGGCCTTCAACTACCTGAAAGAGGGTTCCAGGGAGGATGGGGTGAGGCTGTTCTCAGCGGTAGGAGATGACAGCACAAGCAGCAATGGTCTCAAGTTGCAGTGGGGGAGGTCTGGGTTGGATATTAGGAAAAGCTTTTCCACTAGGAGGGTAGTGAAGCACTGGAATAGGGTACCTAGAGAGGTGGTGGAATCTTGATCCTTAGCGGTTTTTAAGGCCTGGCTTGAGAGAACTTTGGCTGAGATGATTTAGTTGGGGTTGGCCTTGCTTTGAGCAGGAGGTTGGACTAAATGACCTCTTGAGATCCCTTCCACTTCTCATTCTGATACCTACCTGCATGATAGTGCCAAGCCATGGCCATTGGTCCTTTATTTTATAACCAGCAATGAGAATTCAATGGCAGTAAGTTCAGAGTTTCTTGAGCAACTTAGAAGAGGGAATGGGACAGAAGATTCCTAGTGTGTTTGGAGAGTGTCTGATGCTAGGAAAATGAAAAAAAAAAAAATCTTGTGGTGTTTTTTGTGATCTATTCTAACCAGGTAGCCTAGATTTCTATGATTGCGGGGGGGCGGGCACATTAAAATCTCTCATTGGGAGACCTGCTGCCAGGGCTGTCAGCATCAGTTCCCCATATTCTTGCTTGTGTGCTGGTGGCACAGGTTGCACTTACATTTTGTTTTCACAAAGTATGAAAAACAAAGGTTCTCTCTGAAAATGCAAATTTCACCCTTTTCCATGACAAATGGACTTCTAGGATTCCTGCTCATGACCAGTATGTTGACTTACATTCCTGGATTACTTTTTGGTTGAGCAAGATGTTACTGCTATCCTCATTCAGACACTTGCTGCCATCAATGGATACTGTCTAGTATTTAAGCTTAACAGTGATCTTGTTTTCTCTTATACAGGTGAAAACAGCCAGGAGTTTAGCCCCACTTTTTCAGAGAGGTCTTTCATTGCTGATAGTAAACGTTACAGGTGAGAAGTCATTTTTAAAATAAAGAAAATTGTATGTCCATGATCATATAAATCTTTTTCCTTTTGCTGGTCTTGTGTCATTCTGCTTCCATGATGCTCTTTTGTGTGCTGCCATGTTGTTTAGCTTATTTAAAAGACCCACTTAGAAGTGATGAGTCCTTTGTTCTAAGTTGTGGGGAACACTCAAACTTCTTTACATTTGCACCACATCCTGTCCTGTGACATGCTGCCCTATAAAACACAGCGAGGGCTGTGTGTTTAAATATCTTGCAGACAAACATTGTTGTCAATGTCTTGGTTTCTTAATCCCTAGAATCTTGACTCTCTGAACATTTACACCAGGGTATTAAGTCACTCTGAGGTGGGATCCTTTCATTTTAGATTCTGTGGGCTGGAGAAAGTTCACTATAAGGGCATGCTTTTCCATCTTTTCTGACTAAGAATATCTCTGCAACTAAGTTATACTTCCTTCCTCATATCTTCCTTTGAAAAGTTGTGGGGAGCTGGATTGGCTGGTGGAGGCAATGATGGCAGCAGAAGCAAGCCTGGGTTCTGATCCCTGGAAACAGCAGTGGCAAGAAAAACAAGATGGAAGAAGGGCCTACACCCACAAATCTGGGCATAATAGAGAACCCAGGCCTCAATGGCAGTGCCAGGAACCCAAAAAGAAGGGTGTAGGAGGCAGGGAGGAGACAGATGGAACATGGAAGGGCAAGGAGCAGCAATCGCAAAGGGGGGGAGGTTGGAACCATGGGCTCCTTCTGCCTAGGCTAGTTTGAGGAGCAGCATCAGTGTGATAGGGAGCTTGGAGGCAGGGCTCAATGCTGATGGTGTCAGTGAAAGCTGTTGCTGCTCTTGGGTAAGAGCTGATGGGGCTTAATTGCCTGTGGCCAGTCAGGCATAAGTTGCCTTATTTTCAGCAAGTGCCCAGCTTTCTTCTGGCCCTACAAGACAAATTCTGGGCTGGATTTCTTTGGTTTTTGCTAAAAGCTCCATGGGCCAGGTGAAAGCTTCTAGGGGAGCAAATCTGGTCCTTGGAGCTGTGTGCCTAATGCCCCTGTTTTATACACACTACTGCCTTGCCTTCAGCGGGTATGGTGGCTATGTTTTCTTCTCTCAGTATCCTTTGAAGAAGTGCAAGTGGTATAGTTACTTAAGGGATTCAGTTATGTATGTAAGAAGTACAGTGAAACAAATGCAAAATGCTTAGTGCTACCATCTTGTCTTGAGCTTATCACCCACAACTCAGCTGGTAAGTCAGCTAGATGTGCAGTAACAGAAGAGACTTCTGAGGATGAGTTGAAAAGCTGCACTGGTACTAGGTAAAAAGTGATGAGGGTAGATGGCTATGCTGCTTGGACCGATACTTGACATCTAAAATTGGAAATTCTTTGTGTGAGGAGCAGTCTCACCTCTTCTTCTTCTCACTGTTGGATGAAAACGAACAACATTTTATGGTTGGTGACTAACGAATGACTAATAAAGCAAATATTTATCTTCTGAAAGATGAGTTTCTTTATTGCTGCACATACCACAAGGTGGGGCTGGTTCACATAGCTATGCTTTCCCAGTTAGATTATTTGTTTTACCATAGCAACGGTGACAGATTTAGATGTTTTTTAGCTTAAATTTTGACCACTGTTTTGTGAAACAGTCAGTCTAGCTCCTTTCTTTAGCACTGATCTTGCTTTTTAAAACCAAATGTAAAGAGAGATCTTTGCGTTCTAAGCACTCGTACAGATTTTTAAGTTGATTTAAGGTAGGTTGTAAAATTGGTAGTTAAACATGCATGTGGTAGTTGGCTAGTCTGTGCCAGTAAAACAAGTTGGCAATGACTTTCACTGCCAGTGGCTCAAATGGTCTCCCCCTCCAAGATCTTGTTAAACTATACCTTCCAAAATATGTTGACAGTGTCTTCGAATGAGTCCAGTGCTATCTACCTTCTTTCATATCTTTCTCTAATATAATGACAAAGATGGTGTCATGTGTGTAACTTTTCATACTGGTGTTCACTTTAGGACTATTTAACAACTTTTTGCCTTCCCATCTCTTAAATTCTTCCGAGAAAGCAATATTGATAACATCCATTCTGTCTGGCTAGGTTTCATTACCAGTAATCAGCCAGGGAAAGTGTGCTTCTGTTTGTCAAATTAAAATGTGTTCTTTGCTTTTCTTCTTGCCAGCCGGTCAGACAGTCTTGATCAAATCCCTAACAATGTGGCCCATGCAACTGAAGGGAAAATGGCACCAGCCTGCTGGAGGGCAAGGCATCGTGGTAAAGCCAGGAAGAAACGTCGCAAGAAAAGATCCAGGGCCAGACTACAAACACTGGCTTCTGCTAAACAAGGACCCAGAACTCCAGAACAGGAAAGCTGTACACCGATTCCAGTCCAGGTGAGATGCAGTAGCTCAGCTGTGTGGGTTGGGAGGAGAAATCATAGGGTTAATGTAATGCTTTGAAGATGGTTGGTTTGAGTTTTAAGACTGGATTTGTTCTTGGGGTTCTTGCCTAACTCTCTTCATCTTGTGTTCCAGGAGGATGAAACTCATCAAAGCACTCTCTTCAGGAGCAGTTGCTGTTTTTCAGAACTTTGCAAGGATTCAGGCTGTGATCAGATACCATTTGAAAAACCTAGAAAAGTTCTATTCCCAGGCAAACTCCATTCCCCAAAGAACCAACACAGACCGGAACTGCACAAGTTGATAAGCCCCGCTCAGTGCCTGAACCATGTTTGGAAGCTACACTGTCAGGGGGACTTTGTCCCTCAGCCGGAGATCTTCCATCCCTTCCCTTACAACAGATTGCCCCTTTACTTCCCAGTTTTGGACAGGCCTCTTTGTGCCATGAAATGTAATCCGCTAGAGACGTATCTCCTTGATGATTTGGCCTGTGCAAATGGTGAGCATCACTTATCTGGATTAAGCGTAGAACGTAGCTTCCCAAAATGTGTCAACCAGTCCATGAAAAACAACTTGGACAAACTTTCCGTGGAAGAATATTTGGTGGATGCTCTTAAAGGGAGCGTGAGTCTTGGTGAGCCGCGGAACTTAGCCAGCTTGGCCAAGACGTGGAGTGGAGGCGGTCTGGACTCAAAGGAGCAGTTTCAAGCAACAGATGACAATGAGGGGGTGCTGCTGACTGAGGTGATACTTTCAACCTAGTACTTGAGCTGATACGGTGGTGGGCATTGTGTCCCTGTCTGTATAGTAGGACTTAGTTTACACATTTAACTGCCCCTTAATGATACAGAGCAAAGACTCAGTAGTGTTAATGCCTAGAGATTGAGTGTCCTGTCTTTCCCAGTATAAATACTCCCTTAAAGAGTTTTCATAAACTTAAACAATACTCTAAAAACTCCTGCAAAGTCCTTTGTAGCTCCACATGACTTAAAATGCATCACTTGAGAGCCATGAAGATCTCAGTATGATGGGTGTTTAAAGTAGGAAGACATCTGATGCATAGCCAGTCTTCATAGTTCCTTGGGTTAACTTTTTAATTGTAAAATGGCCCAGCACACATGGGTAAAAAGCTTCTGTTTGCCATAAGCAATTTGCACTTGATTTTGAATCCAGTAGAGAGGGTTGCCAAGCTGCACCTACAAAGCTTTGTCCCCTACACCTGCAAACCACTCTCTTGTTCCATATCCCAAAAGGCTTCATGACTGCCCTGCTAAGAAACAGTTACATGGGCTGGGTTTCATGGGGCAATGGCAGCACATACAATCTTGCAGGCAGAGCAAATACAGAAGCAGACGTAGGTAGATCTCATGGCAATAGTTGCCACAGCAGTGACCAGTGGCTGCATTGTTTGCTCAGCATGTGACAGGGGCGTCTTTAAAAGATGAACTAATTAGCTAGAAAACTTTAGGCCTCCAGGAGTTAGCTCATTTTCTCTGTGGAACAATGGAATCCAGTCATTTGGATTCCAGAGAGTACATCAGTAACCCAAGAAATTGAGATGGAGTACAAGGGGGGCCGGCTGAAGTCAGTAATTGAAAATCCAAGCCAAGAGTTGCTTCTGAGTGATGGGTTTGTTAACTCTCCTAGTATCTTTGAAAATCGCAGCTCTCCCTGTGTTAGACGTGATGCAGCACTTTGGCCGCCATGTTTCTGCATATCTGCTTCAGCTTTTCTTTACTTCCAATACATAGAAATTGAAGCCGGTGGATTACGAATACCGAGAAGAAGTTCACTGGACCAAGTGCTGTGACTCTCTGGGTGTTGGCTCTTTTGGGGAAGTGTACAAAATAGAGGACAAACAGACGGGATTTCAGTGTGCTGCCAAAAAGGTAATGTATGAAAGCTTGATCGGGCCAGTAAAACGGCACACAAGAAGTAAAAGCTGCCTTTGTTTTCATTCCAGCTCCCAAGGGGTGTGTCTACACTTAGAAGTTATTTTGAAATAAGGAGGGTCATTTCGAAACAATGTCTTTCCTGTCCATGCATGCATTTTATTTCAAATTGTTTCTTTGTTTTGAAATAACAAACTGCTATTTCAAAATAATAAAACCTGCTTTTATTTCAAAATAGTATTTAAATCAAAATTATTATTTTGAAGTAAGATACAGAGCAGACTTATTTTGAAATAATGGCGCTATTCTTTTGCCTGCCTTCTGCTATTTCAAATTAGAGAGTTTAGTGAAGACTCTCTACTTTGAAATAACTTCTAGTTTATTTCGAATTAGAGAGTCTTCCATGGACTCCTAATTCGAAATAATGAATTTGAAATAAGTACTTTGAAGTGAAATCAAAGTAGTTATTTTGAAACAACTATTTCAAATTAATATGGTGAGTGTAGACATAAGATGCCTATAGACCTTGGTTACTTTGAGAGTCAGTGCTGTTGAGGCTGCACATCCAAGGACAAACTGGAAAGCACTGGTATACTACACCAAACTGAACTTGGTCTCTGTCTGAAGGTAAGGGAATCTCTTCACACAGACACATTGACTGATTAGAAATAATCCTGTTTTGTTGGTCTTCACAGTGTGCTGTGAGACGTGCTTGTTTTTGTGAGCTCTGTGTAGCTGGGGGATCTCTAGGTAATCCAAAAGATCAGAAGTATGTTTTTAGCTGGTGTGTGAAGGAAGACTCCTTTGTCTAACTCTGTTCTTAAAATGTGTCAAGGAGCAGTTAGAGCAAAAGATGAGATGTTCCTTCCTATTGGATGAGTGTATAGTGGAATATACGTATGTAGTTATAGAGACGCTAAAAGGGAATTCCAAAGGGGTAGCCATAATAGTCTAATTTGGTAAAGCAGAGTCCTGAGGCACTTTAAAGACTAACCAATTTATTTATCACATGAGCTTTCACGGGAGAAAATCCCACTTCATCAGATGCTGTAAGTTTCCCCCATCTTCAAAGCATCTGATGAAGTGGTATTTTCTCCCATGAAAGCTCATGTGATAAATAAATTTTTTGTTGGTCTTGAAGTGCCACAGGACTCCTCAAAGAGAGAACTTTGACTTTTTCTCTGCATAACAATTTACCAGCATACCATATTTTGTATGTTGAACAAAAGGTAGTGAATACTTTTACAGGCTCTTCAAAGGAACTATAGTCCTACAGGGTCCAGCGTGTTTTAGATATTGTTTAGTAAACAAAGTCCAATATTTTCAGGAAGTGTTGCATGATACATATAGCACTAGGGGATTTCTTTGAAGATTGTCTTAGCTATACCCCCGCCTTTGTAGGTAACTATATTAATGTAAGTTATGTTCTCTCATAATCTCACTACATAATCCCACAGTGTATGTGCTTTCTGGTGGCTGTTAAAAATACTTTTCTTTGTATGTTACTGTAAAGTGTGTGGGAGGCAACTGACTTAGAATGATTGGGGTTCAGAATCATTTTGCGTGTTTTTATTTTCACTTTTTTTAAAAAAAGCCTGCTTTTCTGTGATATAAATAAATAATTCTCACAACTTGCCTGATATGTGGTGGAAATAGAAAGCAAAAATAATTAACCAGGTTGAGGAAAATAAAGAAACAACTCGAACAAACCAGATAACAAAATTTGCCATTAAACCTAGTACTCTTAAAATATAGACATTAACTAATGGCTACTGTATGAACAAGTTATGCAGAAAATGTCTTCATCTGGATCAATTGTCTACCTGGCAAACATGCCCTCAGGTAGTTTGTTTTGTTTTTGCAGAAATAATGGCCTGCTTAAGGGGGGAAATGTTCAGAAATGCCTGTCACTTTTGAAAATGGGACTTCAGTGTTTGACTGTGGGTAATATTTTCAGAGGGCTTAAGAAGGCAAAGGTGTGGATGTAGGAATGGATTTCTGACCGTGTGCCCATCTTCAAAGCATCTGACAAAGTGGGATTTTTCTCCAACAAAAGCTCATTCAATAAATGAACTTATTAATCTTTTAAAAGTGCCACTGGACTCCTTGTTTGTGGTTGGTTTTTTTTTTTGTTTTTTGGTTTTTTTTTTTGGTTTTTTTTTTTTTGTTTGTTTGTTTGTTTTTTTTTTGCTGAACTATACTAACATGACTGCCCCTTTAGAACTTAACTGAGTGCATTTCTTCCTAGTCAAAATAGGTGTATTTTAACCAGAAAGTTAAGATCCAAGTTGTGATGCTTTAAAGCCACCAATGTGGAAATGAGATGCAACGTCTGGCTTGCCTGAAATAAATGCCACCTCTGCTTTTACGGGACTTGAGCTACCTATTTATGTCTTATCAAACTTGATCTCAGCAGCTAGCTTTTAAGTGCTTGAGATTGAGCTAGACAAGCTTTGGCTGAACCATTAACAGCAGTGAAACATGATGCATCCTTTCCCACTAGTGTTTAAATGAGTCATGGTTTCCTTCTCATCTTCAGCAGAGTCTAGTTTTGTTTTCTTTGGCCAACTGATGTGAATCAACTTTCTACTCTAGTTTTTCTTGTGCAACATGGCTATTGCCTAAAGAGGTGGTTAATAAAACAGATTATTGTACATGGACATATTAAAGAGAACTTAATCTAGTCTCTATCAAAAAAATTATGTATGTTATTCTAGGTGCTACACATTCCCATTTTTCCTCTTTTGTGGCTTTTAAAATCACATTTTCCTGGCACTTACATTTTTCCCTCCTTTTGTATGAAAGACAAGCATAAACAGGGTACTGTACTTGATCTTAGCCAAAATACTACACAACATGCTTCGAATGTACAGAGTAAACAGAAGTGAGTTTAGAGAATTGTCCCATCGGTTTGAGCAATATGTGAGTTAAACGTTCACACAAGAAGTGCATGTGAACTTGCTGGGGTCCCTTTTAAATAAGACATAATTAAGATGGATTTTACTTTCCTTCCAAAATGCCATGCACTCTAGCCATAGTCTGGAGTCTGTGAGGAGGGGGCATTCTGGGGAGAGGGCTCTAAAATCTGAGCTATCTTTTCTAGCAATTTGAAAAAGCTGTGTAGCTTTGAGTGCTAAGGACTCTGGCAGCAGCATGCATTTCTTCATCTAGAGCAGATGTGTTAGAAAGCTTAGCACTGTTTCTTGTACTGTGTTGCTAAAGACTATTTGGCTCTCTTCTGCAGAACAGAAAAGTAATCTGTTCTAGTGCCCGGATGGCATCTCTGGCCTGAATTTTTAAAGTGGTGCCCTCTTGCTTGTGGAAGGGAAGAGCTGCATTTACAAATGAATCTGTTCAGGGGAGAGGGTGATTACAGGCCTAGCTAAGCTATTGGTAACAGACATGCTGACTATTCAGTTTTTCTTCTCTGGTTCTCCAGGTACAAGTCAAACACTTTCGTGCAGAGGAGTTGATGACATGTGCTGGAATAACAAGTCCCAAAGTTGTCCCTTTGTATGGAGCTGTGAAGGAAGGTCCTTGGGTTACTATCTTCATGGAGCTAATGGAGGGTGAGGAAGATGGAAGCACCCTTGTAACCATCAAATGAAGCAGGCATTTATGCTCTCTTCCCCTATAGCCACAAGATTAAATGTTTTTAACTCTTGGGTGGTATTCTGGATTTTCCCTGGACCTAATGGCCTTAGAGGCAGGGGGGTGGGACCAACACCACTAGTGCATAGAAGTGAGCATCTGTTTCAAATGACACTCCCACTTCAGGATTAATGTTTTCTAACCCTATATCAGTGGTTGTCAAACTCTTTATTTTTCCTCAGGACCTAGCTGAAAAAAATTATGACCATGACCCAACAATTACATTTTTGAGTTTTCATAAAAGTAAATGAGAGTTTTTCATGACCCTTTCATTAATGTTCATGAGACTAAAAAAGTAAAGTTGCAAATATTAACTTGAAAAGCACCTAAAAAGTGTTTAAAAAAAAAAAAAAAAAAGGCTGCCTCATTTTTCATTTGCCCACAGCCCATTTTGCAGTTTAAAAAAATTTGTCCTAAATTGTTTCTAGCTTGTTCAAAGGTGCCCCTTTATTTGGTTTACTTAATTGGTCCCTGTTAGTAATTTTATTCACAGTATACTTTATCTTCCTTCATTTTATTAGTGTTTGCTATATGTTTTCCCAATTTAGACCTTTTATCAGCAACAGGCCAAAAACCAAAGTGCTAACACAGGGCTCAAACCCATGGCCCTGAGGTTAAAAGGCTGGCTGTCTTTCAACTGAGCCATGGAGGCTGCTGTTGTAAAAGCTTCTAGGAATAAGGGAGACTGTGCTCCAGTCCTTTTTGATTTTCCTGCAGGCTGTTCTTTGTTCCCTGTGTGCAGCAGACTCAACCTCAGGGTACTTGGTTTGAGTCCTGTGTTGGGTGCTGCTTTTTTTTTTTTTTTAACATTCTACTCAGCAGTAAAAATCTGGACAAAATCACCTATTTTTAGAATGCCTGCCAGATGGAGGACGTGAGGGTAAAAAGGAGGACATATCCTCCTGTTGCTGGATATCTGGTAACCCTAGCCTTGGGTGCTGGTGGCAGTAAAACAGCCTGCTGCTACTATATGCACTGGGCTCCTTTCAAATTTCCCCCAGCTGCAGCAACTCAGGGAAACTTAAAAGGACACTGGCTACCCAGGAGTGTTGGTAGGGGGCTAGTGCCCTTTCACCTTTCTCCCCCTGCACTCTGGCTGGGGGTGGGGGGAGGAGCAAGGGAGAGGAAATGGTGGGATTCGGAGCTCTAAGCGGCCAGCATCCAGTGGTAGCCTCCTCCAGTGGCACCTGGCTTGCTTCTCCCTGTCGCTACAGACTTGCTCCACCACCCAGCCCCGCTGCCACGCTGGGGAGATTGCTCCACGCTGTCGCTGCTGTAAAGAGCTGCTTCGCTCCAGCACCAGTGGCTCCCTCCCAGCTGCTGGCACAGCGTGAGTGGTTCAGCTTGGCTTAACTCTGCACCTCCCGTGTGTCGGCTGCCCAGTGTCTTGCAGGGTTGAACTGCATTCCAGTGGCTGCAAGAGCTTGGAGGCAGCTGGAGCCCATGCCACGCCCGCACCTGATGCCTGCTCCCTCTGTCCTCCCAACCCTTGGTATGCAGCTAAAGCCTGTGGGATACTAGGCAGCCAACACACTGGGGGTGCGGAGTCGAGACGAGCCATTCGCGCTGTGTTGGCAGCCAGGAGGGAGTGGCGGGTGCTGGAGCGAAGCAGCTCTTCACAGCAGTGGCAGTGTGGAGTGATGTTCCCAGGGTGGCAGTGAGACAGGGCAGCAGAGCAAGTTTGTAGCAATGGAGAAGCAAGCCAGATGCCACTGGGGGAGGCTGCCCCTGGATGTCGGCCACTTAGAGCTCCAGGCCCCACCATCTCCTCTCCCCCACTGTCCCCCCCCCCAAGCCAGAGTGCTGTGACACAGTACTGGGTCATGACCTGTGGTTTAACGACCACCACCATAGATGGCCAACAGAATTCCTCCAAGCTGCTAATGAAGCAAACACTTGTCTCACTTGATGCTACAGTGTTTTTGCTCCTGAAAGCAAAGTTGTGACATTAATCTGTATGGCTTCAGGTAATGTACTTGTGAGGTTCAGGGAGTGTGTGTTAATCACACATGACTCTCTTTTTCCTTCAACCAGGGAAAGAGAATGCACAGCTTCTTCAAGGCTCAGTAGGTGACCAGTGGAGACAGGACAGGGTAAATCCTGTCAGTTGGTAGTTTGCTGCTCTTGTGCCATTAGTTATGTGAGACTATAGTAACCCAGGGACTTGAAAAATGGAGGTTACCTTGAACAGCAAGAATTCAGAATAGACAGGAACTTTCCTGTTTGCAGGAGCCAAATGTCACCCCTCTGACCATATGGCATTCTCTGCATTATAGCAGAAGGGGAGCAATGCTGATGCTCCTGAGAGGTACTGGACAGATTCAAGGCTGAACTATATGTGTTCTGAATTCTCTCATAGGTGGCTCACTAGGCCAGCTGATTAAACAGAGTGGCTACTTGCCAGAGGACCGAGCTCTCAGTTATCTGAGTCAGGCACTAGAGGGTCTGGAATATCTTCATGCTCACCACATTCTGCATGGAGATGTCAAAGGTGGGTCCCACATAAAGCACCATATCACTCCTTTTCCTCTTAACAGCTGAGAGGACAGTCTTCTCCTCATTCCAGGAGGCTCCTGGATGGTACAATGGGTTAGTTCACTAGCCTTTCAGCTTTGTATGTTCAGGCTCAGAGCCAGATTCAGTCATCAGTGGTCAGGAGTTAATAGCCTCCACTTATTCCTCTCTACCTCTGTTTGGCATGATGGGGTTTCTGCTTGGGGAGAGCCCAGCACTGGAGTAGAGGGCTGTGCTGTTCCAAATCAGCAGACTCGCACATGGCTTTATTTCTTGCCCTAGCTGCTGGTGTTTGCCTGCTGTTGTATTAGAAGAATCATAGGTAGGGCCTCGGCCCCTTTGTCGTAGGGCTAATCTCAATGAGCATGAGACTGATTTTAAGCCTTTTTTGTTGGCAGCGGATAATGTGCTCTTATCCAGTGATGGAAGCCGGGCTCTACTCTGTGACTTTGGCCACTCTACTCGCCTTTATCCAGATGGCTTGGGGAAGTGCTTGGTGACAGGTAATGTCCATCTGCCATGCTTCTGTAATATCCCCTTTGGGTCTGAGTTGCCTTGCAAACTATAGCTCTATAGGGCATCTGTGGGCCACATGTGGCTTCTGGATCACACTTTGCTGACTCCTTTGTGCACATGCAGCAGGTCTTGTAGCGATCTTTGAGTCTGACTTTGTGTTCCTAGGGTGGTACATGCCTGGCACGGAGACACACATGGCTCCAGAGGTGGTAATGGGAAAAAGCTGTGACTCAAAGGTGGATGTCTGGAGCAGCTGCTGCATGATGCTACACATGCTCAATGGGTGTCATCCTTGGACCCGGTATTATAATCACCCTCTGTGCTTAAAGGTGAGTGAGCAACAGTAAACTGGAGCAAACCCAGGCTGATGAGCAACCTCGCTCTAGCCAGCAGGTAGGGGTGGGTGTGAGAGAGAGAAAGAGGTATGAAAGGTGCATATAAGGAGTTAGCAGGTGGTGGTGATCTTTGTAGTAACCCTTGGGGAGGAAGGGGTTAACGCTCTGGTCAGTGAGTCCCAGGACAGCCAATAGGAACAAAGCACAGGTTTTTGAATTGGAGCAGCAGCCCTGCCTGTTCCTGTTTGGATGCAGCAGAGCTCCTGGAAGGATCAGGAGAAGGCCAGGTAGAAAGGCCTGAGGAAGGATCCAGCAACATCCTTACCAGGGATAAGCTAAGTTTGTTACTGACCAGGCATGAGTAGAACAGGGAATGTTTACCTAGGGTATTTTTGTTTTTGGATTTCTCTGCGCTGAGCGCATATACCACCTCCCACTACCCTGTAACTACCTAAGTTAAATCCCAGAGAAGCAACTGCCTGTGTTTCTTATCTGTCCTTTCTAATTAAAGACTTTTAAGTAAGCTCTGGTTCTGTGTCCTAAAGGGCAAGAGATTTGTGTGCATGTGCCTCAGACTGCACAGCCAGCTACTACAGGGGATTCTGTTGCATTTCCAGCTGATATCCCAGCTGAGGTTCAGTCACTTTCCTGAGAGCACAATAAAAGTGATTCAGGATACCTCCCAGGAAGGAATTCCCAAGTGCACCTTCATAGGTTTCAAGAGGTTTTTGCATTTGGGTAGTGGCAGCGATACCACTCCAAGGCCAGGAATTGGTGGCCTTGGAGAGTTTTAAGACCAGGCTTTAAGGCCAGTGGGTTTTAAGGCCTGTTGTGGGCCCCCACCTTCTGCATTCAGAGTGCCAGAGTGGGGAAACAGCCTTGACAATCTTAATTTGGAAGCAGCTTACTTTGGCCCTTTTTTGTTCATGCACACTGACTTCTCTCCATTGCTCCCTTCTCATCACAGAGGCACACATTCTTAACTCTCTGTAGCATGAATGGCTACTCAGGCCTCTGATCCCAACTCCATTCTTATTAAGCCAGCAGGAGACACAGTTAAGTGGTGGACTTGGCCAGATGAGGGAAACCTGTTCTTTGGAAGCAGAACAGAATGTTTGTTCAATCAGTTTAACTGCTTTCACTTTCTGTTTTCTGTGATACAGATAGCCAAAGAGCCACCTCCTTTGAGGGAAATCCCACCTTCTTGTAACCCTACCACTGCCGAGGTCATTAAAGCAGGGCTAGAGAAGGAACCACTTAAAAGAGCTTCTGCAGCTGAGTTGAAGACTAAAGCTGACATAGCCCTTCAGCAGGGTAAGAATGTCCTGCTTCTGAGATCACACTCCTCTATTCCTAACCACAGCTGGTAAGAAACAAGCCACATCTGCAGTGTGCTTCTTGGATGCAAAGCCTGTTCCCTGATACAAATACTGTACAAAATGCCCCATGTGGGTGCTGTAGTATATGAGTTGCTGTGCTGCTCCTCCTGTATGCCCAAAACGCTTACATGCCATGGCATGGATGGGAGTGCGTAGATGACCCTGTTCAAATCAGTCACCAGGAAAGGAGACTGGATGAGTTCACAGTCCAGATAGCAACTCTGCTATTTTAAACACTGGCATGTGCTCTTGCATCTCTCTTCATTGTTGCAAGCAGATGTTGTGTTCTGTTTGAGGCTAATGTTAGCATAAGTCAAGGCTGCGGCAGGCAAGCCAAGAGCCCCACATCTCTCACTGACCAGTGGCAGACAGCTGGTGTTTGGTATCTAGCAAATGTGAAAATAGTGTTTCACATCTGTAAATAAAAGCTTTCCATATGCTAGTGTCCCTTCTCTGAGACTGTCCAAATTTATGTTCAGCATCAGTCCCCTGGCGAGTTTGTAATGGGCTAGGGAAGCTACAACCTTCATCTTTTGAAGTCCTTGGGTGTTCTGTAGAAAGACACATTGCTGCCTGCAGTGGAAGCATTCCGCATCTCTCTCTGTATAGCAGTCTTAAATGTGCCTTTATTTTGTAGTGGGAGATGTGAAGAACCCTTGGAGAGAATGCAGAGAACCTAGACGCTCATCTTTGGATGTCAAAAATAATCCACACAAACAATCCCAAACAGTGTGCCCAATTTCTGAGACTGTGACTAGCCCTGGATCAGCATTAAAAGTTCCTTACTTATCCCAAAGCCTGCAGCCACCATCTCTGGAGCTGGCAAAGACGACAAGGGTAACTCCATGGAATCTATGCAAGGAGTTACCTAGGATCTGTGATCCACCTTCCTTCTCCTCTCTGGCACCAGTCCCCACCAAGAGCAGCAGCAGTTCAGAACGGGCAACAACTGTCTCAGAGCAGGAGCTTCAGCAGCTGGAAATAGGTAACATTGAAACGGGCTCTTTCCTGTCTGTCAACTGGGCATGTAGCTGCTCTTTTCTGGCTTTTGTTGTGGCCTTTCTCTTTGGTGCACAGAATTGGTTTTGAGGTTCACTGTTCTTGGGAAAGAGAAAACTCAGTTGTTATGCACTGCAAATTGTCAAGATGAGTGGCTGTCAACTACTAGCATATGAATCCTATTACAGGATTCTCTGGCAGCTGCATCAAGGTTACTCTGCTTTGTCACTTTTGAGCCCCCATTCAGTTGCAGAGCCTAGATTCTACTGACTAGATAATTTGCAGAGAAGTGCATGGGCTCTAACCTGCAGAGATCTCTGGGCTTCATAAAACCTCATTCTTGTTACACTGGATGAAGTTTGATTGATCTTAGCTGTGACTAGTCCAGCTAAGATCTGCCAGGTAAATTGGTACACTTCCCACACTTGCTTGTCTGGGAAGTTCATCTCCTGTGTTCCTCAGCTAAGTAGCTTGATTTCCAGGGTCTAGTAAAGTTTAGCCTGGAGTGTCAGTCAAGTTTTAGTCCTTTTTCTTTGCCCAGAATAACATTAAAGTGCTCTCTCCTGATGTTCATAAGCATCTTCTTTCATGTACCAAATGAGCAGGAAAGCTGCACTCAGACACACCTGCCCTCCTCTAGTACCCCAGGTGCTGCTCGCCCAATGTCCGGGACTTCACAAATGGCTCACCTGTCTCATCTTTTGTTGTCGTCTCTGTGCTTTTTTTTTTTTTTTTTTTTTTCCCTCTTTAATTCACAGTATCTACAGTAAGCCTTTCTTCCAGCTGTTTTAAATCTAGCCCAACTCTAACTCACCATTCCTTTGGCTGCTCCTGGTTGTTCTCCTTCCCCTGGCTGCTGCAAGCAGACTTCATGTGCCTCAGCCATGCATCCCTGCTCTTGTTTCCTGCCCAGGCCTATTTCCTCTCCCAAGCCAGGTCCCCAGCTACACCCTCTTGCCTCATTAAGCCCAGACTGTGATTCGTGCATAGTTACAGGCACCTGCTTTTGAGCCCTTTGATCCAAGGTTCACAGAGCCCTGAGGGGTTTATTCCCTCTGCTCCACTACACTCAAGAACAATATTTTAAAGTTCTTAAATGTAACATTCTTGAAGTTCCAAAGGAGTATCCATGTTAGGCTAGTTCAGTAAAACAAACAAACAGTCCTGTGGCACTTAGACTAAGAAATTTATTTATTGCATGAGCTTTTGTGGGAGAAAATCCCACTTCGTCCAATGCTGTAAGTTTCCCCCATCTTCAAAGCATCTGAGGTGGGATTTTCTTCCACGAAAGCTCATGCAATAGATAAAATGGTTAGTCTGAGTTCGCTAGACACAAAGCAGGATGGGGAGAGGTGATCAGAGTACTGAGCTGTATTCCTGGGTGCCATTCCTTACTCCTGGCTTGCAAGTAATATGTCACTTCCCCTCCTTCACAGTAGGCACAACAGTGCTTAATTTGCAAGGGAGTTGGGGGAAATGGGGTATTTGTAAAGAGCTTTGCACTTCCCTAGCACACTTCATTCAAGTTTAAAGCATTGATTACAGCTAAATTGAGGGGGTTGGAGAGGTGTGGGTGCAGAACAATTGCAAATCTTACTCCATTTCCTCTCCCTTTTTATTCTAGAGTTGCTTTTGAACAGCCTGTCTCAGCCATACTCTCTGGAGGAACAGGAGCAAATGCTCTCGTGTCTCAGCATTGACAGCCCTCTCGTGTCGGATGCCAGCGAGAAGGTAAACAAACAGATCCCAGCAGTCGCTGCATTGTGGGTTATGGGAGCCTTTTGATGTAAAATGGGACTCTATGGAAATGTGGACGTGTGGCTCCTGTTGGATGTGCTGCCTCTACTGTTACCTCTGGGAAGATCTTTGGTGGTGCAGAACAGAACATCACCTTTACAGAACACAGTCTTGTGGAGGCCATTCTCTGTTCTTTGGGCACTTGGAGAATGGGTACTCATAAAATGCTCTTCAGTGTGCTTGCACTGTGGTTAATGGTAATCCTATGACCCAGGGGTGTCACTGGTGCCTGGCACATGGGACATGTGCCCAGGGTGGCGGCGCCCACCTGTCCTGGCCCCGTCTCGGCTGGGGATCCAGGCTGGGCTGCCTGCAGCAGTGCCTGCATCTCCTGGCCAGGGATTGAGGTGGAGCCATCCAAGGCGCCACCCTCCTCTCCTGGCCCTGTCCCCAGCCAGGGATCTGGGGCCTGGCTGGCAGCTGCAGGAGTCTGATGCTGTATCAGGCCCAGGCACCGGATAGTGGCCAGGGAGTGGGGCCTGGGCCTTGGTCTTTCCCTGCGGCAGTGGCATTCCTGCCTATGGCTGCTGCTTTAGCAACTGCAGCCTCTTGAGCTCTAGGGTGGGTACTTTTTTTTTTTTTTTTTTTTTTTTCCAGAACTCTCTAAAGGCCTCTCAGAGCCTGAGGGACACCATGAGCTCTGGAGTTCACTCCTGGAACAGCCAAACCGATGGCCAGAGCTTCAGCTGGAACAACTTGCTGTATCGCAGTCGGCACACAGACACCCCCAGCTATTTCAATGGTGAGTCTACCTTTGTCTCCAGAGCTTGATGTAAATGGGTTGGACACAGCTCCCCCATGCCCTGAGGGTAGGGGTCAAAGTATGCTGGAATGCACCAGAACGCCATTCTGGGGCCCACTGTTTTAGGGGCTCAGCATTCTGGGGCCCCTAAAAATAGAAAATGGAGCCAGAATGCTGCGTTCCAGGGCCCACCATTTAAAAATAACAGGCCCTGGAACACAGTGTTCTGGTTCCGTGTTCTATTTTTAGGGGCCCAAACACTGGGCCCCGGAGCGGCATTCCACTGTGTTTTGGCAGGCAGGGTCAGGGGTGTTCCTAGGTAGAGCTCAAGTTCTGCCCCAAACTCCTCCCCTTCCAGGCCCCACCCAAACCTGGGTCCTGCTGCCTCTTCTGCAGCTGCACCACTACCCTGACCCCAGGGCCTACCAACCTCACCTCCCCAGCTGCGTCGCCACCAGTAAATTTTGGGGCAGCCCAGCTAATGCTGGGGGCAGGGGGTTGGGTGCTGGCATGGGGAAGTCCAGGAGGGCCCATCTATGTGGGAGTGTTCCAGGGCCCCCCATATTGTACTTTAAAACCCTGCCTGTGGGGGTAGATTGTGGTTGAATTACCACTGTGCATAGGAGTAGCTTCCAAGATTTCTCTCCCCTGGCTTCAGTATAAAGGAATCATCCCTGTGGGAAGGGAAAGGGTGCTGCTAAGCCTGTGATGTTTCATCTGGTGTAAAAGCACAAAACATCAGAGAGACTGTACGCATAACTCTTGGGGAGACTATGGGGTGCTCAGGCCCCTGACGATCAGGTGACTGACTTCTCATCAAACATGCTTTTGTAAGGCAGCCAGAGGAAAACTGCTTTGAAGTGAATAGGTACAGCTCTGTACCTCACACAAGTTCAGTGTCTCTGGACTCTTGGAATGAGGCACATGAGACACTTAGCAGCAGAAACCAGTACCTCAGGCTCACACAAGGGCACCGAATACTGACTGATCTCGTAGAACAACTTGGATGTTGGAGCAAGGGACTGTAACTCCCCCAGGCCTGCAGGAGGAATGAATGACTCTCTGTTTCAGGAGTGAAAATCCAGATCCAGTTGCTAAGTGGAGAAAACCTTCATATCCGAGAGTTCCACAGGACCAAGGTGGGAGACATTGCCACTGGGATAAGTAGCCAGGTAAGGAGCAAGCGGAGTGCTGTGGTTCAGATGGTGGCTTCTGCTGGAGGCCAGTGTAGTGGTGGCTTGGAAGTTAATGAGCTAGTCCATTTAAAAAGCCTCTCTTGACGTGCAAGATAGACAGTGTTGGGAAATGGTTGAGTTAGGTTGTTGGGGCTCCTTCTCTCTGACTGACTGGAGATGTTTTTGTTTTCTAAAGAAATGAGAATAGTGGGAACCCTGTGGTCCACCGAGAGAGAGAGAGAGAGACTAATGTCTCCAAATTGTGGGGCTTGCTCATAAAATGCTTTTATCTTCCCAGAATAAAGGAGTTGTAGAAGTGAATTATTCGTACTACTGGAGGTGTCCTGTTGGGGATAAGCCATTCACTTAAGGATCACAAAGCAAAGATGCCCAGCTAAAGAGAAAAGTCCTAGGAGTTGTAACTAACCCAGCTGTCCCACCAGTAGGCACTAAACTCTGAGGAAATCAGTTGAACGATAAATAACACATATATTGAGCTTCTGAAATATTGTCATCTGGGGAAAGTTGGGTTGTGAACTTCCCTCCCTTTGCACTTTTCCTTGATCAGAGTGCTGTTAAAATAAGGCCTGCCCAGGAAGTATTCCTCTCATGCACTGAATTACCAAGTGCTACTCAGCTTTGTTTGCTCTGTTCACAGATACTGGCCTCTGCTTTCAGCCTTGTTACGAAGGAAGGTCAACCAGTGCACTATGACATGGAAGTTCCTGACTCTGGTATAGAGTTGCAGTGTACACTTGCCCCTGACTGCAGTTTTGGCTGGACCTGGAGAGTCAAGCATGGCCAGCTGGAGAACAGAACATAAAGCACTTGGCTTTGCAGATCACTGCCTTGTGTTGAAGCATGGAATTGCAGAGGCCCACAACCAGCTTCGCCTGATAAGCACCAAATGTAGCTATTGATGTTTCCAGCTGAGCTTGGATTACTGGGTTCAGCTACTCACTGTTTTTTAGCGCATCAACTGCTAGCTCTCTGGGCTCTGTCCTTCCCTCTATAGTGAGGGCTGTGCACATGTTTTTGAGATTGAATGCAGCAGTCAAGAACTTCTGCGTGGAGGAATAAGACTTTACTGCTGTGCATCAGCACTTTCCAGGAGAACGGTGGGGATTGAGTTGGACACACCAGTTGCTCAGAACTCCTACATGGAGTTGGTAGTTGGCAGCCTCTCCTAAGGAGGGAAACTAGGAATGGTGAGTGGAGCAGTATGGTGTGTGAGTTGGTGGCAAACTCCTCTCTTGGTGGAGGAAAAGATCTATTTCTGTAGGTTTTGAATAGTATCCACTGCCTTAAAATTAGACCAGTGGGGAATATGAGAAGCTGAAGTGGCTAGGTTTATGATTTTAGAATCTAATCATTGTATTTCCTGTTCCCATTCCCCTTCCCAGCAGGTGTGCTGTTTGGAGACTAGTGTCTAATTAGAAAAGGAATAGAGCCCCTCTCCAGAAAGGGATTTCTTTTCATCTGGTTTCAACACTCACTCTCTCTCAAGTTCTTCTGGCCCCCAGGAACCTTGCATTATCCTATTCTTTCATTATTATAAATGTTGTATATCAAGGAAAGAAATATATGGTCTAGAGCAGAAGGCTTGAGGGTGTTGAATTCCTGGGTTCTGTTCATAGCTCTGCCATTGACATGCTGTGATTTGGCCTAACTTCTTTTGGGCATCAGTTTGTCCATATGATGGATAGAAGGAGGGTGGGGAATGACAGCTTGATTTAATCTCTGTGGAGCATGCCAAAGTCACTGAATGACAGGCACTACATAGATCCTCTGGATCTGTGGTTAAGACTGCTTCTTTATAGTAAGTATCATTATCTCCATTTTACAGATGGAAAAAATATGAGCCATGAAGTGAGTTGGCCAAAACTGCATTCTGAATCCATGGCACAGCTAGCAATAGAACCCAGGTTTCCTGACTCCAATCCAGTGCTCTGTCCACTGATCTTGTTTCAAATTACAGGGAAACTTGAAAGTCACAATGGGCTAAAATACAGTTCTTCTGCACCTTTTTTGGAAGACAATTTCATTAAGCCTCTAATTTCCAGCGGTCTGTTGTGTGGTCAATGTTTCTGGCTGTCTTACAAAATCAGTACTGAATCAGACAATCAAAGCTGTTGGAAAACGTGAATACCAAGATGAGGGGAACTCTACAAAGAGGTTATTCTTGAGCAGCCATGTGGTGACATTTCTACACCTGTTTCATCCCCAAATACTTAAAACTATGCATCAATTGCTGCTGAAATGCAACCAGCTCTGGGATCTAGCAGTAACTGCGTAGCAAATAACACATGGTACTCCTATGAAGAAAGGAGACTTTAGTTATATTAAACTTCTTAAGAAAAGTGTCATGGGATTTAAACTTCTAATGGTGATGGAGAACCTGACTTCTGAGGTACCATAAAGTGCTTGGAATTGTTCTACTGCCTTCAATGAGGGAACCAGTCAGTTATCATTGCTGGAATTGGAGCCTCTTTCCCTGAGCTGAGAAATTCCAAACCCCAGTGCTTAGCACAGTGGTTCTCAACCGCTGTGTCAGGACACATCAGTGTATCACCACTCAGCAGTAAGGGTCTCATGGAGAGCTGGGGAAATGACTGGATTTCACTTGGGGGGGCTGGTGTGTCCTGTAGGGTTACAATACACAACCAAGTGTGTTGTGATCTGCAAAAGGTTAAGAACAGAGGGTTACTTATCTGTAAACGTCCGAGAGAGAGAGAGAATGTATGTGAGTGGCCTAACTCAGGTTAAGTGCCACAATGCATGTTTATCACAAAGCTTTTGCCCTAGCCTGTCCCTGTAGAGTCAGTTGCCAATACCCCCTTGGTCCCGCACTCTGGTCATGGCATATAGGAGGTGCTGACCTTGTCCCCCTCTTCAGTCCCTTCTTTCCGCTAACTCCAAAAAGCGGGGACAGAGGGAGGGTATGGAATGTAAGTGAGGAGCCTATCTCAAAGAAGGACATTTACAGGTGAGTAACCCTCGGTTGTTCTTCGAATGCTGCTCACATCCATTCTGATTCAGGTGACTTACAAGCCTTGTGCAGGATGGTGGGCCAAGTTATGTTTTCCCCACTTGCAGTATCACTCTACCAAAGGTTGCGTCATCCCTTATTTGTTGGATGACGGCATAGTGTGAGGCAAAGGTAGGTACCAAAGACCAGGTGGCTGCTCTGCAGATCTCCTGGATGGGTACTTGATCTAGGAAAGCCGCCTAGAAGGTTTGTGCCCCAGTCAAATGTGCTCTAATCATTTCCATTAGGGGCACTTTCTCAGCAGTAACAGTCCTTGGTGCAGCTCATTATCCCACGAGATGCACTGTGATGTCACTACCTGACCCCCCATGTGTTCAGTAGCCACAACAAAGAGTTGAGTTGACTTTCGGCATGGCCCAGTCCTTTCAATATAGGTGGCAAGGGCCCTTCTAATGTCTAAGGTATGCCACCTCCTTTGGTTCTCTGCTGCATGTGGCCCTGGGAAGAACACTAGTAGGAAGATGTCTTGTGAAATTGGCCAGGCTGGGTCCATGGCATTGCCTGGTGTGGAGGGGAGCAGGAGCCCACCAAGGTGAGGTTTGCTCCCAGGCACTGGCAGCAGTGGCTTGGAGCTGGATCAGGCTCCTAGCCCCTTGCTGCTGCTGGTAGGATCTGGCTCCCACCTGCTTGCCACTGGCCCCTGGAGCCCAGCTGGGACTTGGGACGGGGTCTGGGCCTTCCTGCCCCGTAAAGTCAACTTAAAAGCTTAAGTCAACGTGCAGGGCAGGTTTTATTAAGTCCGATTAAGCAAATTGCTTAAGTCCACTTAAGCCAGGTTAAGTCAACTTAAGCTTCCAGTGTAGACATACCCTTTGTGTCTAGCTCCAGCTGTCAGGGACAGTACTGACTTTTGCTAACTGGTACCACAGCCACTCACCTTTCCTTTATTGTTCTTGAAGTGTGCATCTGCTCTTACAACCTGACTAACTAACTCCATAAGGTGCCAGTGGTACCCTGTTTGTGTTAATGACTCTAGATTAAATTTACCTTACAAGAGGTGGCTTTCCAGCTTAGAGTCCACCAGGTTCTGCTTGACTTCTGTAGCTGATGATGATCTGCTGTTGCCATGTTTAACTGCTCTTTTGCTGCTTGAGCCAGGTGCAGTTACAGAGCCTTCTTGCAGCTAGGTAGGAGCACAATGTGGGTGAAAGCTTATGTTGCTGGAATCAGCTGATCTGATTGACCATGTGGGCAGTGGGTTGAGTAAGATGCTGCTTGCTGTTACATGGTCCCTATCCAGTGAAGAGCCACAGGTTAGGGAGCAGTGGATGGAGAAGCAGCAGTAATGTCACATCTCTCCCTTTTTAGAAGGGGTTGGGGCAAAACTCTGCCACTGACGATGACAAAGCAATAACAAGAAACTAATACAGTTTGGTGGAAGATGAGTGCTACCTCTCTATGTGGAAACTACCCTCTTTTCCATGGCATTGAACAGTTTGTTGTATGTGGACGACACTTTACAGAACTGACTTTTTAAAATAAGCTCAATCCAGTTGTCCTGTCCATGAACAGAATAAAGTTCTTGTTATTCCAGCAGCATTGACTGTGGTGCTGTCTCTGAATTTTATGGGTTTAACTACGTTTGTCAGGGTCCTTTAGTGATCCTACTGCAGTGCTAGAGTTTCCTGTAGGGTGGCACCTTGTTTGGTTACAGCTTTCAAACAGCTCCCCTACCTCTCATCCCACCTGTGGCCATGCTAAACTAGGGATGTGCCAAATAACTTAAATAAGGGAAGTTCTTGGGCCTCTAACTGCAAAACCTACAACGTCAGTCCTAAACTTAAAACTAGAACAAAGGCTCTAGTCCCTGCTGGTGGTTCTGTGCTACAGCCTTAGCCTAGATTCCATATTAAACATCCCTCTAGTGCTCCTTGGTGAAAGAACATTTGAAGTCTTTACTCAGAAGAACCAGGAGGGGACTGGTGTATGAAGGTGAGAAGAGGAAACCTAGGTTGGATACCTTTGAACAATATCCAGGCAGGGAGATGGAAGTGGGGAAAACCCTATGTTTGACAATTTGCTAGGCTCTTGCCCAGCCTAAATACTAGGGACAGTCCTACATGAGCAGTAGATGAGCAAGGTAGGCCAGTTTAGAACTTCATGTTCTGTGTCACATGCTGCAGGGGTCCCAGGGTTGAGAATGTGCCTCATTTGCCATCTCCCTGCTCAGGTCCTAGGTGCTTGTTTTGGGGGGTGCTGATGGGAAAGGCCTTCCCTCAAGAGGTGCATGGTTACCTGGCCAGTTCTGGGGCATGTACATAAACTTGCCATGCAATGTATGTGCATCCAATGCTCTTGTATGGACTGAGCACATGGACTCCTCGCTTGGAGCGTATCCATACCCACCACACCTCAGAAATGGTGGTTGTATAGGCAAGTGATCATTTTTAGCTGTGGCTGAGAGAAGAGTTGCTTTCATGTGAAAAGCTACCACCAACCTGTGCATCAGACCTTGAGACTGCTTCCACTTAGCGTACACAGTGAGCATCTCTAAACAATCTGGTCTGGGTTTTAATTCTTGCTTTGATCAGTCACTGGAGCACTGGTTCAGCCCTTGCGTTCTGACTGTTGACTGCTCACAGAATGTGTCTATAAGCATGTAATATTGCTGGTTCCTCATTCAGGACAGTAGCAAATAGCCTGATGAGGCTAGAAAGCTACTTGCTAGTACCTGAGCCAGGTATTAGCATGTGCTCAGCTGTAGGGCTTGTCTTGAGTAGTTTCACTGTTGACAATGCAGGTTCTACCATAGCATTGGTGTATGTTTTTTAGTTAGTGCCAAATGGCCTGTGAGAAAGGTACCTTGCTCAATGGCTGAGCACTGCACTGTGTGGAACTGATGGTGTTTTAACTAACTTTAGAGGTAACCAGTGATGTAGACCCAGGCCCAGAGCTGGTACCTGAAACCAAAAGGGTGGCCAACTGAAGGTCTAGTTGTTCCTGGACTTTGCTTTTCACCTTCTTTGGGCAGGTGCCTGGGGTAGATACTGCAGCTGTGCCTGCATTCCCCACTAGCACTGTAATTTTTGTACACCTTGGTTCACACCCAAGCTGCAGGTTTTCAAATGTTGTTTTTACTATAACTCCTGCTATGTGGCTGGGATGGTGTAAAGTAGCAGTGTCAGTGGAGCAGGCATTTAGGCCTGCCTTCAAATGATTTCATTTCCCCTTAGGAAATATCTAATGGGGCTGGTCTCTGGTGAATGTTACTGCAATGACTGGCCCATGCATGCGGGTTGGCATATCTCAGACAGCGCTTGGGCCACCACCTTCGGCTGAACCCAAATGCCTGTGCATTAGAAAGCAGTTTTACATCTCCTTATGATTGCACTGCAAGGAACCCAAAATGCTATGCTGTTACTTTGAACAGTAAACTGAGCCCCTTTCCTCTTAAGATACAAATTCAGACTTAGGTTTTTGGCCTACATGGGGCAATCATGTCCCTGATGCCACAGCCATGATGGGAGCACTGTTCTTTCTGGGGGTTTGGAGAGATGGAGAGGCTGCACCAGGAGAAATGGCCCCTAGGCATGTAAGTTTTCATCACAGATAGTGTGTTCCAAGGTCCATCTTAAATCCAGAAGCTTGAGCAAGCTGGGGAAATGCTGATGGGCAGAGGCTGGGTCTACTGGGCACCATAAGCCTCCTGAAAGGGTGGTTTCTGTTCATTTTTGTTACATCAAGGCCAACACTACAGCTGAGCACCCACCTCTTCAGTAGTGCTGGACTGCTGCCTTGGAGTCAGGGTGCCAGAGGTGAGTGAGGGCCAGTGTTAGGAATTCCTAATATTAACTGCACAGGTTTAAGTTAACTGGCTCCAGGAACTACAGACTGTGTGTGCCAGCAACTCTCCATGCTGAGTGATATCCAGGCTTTAACTCTATCTGGTGGCAGCACAGCCCAGGCCTGGCTGCTGTGTTCATAATACAGAGAATAAGGTGTGAGTGGCTCAGAACTGTACAGTAGGGGTAGGTTATAATCAGCCCTAAGATGTGAAATAGTTTGCCATGGGCCTGGGACTTGGCTGAGCAGTGAACCAAAGGGCAGGACAGGAACTGCCCTTGGGTGAAGGCCCTAGTCTTTGGGACACTTATGAACAGACTGTCCATGAGGACACTGGCATGTGCAGCAGGAACCCTGACACTACTGCTGCATATCCATAGACAAGTCATGGTCCTGGTCTGAGCCTGTCACCCTGCCGTGCCTTTGGGTGTTTGGGGCATGGATGGGCTCTGGAAGGGTCCTGTGCATGAGGCTCTCTAGGGGGCAGGGAGCAGCTTAGGTCTCAGTGCTCCTCAATAATGATATGCCAGCAGCTCTCTATGTATTGCTCAGTGCTGGGAGAGGCTGCTGGGGCTGCCCACAGCCCAGAGGGCTGATGCTCTCACCCTGGCTGCCTCCACCAATCTTTTTCTTCATCTGCCTCCTGCATAGGGAGCTGCTCCCTGGCTCTGGTTCACAGGCTGGCTAGACAAGGGAGGTGAAGTAATAGTCTATTGGGTCAGCACATGGTGTGTTCAGGGTTACACAGCTTGTTGCTATGAGCTCAAAAGCTTGTCTCTGCCACCAACCCAGGTGGAACTACCAGAACAGTGGTTTGCAGCCTTTTGTGGGTCATAACACTTGGCAGCATATTATGACCCCACAAGACACACCAGGTGACCTTAGAATCATAGGGTTGGAAGGGACCCCACGAGGTCATCTAGTCC
>ML681990.1:3478853-3558801 GCA_007922195.1 Podocnemis expansa | reverse complement strand
TTCCTGTAAGCATCCTTTTTATGCTTCAGCTCAGTGCAGAGCTCTGTTAAGCCACAGTGGGCGCCTTCCACATTTGCTGTGCTTTCTCCTTATCGGAATTGTATCTTCCTGTGCCCTTAGCAGGATTTCTTTAAAATGCACCCAACTCTCTTGGACACCTTTCCCCTTCAGATCAGCCTCCCAAGGGCTCCTGCCCATCAGTTCCCTGAAGGAGACAAAATCTGCTTTTCTGAAGTCCAGGGTCTGTGTTTTGCTTCTTTCTTTCTTTCCTTTAATCATCAACTTGAACTCAATCATTTCATGGTCACTGCTACCCAGGCTGCCATTGACTTCTACTTCCCTGATAAATTCTTCTCTATTTGTGAGCAGCAGATCAATAGGCGCAAGAGACCTAGTTGGTTGCTCCTTCTCCACGCCAAATCCAGCTGTCTCCTTGGCTCTTTGTGACACACTTATTAGGTCACTACACAGCAGTAGCATGTCCCGACAGTGGTTGAGAACCACTCTGCTAGATGATATTAACATCCCTCCCCCACACCCCAGGGGGACTAACAGCACACCCAAGCCCTGTATGCAGTATTGGAAGAGAGTGATGTCCCACCCCCCCCCACACACACACCAACACTACCTCACTGTAGCAGTGAGGTGCTGGATCTGTATTGGATTTATTGCCAGATCTGCTTTTACTTAAACCAGGCTGCCTCACAAGCATATAAAAATAATGTGTACAAAAGCGCAGCACCTGTTTCTTTACAGCTTGTTACTTAAAGGCATTGTATAAGTTACACATTCATGTTCCCCCTCCCTTGTGTGAGAGTGAGGGTCCAAGCAAGCTGGCAGTTTGGCTCTTAATTACAGCAGGAAGCGCTCACAGCTCTGGCATACAAAGAGGGCTGGCTGGCTCCTGGGTTTGGGCTTAGCACAAAGATCCATGGCAGCCATGGGCCCTGAATCAGGGCATGATGTGGGGTACCACGGTAGTAAATGCACCTTGGAAGCAGAGGCTCTGCAGGCCCCTATGCACCAGGACTGAGCTGTGTCATTCCAGCACCAAGTGATTCTGCTTCATGGGACTCCATGGGCTAAATGGGTGGGGACTGGGAAGATGCAGCACCCAGGCCTCACTGGAGATGGGCACATGGCCAGCCACCTGTGGACACAGCTGCCACAGTATGGTGTGTGTGCCCACCTGCCACAGTAGGGCTGCAGCTGGGCACCTACACACTGGCTTAGCTTTGCTGCTATGGTTGGCTGGAAGCAGGTGCCTGAACTGCAGCCTGCATTGCACAGCTAGGGTGACCAGCAAGCGTGAAACAAAATCAGGACGGGGGGGCAGTAACAGGCACCTGTGTAAGAAAAAGCCCCAAATGTCCAGACTAGTCCTAAAAAAATTAGAGCAGCTGGTTGCCCCCCCCCCCCCCAGCTGCATTATTGCATCTACTGGGGCACCCGTCCAGTCACCTGGGGGGGTGTGATAGCCACCCTTATGTGAACTTTGTAGGCTGGTGCCAAGTGGGGGTGATTGTCACTCATCTGCCTGGGAATGGCCTTGCACTGAGGGCTTGGAGCCTGGGCACCAGCCCTGTCCAGGTGATACAACTGCTGTGGGGAAAGGGTGACACCATGTGGTCACATGGGGGAACAGTGACACTTTACCCCTTGATTGTCATCGCTTCTGAGCCTCCCTGCATCATGGGGCTGAGACAGGAGCTGCTTGCTCACATACATGCACCCCCCCACCCCCCCCAAGCCCATGCAGTAATCACAGGGTCTCTCCTGGAACCCCCCAGCAGTGTCACAGACAGAGAAAGCTGAGGAAGACAAAACATAATGTGATCAGAGAGCATGAGCAACTAATTGGGACACTTTGGAGGGAAGGGGGTGGCGGATATCTGTGGGTATAAAGACAAAGCCCCGAAGATGGCATGGCTGGTCCCCACTAGTTGCACCTACCAGCCAATGGGGACTGGGCAGCAGCCTCTCCATATAGCTCAGCAGCAGCCTTTGAGCCAGGGGAGGGGAAGATCAAGTCACGGACAAGATACAGCCCCTAAGCAAGACAGCAGGCACCAGCCAGTGGGAAGGCAGGGCTAGACCAGACCATGAGCAGCAACCTCTGTTGACGTGCAGCTAGGTCCCCACGGCATTTGTGGTCCAGCCAAGCATGCGAGGGACAAGAGGGATGGCTACTGCTGGTCGGGCTAAGCCCATTCTCTTCTCTGTGGATGACTTCCCAAGCAGCTGCCACACACACCATGTACCTTCTTGCCTAGCACAGTCCAGAGCAGACAACTGCCCTCTAGCCAGAACGCAGGGATGTGACAGTGGGGAGAGCCCAGTGCCAGATGTTCAGAGTGACCAGTGTGCATGGCACCAGCTGGCACATTGAGCAGCTAAGCGGCTTGAAGCTGCGAGCAGCAATGCTCCCATCTGCGCATGAGTCCTTGGGTCACTCCCTGCGGGTCACAACCACCTCCTCTCCCTTAGCAGGGGTGGTGATGCTGGCAGGCCTCCTCCTGGCAGGGTGGTTACAGTGAGATGTCAGAGGTCACCTGGAGGGTCTGGCCAACGGGTCGCTTCTTGCCACTGCACCGGCCAGTGTCGCCGCGCCTGTATGGCTGATTCCTCAGCTCTGCGCCCAGAGAAACATAGAACATGGTTGGTCCCGGGTCAGCCCTTTGGACTTGACTCAAAAGTATGAGAGCAACTTGCCTCAGGGTGCCTTTCCCCTACACCCCTCCCCCCAGGAGCGGCCAATCCCCATCTCCCACCCCCCACAGCATGGATTGTGGGGGCTACTTTCCTATCCAGCAGAGAATGCAAGGAAGTGGAATACCATGAGATGGGACCCTGAGCTTGAGACTGCAATGCTTGCCAAATGAATGGGCCAGTGCCACACTCCATGCTGGGGGTCTCCCCATTCAGTGCTGACACCAAGGGAAGACTGCCACCTCCTGCATCAACTTCTGAAGCACCTACAATTTGCTAGGCCCTCCAGCCCTGTGCAGACCAGGCCCAACCCTCCATCACTTGAGTGCAAACAAGAGCCCAACCCCAAGCAACATGGGCAGGAAAGCGACAGACAGATGGAAGCAAACACCCAACTTACTGCCACCATAGCTGTCATACTGCGTGGAAGGAGAGGGCAGCTGTAAAGCATCTCACCACCTGAAGCGCCTCCGGCCCAGGAAGGAGTGGGAAATCCCAGCAGGCGCCCACACAGGACGTCTGCATCCCTTAAGGCAGCTGTTCGAACCCAGCCCCTCCAGCGCCATTGGAGGCCCAGACCCAGGCTCACCCCCCCCCCCCCCCCCCCGAACCCAGCTCCCCATGCAGGGGTTACCTAGAGCTGGAAACTACAGGGGACTCTCCTCATTGAAGCTGGCCTCACAAAAGAGCCGGGACGAGCGCTTGCCTGTCCGGGCTGTGAAAGGAACTGTCTTCAGAGCTGAGCAAAGCGATCCACAGAGAGGCAGCAGCAGGGGTGGGGGCAAGAGACAGGGGAAATGGGGAAGAAAGAGCAGCAGAAGGAGGTAAGCCCAAAGATGTGTGAGAGAAAGACAGGTTGAAGTGCACAGCGTGAGCTCAGCCCTGCACACAGGCCAAGAGCTCTGCTTAGACCTTCAGGGATGCTCTCTAGAGGGCTATCAAGCAGCCAACTCCTCCCAGTGATTCTCCCTGTTGCAGGCAGCTGGGCTAGTCAGTTCAGCCCTAGGTTGGGGGTTACTCCAGCTGTGGAATAGTGAAGGAAATCAGGAGGGACTGAGATCAAGGCATGCTATAGAAAGGGGAAACCTCCTCACAGCACCAGCAGATCTACCACAGGGAACTGCAGCTGCCAAGCAGAAAGGCTCTGTCCCAGCCTTTCCCTGGGCCCTTGGCACACATGTGCAAACAGAGACCAGAGCATGGCACCCTCACCAATGCACAGACGGGGAGGCCCAGACACCATAAGGATGCAGCTCACCCCACGTAAGGCAGAGCCAGAGCTGGGACCAGACCCCTGGAGCTCTGATTGTGGTTCTCCTGCTCCAGCTAACAGCACTGCTCTGGGCCATGCAGCCCCACTGGTATGCCAAGGTGCTCATTCCTCCCTGGGCACTATGAGGCTATGCTGCCCTTTGGTGGGAGAGGTGAGAGCTGGCCAGCAGGGGCTGGTGCCTGAGGCCAGAGAGTGCTGGGATTGGTGGCAGTGAGGGGTGCCTACTCCCAGCCAGGCATGGAAGGGGAGGGGTTAGTATCATGTGACAGGCAATAGTGCTCTTGTGATATGCAGAACCCAAAGAAATGGGCTCTTTCTGGTACCAACCTGGTCAGGCCCCACCTGTGCAACTGTTATACTGTATTTGGCTCTGTGGTTAAATCAGGTGCTTTAATTCCCATAGACACCAGGTTATGGGTTCAATTCGCCTGCGGGTTTTACCTGAAATGATGTCCTCTATGGTGCCATCTCCTCCTTCATAAATAAGGGGCTCCTTCACCATCTGTTTCTTCTTCAGTTCAGCAATCATATCCATTTGCTGGCGCTTGGCTTTGTGGACAGGGGACTGTAGCAGCAACAGAAAGGAGGGAGACATGTTAGTGGCCTCAGCCAGATAGCCTTTCAAGGGCAGCATCTCCTTTGATAGGAAGAGACTCCAAAGCACTTTTCAACCAGACATCAGAACCATCTGACCCACCACAGAACTGCAGCCACCTCTGGGGTGGAACATGGCAGCCATGTACCGGCATACGGCAATGCAACACCATGTGTTAAATAGAAGGAGTAAAGAAGACTCCAAAGGCCAGGGGAAGTTTTAGGAAGGCAGAACATAGAAGTTGGCAAGAAGCTGGTGCCGACACCCCACCTCTTGGGAAAGGCACCACAGGATCCTGAACAAGCACAGAAGGCAGGAGCTTGGTGTCATGGCTGTGGGGCATTGTGGGACCCAGCTCTGGGGAGAGGGAGGGGGTCACATCTTGGCTTGTACCTTTGGCTCCTGCTTGCTGGGGGGACTGGATTCCACTTCTTTGGCAGCTGCTTCCTCTTTCCTCCACAGCTCGATGTCCTGCTCTGCTTTCTTGGGAGAAGAGTGGTGCGAGCCCTGGTTAGATGGGCAGGGGCTTTCCATGCCCCACCCCCAAGCAGCACCACTCCAGCAGCCCCAGCATGCAGGAATCAGAGATGAACTGACTGGAACTGGCCCTGAATGGAGGGCCCAGGGCAGCCTTTAGACTACCATAAAGCCACAGCAACACATGGCCTCTAACTGCCATTCTGCTGGGAGTGATACGAGGCTCCGTGCCTATCCCTCAGGGATCCCAGGTTCAATCTGCCCAGCTCAGCACAGTCCAGGCCCACTGGGTCCTTGTTGGAGTGGGCCACTCCCAGCCAAAGCAAATTCCCAGGACTGCTGCCATCCTCTTGCCCTGGCACAACCAGAGTGTCTTCTCATGGGCTGCAAGGCAGCCTGGCCCATCCCTTAGCTCCCAGGCCCCCCTACCTTGTAGGCCTTGATGAACCGTATGAAGACAGGAAAGAACATGGTGGGGGGGCTGGTCTTGGGGTTTTCCCCGAAGTACTCCACAGCTGACTCGTATGCTTCCTGTGGCAGGGGAGACTTGTTAGTGTGGCCACACCTAGCCAGGCATGTCTGGGCTGGGGTCCTGGCAGCACCCTCTGATCTCCCTGCTCTCAGCCTAGCGTCTCCCAGCTGGAACCGAGGAGCCTTGCTCGAGAGAACACCTTGCTGTGGTGGGTGGCATAATGCACCAAGCTTGGTTCCTCTGTGGCTGTTCTAATGCCTTTGTCCTGCCCATGTCCCCACCCCCAGTCCGCATCCCAAGGGCACCCCCAAAGCAGCCCATCTGGTGCCCACCCCCTGCACCACCAGCAGGCCACAATCTTCCATCCAGGTCCTCTTCTGGGCCAAGGGTGCCCTCAGCTCTGTCCCTGCTCAGGGCATCAGCTGCCCTGTCCATGTTGCACACCCACACCAGAGTGTCAGGCCCTGCCCCAAGTCTGGGGAGCCCTACCCACCTGGGCAGTCTTGCCATCAGCCTGCAGCTTCTCCATCACTTCAGTGTTGGCCTTGAGGAAGTCCTTGAGCACCTGGCTGTCATCCTGCCTCATGAACTCCTTGCGGGTCAGCTCCATGCCCTGCTGCAGGGCTCTCATATCCTGTAGCACGCTGTCCAGGGATACTGGGCAAGGAGAGCACAGTGGATGTGAGCAGGAATGGGGCAGGGCTGCAGAGCTCCACCCCCCCTCCCCCCATGAGCTCCCAGCACTTTGCTCAGGGCAGGGCTCCTCCAACAAGCTTCAGAGTCCTGGCTGGATTGGGGACTCTGCCTGCCTGCCCTGAGCTCCAGCCCTGCACATTACCTGTGCCTGCCTTGTCCAGGAAGTGTAGCTCAGTGTGGAAGCCCGTCAGCTCTGAGTATTTCTCCTTGATCACCCGCACTATGTAGTGCAGCAGCGTCTGCTTCCGATCTGTCGACTTCATCTCCAGCAGCTGGGGGACAACATCATGAAGCTGGGGCTGTGCCCAGGTGTCCACCCCCAGAATCTAGCACCCAGGTCCAGGTGCTGCTGTCCACCCCCCTGGCACCTGCACCCAGCCACCACCGTCCACCTTCCACCACTCCTCAGCACCCATGCCCAGCCACCACTGCTTCTTCTTGCAGGAGGGGCAGCCATGTATTCCACTGAGCTGTGCGCCCAGCATGCCAGAGCTGGAGAATTTCACATAGCAGCACTTGAAGGAGGCGGTGCTCCCAGCCAGGGAACCTCCTGAGTATCTGAAGCACTACCACCTCAACCCCCATTTCCATTCACTAGCATCACCCAGGGC
The DNA here is from genome assembly GCA_007922195.1 of Podocnemis expansa. NCBI lineage: Eukaryota > Metazoa > Chordata > Testudines > Podocnemididae > Podocnemis > Podocnemis expansa. The sequence continues at coordinate 3,551,968 of ML681990.1, read as the reverse complement.
TGGAGCCAGAGCTCTGCATGGCTGCAAACTCCCAACTCCTCATGCCAGGACTTGTCTGTTCTAGCTGTGCACTGGTAGCTAACACTCTCCGTTATCGGTGGGGCAAATGTTTCCTTCAGAGCATCATCAATTGTGTGTGACGCGATCTCCAATAATGGCCTCACACATGGCACTCGGCTGCTTAGATGAAGCTCCTGTCAGACATCAGGGTTGTTTGTAAAAGTTCCCAGCGTGGATTCAGGGGGTTAGAGACCTCCACCTAGAGCAGCACCTTCTTGAATACTAAGGCCCATGTTAGCTCAGTGAGAGGGGCCAGCCTGTTCTTTGGGACTGGAATCTCTTCAAGGAGGCAAGGAAGTGGCTCTCCATCAAGTGTGCTGAGGAAAAGATCTCATAAGTGACCAGGTCTCTTGGTCTCACGGAGACATATTTCTTCCTTCAAGAAAAGTATGTGAGAGATCCCTAGACCACTGACTCCAGTTCTGGTCCTGGGTAGCCCCTTGATGCCAGCAGCCTATCAGGGGGCAGCAGCCCCCCCCCCTTTGTCTTTCCATCCTGAACTCTCCCTTGGCCCAGTATTTCACCAGGGCAATGGCATCCACAGCCTGCGTCCCAATATTCCCTTGCCACACAGTGTAGAAGTGAGGTGGAGCCAGGCTCAGCACAAAGGACTTGCTTGTTGCTGGGAAACTCCTTGGCACTGTTAGACTTTGCATCGGCAATGTTACCGTGACAACACTTCCCACCTGCTGCTTCCACACCAGCAGCTGCACTGCCACCTCCTCTGGCTTCATACAAAATGGATGGAGCTTCTTGCACTCCTTCAAGGGCTTCTCTGAATTGCTTGGGTGAGTACACACCGGCGGTACAAAGGCATCATTATGGATCAGTAATAGGAGCACTTTCCACAATGCCTCTTTGGGCAGCCTTCCCTCACCTACCCCAGAAAGGAAACAGGCCTCAGAGATGGCAGCATCTAGGTTCTGGGTTTGGACAGTCAACATGCCTTCTCCAAGTACCCAGTTTGACTCTTTTGCCCAGAGCAGTGGCCCACACCTGATTTCCAGTGCCCTGTCCTCTCCTCAGGCACAGACTGTCTCATTTTCTCAATATCTGGGGCTCTCTAACCTCATACCGTGGGGTCCTATGCTCCACATCCCAGTCCTCAGTACTCTACTCCTCAAGCAGGTCCAGTCCTTCTGGCATTGAGAGCAATGGAGGAGGTTCCTCAGGAGCACAGGAGTCAAGGTTTCTATTTCCAGCAGTATCTACTTCCCACACTCAAAGGAGGCATAAGACCTATTCTTGACCACTGGAGCCTCAACAAATATATTAGAGATCTCAGGTTCTGACCAAGTGCCTATCAGTTCTCCTCCCCTCTTTGGTTCAGAATGACGGATTTGCTGCCGTGGACGTTCAGTGTGCTCATTTCATGTGATGGTTCTCCGGAGCCACCGAAGATTCCTCCAGGTTGGCATGGCAAACAGCCACTTTCGGGACCCAGTCCTTCCTTTCAGTCTATCTCCTGCCCCTTGGATTTGTACAAAGTGCATGGTCACTGTGACAGCGTATCTCAGGAAGAAAGGAATCCATGTCTTCCGGTATGTGGACAACTAGTTACTAAGGGGTGGGTCCACAGAAGTTCTTTCTCATGGACACATTACACTGTGCGTACTTGACCCTCTGAGTTTCATCCTAAACACTGAGAAGTCAGCATTGGCCCCACTCATAAAACTGAGTTCACTGGAGCCCTGATAAACTCTCTGATTTCAAGAGTGTTTCTGCCAACTGACCATTTTCAGATGATTTCCCCCCCCCCCTTTGTCTTGGGCTGCCGTCTCAATCTCCCATGACAGTTCCACATGTCCACATACATGCAGGTGCTTCAGTTTTCAAGGCTGCATCTTCGCCTTCTTCAAATGTGGTTCAGGATAGTTTACTTTCCACCCTTCACCTCCTGGACAGTGTGACCCACCTCCCTCTGCTGATCCTGGTTCAGGGGGCACATGTCAGGGCATGCCCTTCATCCAGCTTTTATCAGTGGCACCTCCCTGATGGGCTGGGGCAGGAAAAGTTCGGAGTCTGTTCACAAAACAGGAAGTGTTGCTGCCTATCAATGTGCCATGTTCAATGCTGGTCACACTTTTCCAGACCGCATGAGGGGCTCAGTGGTTTCACAGTCATTGCCAATGTCACCAGGATGTGTGATGTGAACAGGCAGGGAGGAGCATACACCAAGATTCTCTGCCACAAGTGACTGGGCTGTACCAGTTCTGCGCTGAGCAGAGCAGCCCTCTGCCATCAGCCATTTGCCCACAGTCCAGACCTAACAGACCACCTCAGGTGGAATTTTTTCCTGAGACTGGTCCCTGAAGCCCAGTGTTCTGAGGGTCATTTTCACCTCTTGGGGCATCACAGCGATCAACCTGTTCACTACAAGGGACAATGCTATCTGTCCTGCTCTCGAGGGGACCTCAGTCTGGGCTCCTGACCAACACCACCCACCTCAGCTGGCAACTAGCTCTCCTATACAGTTTTCCTCCAATTCCAATCATCCCACAGATCACCCTCCATTTGAAAATGGAATGGGCCAAGCTCATCTTCATTGCCCCAGCAAGGCTGAGGCAATGTTGGCTTCCTGACCTTTCAGTGTGGTTGCTTCAGCCTCCCATAGCCCTTTCTTTCCACAGAAGAATCCTAGATTAGGGTTGGAAGGGACTCCAGGAGATCATCTAGTCCCACCCCTTGCTCAAAGCAGAACCAATCCCAATTAAATCATCCCAGCCAGGCCTTAAAAACTTCTAAGGATGGAGATTTCACAACCTTACTAGGTAACCCATTTCAGTGCTTCACCACCGTCCATGCCAACCTGCTCATTCAGGATCACAGTTGCACTTTGCATCCCACACTCAGCTTGCAGCATCTCACTGCGTAGCTGCTCTGTGGGTGAATGAGGCGGAAGAACCAATGTTCAGCAGCTGTTTGATGGGTCCTACTCAAGAGCAGATAGCCTTTGACCAGAATGGCCTATTTGGCAAAACAGAGGCATTTTTCACTGTGGTCATTGTCCCACAGAGTTCAGCCCACACCAGCTTGTCTCCAGGACTTCTTGGAGTATCTGCTGTGCCATCAGCCATCAGGTCTTACATTTAGCTCACTGAAAGAGCAGCTGGCAGTGACTTCAGCATTGCATCTGCCCATTCATGTTTTCCAGCATCATTGGAGCAGGATTCTTACAAGGAATCCTTTGTCTCCATCCTCTTGGGACCATCAATTGGTCTTGGCAGCCCTCACAGGACTCATTCTAGGGTCTGGCAACTTCCTTCTGTGTTAAAAATGTGCTTTCCTGGTTGCGATAAAATCTGCGAGGAGAATCTCTGAGTTTCACGATTTGATGGCAGAGCCAGCTTACATGCAACTCTTTAAAGACAAAGTGATGTTGAGGCTACACCTAACATTTGTGGTGAAGGTGGTCTCTCAGTTTTATCTGAACGAGGCAGAATATTTCCTGTGTTCCTTCATAAGCCAAATTCATCTCCAGAAGAGCAGCATCTCCATATACGAAATATTAGACAACCTCTGGCTTTCTCCCTGGACAAGACCAAAACCTTCCCCACCTGTGTGTGTTATAATGCAGCCTGCATGAAGGGCCAGGAAAGCTCAATTGCAGACAGTCTCTGAGTGTTAACTCCTACATCCAGAGTGCATAGGAAATAGCTTTGGCTGTGCCTCATGAAGGGCTGCAAACTCATTCCACAGAGAGCACAAGTGAAGTGGATGGCTTTTCTTATGATGCCATTATGGCGGTACGCAGAGTTGAGGCCAGCTTCGGGAATGCAGTCCCACCATGCTGTTCCAGCACAGTCTGAACCCCACCTGCAGGGCTGGGCCCTGCTCATGAAGCACCTCAGAGGAATACATGGCTGCACAGACTCGAAGAAGAAATGGTTACTTACTGTAATGGCGGCTCTTCCAGACCTGATGCAAACATGGGTTGCCCTCCCTCCCCTCTCCTCTCATGGGCATTTGGTGGGAAGGAGCTGAGAGGGGTGGAGGTGGCACTGCGCAGATAGCTGGGGAGGGGCTATGGCCATGAGTGCTGCTAGGCCAAATTCCTGGCTCTGGTGCACTGGGTGCACACCTTGGTGGAGCACATGGCTGCATCACATTAAGAACCAAAGTTACTGAAAGTAACCATTTCCTGCCCTGCCGCTAACCACCACCAGCCTTCCTGCCACTCCCAGACTTCACCACTTGCCCCCTGACAGCCCCAGGGCCTGCACCCAGCCACTACCGCCAACTTCCTGCCAGCCCCCCAGGCCTGTGCCCAGCCACCACTGTCTGCCCCTGACTATCTCCTGCCCCCTCTAGTTCCCAGCTGCCACCATTCATCTTCTGCTAACCACAGCTGGCACTGTCCACCCACCTCCCAGCATCCACGCTCAGCCAGCATGGTCAAAACCCTCCCATGCCCTCACTATCCACACCCAGTCAGCAGTGTCCTGCCCCAACACTATTCAGTGCCCCTGCACTATTCATGGTATGGCAGTGAAAGCAGACTTCCGAGACCCTCTGATCTAGTCCTGGATTTCCTCACTGAGTGGAGACCTGACCGACAGAGTCAGGCCCACTACCCCCAGTGGCCAGCACCCCATCCACTGGCATAAGACCTACAGATGGAGATGCTCTGTGACACCTGCCTCTCCCATGCCCTGTGTCAGGACACCTGGCCAGTCCCAGCACACTGTCAGCAGTGGGCATCCCGCGAGGTCTGTGGGCCAAGATACTCCTTCCCCATCACCTACCGCATCCAGGCTCTGCAGCCGGAAGCCATAGGCTGCTCCACGCTTGCTGCTGTTCATGTAGTTCCCAAAGGCCAGGACGATCTGCAGGGAGACAGCTGCTACCCATCAGCAAGCAGGGACAGTGCAGGCCACCCCTGCCAGACAGTGGCTCCCATCAGCAACCAGGGCACAGAGTGCCCATCAGCAGCCACCCAGCCAGTGGGGGCACTCTGCAACCTTACCCCTTTGAGTGGGGAAGTGGCCTGGCCACAGGACAGACAGGCACTGAAACTCATTCCAGGACACCAGCTGGGGTTATCTTTCCTGAAGTAAAACACTACAACCAGCCCAGCCCAGCTTGGGCTCCCCCCTCAGCCCAGCCCCACTCCAGCCTAGTCCATGCCCTTAAAGAGAAGTCCCCTGGGGATGGCCCAGGGGCTCCTGAGAACCCAGTGGTCATGCTGGGACACGTGAGCCCGGCCAAGGGCACTGGAACACCCACTCCCCAGCCATGGCTGATCTGGCCTTGTCCTGGGCCCCTCACCTCCAAGATGTTGCGGAGCTTAGTTGAGGACTTGATGGACATGGAGGCAGCGATGATAGCATTGAGTTGCTGCAAAACAGAGGGAGAGAGAGATAAGATGGCACAGATAAGGTGCAAAGCACCTGCAGAGACTTCATTCTGTTCCCTGCAAACCAGACACACACCCCCACCAGTCAGCCTGAGGCCCCATGCTGGCCCCAGTTCCACTGCCACGCAGGAGACTCCTACCCCCAAAGTCATCCTGACCAGGGGGCCCAAACAGCCCCAGAGCTGGGCTCCCACCTGAGCCCTGCGTAAACTGAGGCTGCCCTCCACTGCCCTGTTCCCCCTGGCCTAGCACTCCCAGGCTGCCCTGCCAAAGAGACAGTGGAGATGGGTTCTGGGCTCATAGAGATGCTCCCAACCACTGCCAGCTCATCCAGGCCTTGGCCCCCCATCCTGACCTGCAGCCTCATGCCCCAGCCCTGGAGACAAGCTGTTCCCCAGGGCACTTGGCAGCTCTGACAGCTAATGTACTAATTTGAACTGCAACAAGACTGTTCCACTGGGCAGATCTTAAGCCAGATCCCTGAAGAGTCAATGTCTGTGGTCCCCAGCCCACGTGTCCTTCCCCCATTTGCCTTTCTCTAGAGGCCAGTGGCATTTCTCAGCATCCCCCGGTCCCATCAAATCCTGGAGGAGGCACAAGTGAGATCATTCTGATATTGCTCCCCCTGGTTCTCCCCATCAGAGCCCCACCCCCACCCCCCCGGCACATTCGCCCACTCCAACCCCTACCGGCATCAGGAGCTGAGCTGTGTCATTGAAGTTGCCCAGGAAGGTCATGATGTTCATGCGCTCAGCGAGGCGAGGGATTTTGCTGAATTTGATCATGAAGATGTCCTCGTCTGACAGCTCCTCCAGTGGCCGCTGATCCTTCTCATACTTGCGGATCAGCGTCAGCTCATATTCAGTGGGCACAAAGCGCTGCAGCAGCTCCAGGAAATCCAGACTCATGCCTTGCAGGTCATATCTGGGGGTTGGAAGGAAGTAGACCAGTGTGTTCCTCACACCAAGCGACAGCCTCTCTTGCTATTCTAGATGTGGGGACAGGCAGGGGCAGTGATGTGTGCGCGCACGCTCATGTGGGTGCCAAGCAGGGAACAGAATCAGCCAGGAGTCTTGACCTTAGCTGCATGTCTCCTCACCTTCCCTACCCCATTCAACAAGTCTGCCACTCCCCAGAACAGCAGTTCCTGTGAGTTGGTCTTACCCCATCTCAGCTTTCCCTCATCACTGCCTGGCTGAGCTCCCCTCAACGACGCACTGCCCAGCTGTCCCTCCCTCTCACCTGGTCACCTGGCCCTTTGATGACTTTCACTCTCTCAATGCTGCAGACTTCTCTGCTCTCAGCCCTCTCCTCTCCTTCCTGCAGTCTCCTCCCTTTCTCCCCTCGCTGATTCTCTCCATGCTTGTGTCCTCCACCCTTGATGCCTCAACTCTCCCATCCCATGGTCTGTCAGTCCCCAGCCCTGGCTGGCTCTCAAAATTTGCTTCCTGCTCTCATGCAAAGTGGCAGCTCTAGAAACTTAGATCATGCTAGCTTCAATTTCAAGGTAAATTCTCTTCTCCAGTTCTCTCATTTCCCTAGTGGAGTGGCTTCACTCTTCCATCCAGATTGAATCCTGGGCCCACCCAAGACAGGTACTGCCAGCTTCAGCTCCCCGACTCCCTCCTCACAGAATGTAACTGACTTTCACAGAGAGAGAATGACAAGATCCAGTGTGATTGCCCCAGAGCCATAGCGCTCTGTTTCAGCACCCCTTGCAATCAGGAGTGCTTGGGACCAGCAGCATGAAACTTGCCCTTTAATAGAATAGCTCTATTGAGCCATTCCAGTGTGCCCAGGGCAAAGCCCTATTTGCCCTGCCGTAGTTATGGCCCTGGTGATCCCCTCCTCCTCTCAGCTTCTCCCCATTCCTGTCACTGTCATAGGCTCCCTTGTGCTCCGCCTGTGCCAGCCAATGACTTCATCTCACCTTCTCACTTCCCCTACCCTGCTCCTCACCACCTCCAGCATGAGGATGTCTTAGTCTCTTCCACATGAAGGAGCACACCCTTGACTCCCCAATCTCTCCAGTAACTATCTCCCACCCCTTCAGTGCACTGTCTCGAAGTGCTGCCTGCAGTTCTTTTCTGGGACAGTCTGCATGGGGAACTTCCCCCACCAAGTTACAGCTGGTGCTACAATTAGAATAAGTTTCCTCATGGAGACAAGCCCTTAGCCTCTCTCCAGGCCGTCTCCCATCCTTGTATGCCACTGAATCAGCTCTCACCAAAGTCTAACAGCTTCGTCCTGGCCAAAAGCCAGGGCTTTACTGCCTCTTTTTCTTCCTCAGCCCCTTGGTGATCTTCCACACAGGTGACAGCTCCCTCTCTTCGCATCGCCTGGCACTCATCCCTATCCCCTGCTCCTGTCACAAAACTCTTACCTACAAACTAGGCTTTAACTGTCAGTGACCCCAAAACTGCCTATCCATATCACACCTGCTCCCCTCTACAAAGCTCTATGTATCAGACTTCCTATGTCAGCTCCTGAGCATCTGGGTTAGCTCAGCTTTGGGTCCCACCCCAGCTTTTTTGCCCCCTAAGGATTCCCACCATCCCACTCAGGACTATTTGGCATCTCCTTCCACAGCTCTGTCCAGGATCTGTCCAAACCAGTTGCTCATCGCAAGCTCCTGACAGGCCCTGGGGCTGGGCCTCTGCTGTGTTGGGGGAGGAGGGCAGTACTCACGTCTGGATGGCCTGGCAGATGCTGTCAATGCTGAGGCCACCCTTGCGAAGCGTGATGGCCAGGTTCTTGGCTCGGTTGGCCTCTATCAGTGTCACTTTGCTGGGGGCCTTCTGCACAGCCTTCATCTTCAAGGTGCTGATGTCTAAGCTGGGGCTCTGCGCGTTTTTTTTTAACTGCTCCTCAATTTATTTCTTGTCCTGTTCCTGCAGGGTAAGTGTGGGAGCTGGGGGTTGTGTGGGGTGGTGGGGGACGGCACAAAGGCAGAATGTGCCAGGACAGAGAGGGAGAAAGCGTAAGCATAGTAGGGGCAGGGTAGGGGAGAGAAGGACAGCCAGTTACCCTAGGGCTGGGGAGGCTTCTTCATCCTGGCTGACAGCCATGCAGCCACACCAGCACTGGAGATCCCCTCTCCATGGTGCTGAATAGTCTCCTGCAGACACCCTGCTGGGCGCCAGCAAAAGAAGAGCAGAGCCTGTGGGACTGAATCCCTCCATCCGGCACAGGACTGAGTTCTGGCAGGCTGGGCTGCCAGTCCAATGCCAGCCAAGAAGCTGATCTGGGATTACCCTGCCCCCTGCCACAGCTGCCCAAGGAAAGGCCACCTCACCTCAAGGACCTTCTCGTCATTGAGCTCGTTGAAGACAGTCCCGTTGATCTGGCTGGGTTTCAGGGCCACCCAGTTGAAGATGGGCATTCTGAACTTGGTCTGAATTGGCTTCTTGATCTTGACGGCTGGTGGGCAGGAGGGAGAGTCAAGGGCGCAGGAAAAGGGAGCGTGACTGCCCACAGAACCAGCTGGGGGCTCACAGCTCCTCCAAGGCCATTGCCAGGCTGGAGGAGGATTTGCCATGCCTCCATCAGTGCATGGCACAGCGGGCCAGGCGCATTGTGGGTAATCACCTCTCCCAGGACCCTGGCTTTGCTACCAGAGGAGAGGCGGCAGATGGACTGCCATTTCAATCCAGTTTGAGACAAGGCAAGGTGCTAGGCTAAGTGGTCAGTAGCCACCCTGGAATGGCTACAGCTGTGATATGAGTGAGATGAGCCAATGGTCTGATGGAAGCTGGAAGCAGGACATGACAGCTAGGTCATGGCTTGGGTCTGCCCCAGGTCATTTCAGATGAAGGCTGTTTGGGGATGTCTGGGAAATGATGAGTGTGATCATCATGCACAAACCCATTCCCCTGACTGGCTCAGCAGAGGCCAGGAGCTGTAAGGACAAGGGGACTGACTGACTCTTTCACAATGTGGAAGATGCTGGCCAAGCAATGGCTGCTGTGTGGATAACTAAGAGACCTGTCTCCTCAGGCGGCTTTTATGTCCAATGCTATATGCTCGCTCTCACCCAACATGGATATCCTTGCCACCCAGAGAAAATACCCACCTCTCAGAAACTAGACTCACCGGAATTGGCCACTACATCCGGGCCACTGACACCTATGGCTGGCATTCCCGCGGGTGGGGGGGGAGGTGGAGGAGGAGCTGGGCCATCCTGTCCCAAGAGGGGAGGAGGTGGTGGGATTCCAACCCCAGGAAGGGGTGGGGCAGGTGGCAGGGTGTCAGCTCCAGGAAGGGGTGGAGGTGGAGGTGGTGCAGAAGATGGGGCTTGCGGCTGAGAAGGCAGGTTTGCAGAACCAGTGTCTTCAGTGTGCGGCAGTGGCGGTGGAGGTGGAGGTGGAGGAACCATCACATCAGCAGCAGGGGGCGGCAGTGGACAGACACTGGAAGGAGGCAGCGGATCTGCAAAGTAAGAGAAATGTCATCCATGCCCCCTGCCAGCAACAGAGCAACCAAGCTCAGCAAGAGGTCCCCTGCTCAGCCACTGACTTGCTGGATGACCTTGGGCATGTCACCACCCTGCTCTGTGCCTCAGTTTCCCCACTGGTAATATGGTGGTACAATGCTGACTCTGCTCTGCTAAGTGCTTTGAGATCCTAGATGGGAGATGCAGAGAGTGTTTTCAGGTAGGCACTATGTCTGCGACATTTCTGTGCAGTGCCTGGCATGGGAAGTGGCCCGTGTGCACCATGGGAAGGATACAGGCAAGTGACACGGCCAGCACCAGCACGTGGCTCTTGCCTTAGGGAACCAGCCTCCTGCCTGCAAAGAGCCACACTGGAGGCACTGGGGATGGGGAAGGACAAAACCCCAGGGCCAGAGACCAGGAGTGCAGGGGCGGGACACGGTAACCCAACATTCAGAGCTTCATTCCTGGTACAGGACTCTGTCCCAAGGGATGGGGAGGGTCACCCCACAGCCTGGGAACCTGACCCATAATATTAACCCCCTAGAGTTCCCCCCACCCCCAGCTTTGCTGCCCCACTGAAGGTACCTGCGCTGGTAGAGGCGGAGGCTTCTATAGTAACCGTGGGGACTGCTGTGGTTTCCATAGCAACAGGGACAATCTCGACAACGTCTCCCTCAGGCCCACGCAGGAGCCGGATTAACCCTTTCTCCTCCAGCTCCTCCAGCTTCTGCTCCAAGGCCGACGGCCGGGAATTTGCCGGGTGCTGCTGCTGCTGCGGGTGGGAGCTGGGCTGGCCACTGGACTCGCTGAGCTGTTCCTGGGCAAGCACGCAGAGCACAGCGGGCGTCGGTGCCTTCCCCACCTCACAGGCAGAGAGGGGCGGTCCCCAAGGCCCCACGCAATCCAGAGGGGCTGGGATCATCCTTGGGCAAAGAGAGGCGCCTCCACAGCCACCCCATCTACGGCACTGGCAGCTTGGTTTCGGGAACCCTACAGATGAGGGTGCCTGGTCCTAGCCTCACCGTGCTGGGAGACATCTGCGCAGGAACCTTAGCGCCAGATCACACACCCCCACCACTGCGCTGTCTCAGTGCTGGAACCACCCCCAGGCTCCACAACCAGCCTCCACCCCATCTCATGCCCCCATCCCACCTTGTAACCCACCCGACACCTCCCCACTTGGCCTCACCCCAGCCTGCCCTGTGACCTTGCTGGTTGCACCCTACCCCTAGGCCAGGTGCCCTGCCCTCGGTCTGGCCTTCCCATCCCTGCCAGTCTCACCCTGAGCGTCTCTAATTCACGGCGTGCCTGGCTCAGCTGTTTCTCCAGCTCTGCAATCTTGGCTATGGACTCGTTCTCTGTGTCCTGGAGCTTCTCTGTGAGCTGTGAGAAGAGCCTGTGTTCAGCCGGGCCCCCACAAACTGGGCTGAGGGACAGGCCAGGGCACGGACTCATATCATGGGGAGATGAGACAGCCCCAATGCCAGGCGTCCCAGGAGGAGGTGGGTCCCCTTCAGGTGTGTGTCATGGACCACCTCCCCTACCCTGCTGGGAGCCCCCTGCCCAGGAGAAAAGGCCGAGCAATCCCACTTCAGCTGGGAGGGGCTGGGAGAACTGTCCTGGCAGGGGACATGGAGGACTGATTCCAGACCACCTCCCACTAGCCAAAAAATGGAGCAGCAGGGAGCAAAGCAACCAGCCCTCCCCTCCCAGAGCTGGGCAGCACTCCGGGCACAGACAGGCAGCCCTGGTATCCCCTTCCCACTCTCAGGTCACAGACACACTGAATATGGAGCAGCCTTTTTCTGCTTCTGCCCATACACAGATCTGATCCTGCTAGAGGTTCCTTGCTCCCCGCCTTCCCTGGTTGGTGCCCCAGGGCCTCACCTGCCCCACTTGCTCCTGCAGGTCCTCCATGTGCTCTAGTATGGCATTCTTGGTCTCCGTGTCCTCCAGCAGGGCACCCACATCAAAGATGTTATCCAGGTATGCCTGGATCTGTACTTGCAGCTTGTCACTTTCTGTGTGCCGCAGCCTCTGCCACAAGACAGCAGGAGCCCCCATTCAAAGCCAGGTCCCAGCCCAGCTCTTAACCCCACAAGGGACCCAAGTGCATACTGAATCTATAGTTCTCAGCTGAATACACATCCACCAACACCTTCTCTTCCCTGGCCCAGGTGTTCTGGGGTCTTCACACTCTAAATGTCCTGCTCCTCCAGCCAGCAACAGCTGGTTTAGGACCTGACTATGGGAAAGGGAAAGCCAGAGAACCCCAGGCCTATCCCAGCCCTGCTCCATCCTAGCACATCCACGCTGCATGGCCAACAGCCCAGGCTGGCACATCATACACCAGAGGTCTCAAACTCAAATAACCACAAGGGCTGCATGAGGACTCGTACATTAGCCCAAGGGCTGCACCCCTGAAACCTTTTCATACAATGATATTGCAAATATCACTAATGATAGTGTTGTTGCGGACCGAAGGAAATAGCTTTAGGGGCCGCATGCGACCCGAGGGCCACGTGTTTGAGACCCTTGTCATATGTGGTATGTATGGATGAGGTCCATTAAGAAACTGCTGTAGACAGAGGAGGCTCTTTGTTGAAAGAATTCATCTCCAGTGATGGAGGCACACAGATCAGCCCCTTTCCCACCCCCCTTCCTCAGATCCTTAGTGGGACAAAGCAGCCTTACCTCCAGATACTCATCCAGCCCCAAGTGAGTGAACTCATACTGCAGGAAGACACGGAAGTTCATGTTCTCCACAGAGTGCACCACAATGTTGATAAACTGCATGCAGGCCACCTACAGGGGAGACAGGGGGTTAGCAGCAGAGCCTCTCCCGCCAAGGCAAGCATCAGAAGGCGGGTAAGGAGAGACAAGCAGGGACAAATATCCATCTGTGACCCCTGCCAAAAGCAGCTGTCTGCCCTCCCAGCCTTGTGACCTCTCTGCTAGCCAATCTAATGCTGTGCACATAATTAATGCAATATGAAGCGCTCACACAAAAACCAGCCAGATGTATGAGATGGCATTTCCCACCACAAGAATGCTGGCGTATCTGCTGAATGATTTTAGGACTCGGTCACACAAGTCAGCTGCAGATGTGGGGAGAAAACCTGGCCTCTTGAGTCCCATCCATTCATGGCACTGCCTCCCTTACTTGTGGCTCAACAAATCATTGATTTTTTATTCGGTTGGTGTCTAAACATTTTTTAAAAATCATTTAGTTTCAAACCAACTTGGTGCTTTTTCTTTTCCTCTGAATGAAACTGTTACCCATGCTAAATGCACTAATCTGAATGTCAATTTGAAACAAAAATGCCAACCAGGTTTGTTCAGATGTTTCCAAATGTTTGCTTTCAGGTTTTTGTGGGGCTGAAATGATTCACCTAGCTTAACTCAAATTCATTTACAATTTCAGTACTCTGAAATATGAATTTTATGGTGAAGTTACTGTTTGCCAAACAAATGTGGCCCAGCTCAACCCTTAACACAGCCATGCTTACTGGGAGGACACAAGGAGCCAAGTCCAGAGCAAACACAGCTGTTGCACTCTGGGAAGTTGAGCCTCAACTACCCAGAGAGTAGGGCTTATGGCATTTGGAAAGGCCCTCTGCTAGCTGGAAGACAGACCCTTCAGACTTGAAAGGGCTTAGAGTGCCCCTTATATCAATGGCTGCCCTCCAGTGGTTGGATGTTTATGCACAATAAAAGCCCTATTACCATTAACACCAAATGGGACTAGGGTGACCAGATGTCCTGATTTTATAGGGCTACTGGGGGGTCATTTTATACAGGTGCCTACCACACCTCCCCCATCCCAATTTTTTACATTTATCTGGTCAACCTAAATGGATTTGCCTATAGTTCCAGGGGCAGAGGCCTGGGAGTGAGATTACAGGCTCTGCCCTCAACACTGCAGAAGGATGGTTTAGCAGAGGCCTGATGGCTGTTGTGCAGGGTCCTGGATAGTGGGACACAGCCACCTTCAGTGGCCAGCACCTCTGTTTAACATGCAGAGGGTCCTGGGTTCAAACCCCAGGGGGTTGGACTCGATGATCTCACGAGGTCCCTTCCTACCCTATGATTCTATTCTATTCTAGACGGGCACTGCAAACAGCCTTTCCTGCACTAAGCAGATGAGAAAACCAGCCTCATCTTCCCATCCTATGAGCACCAACCCCCCAAGCAGCAGCACATTATGGCTGCTTTGGGATATGGGTAGGTGAGGGGGCTGCCTAGCCCCCAAGTTACTATTACCCCTCAAATGCTCACCATGAAGTCAATGTTATTGTCCTCATTTCGGAAATACTCCATCAGCTTTTCAAAGCGATTCTTTTCTCCGCAGACCTGTGGACAGGAACAGAGACTGCTCAGTGCAGGCAGAGTCTCTGCCATGAGCTACCTGGCCTGAAAAGAAAGCACCCAGAGACAGAGCTGGTCCTGAACTGTGCCATTCTGCTGCCACAGAGAGCAGTACATCTGCCCTGCTGCCGGCCAGCCTGGTACCAACCACCATCCAAAGAGAATGCCCTGAACATGTATGTCTGGGCCACACACGGGCATGTGAGCATATATGAGAGGGCACAGGTGCCCAAGTGTGCTAGAGCAGTGTCACTCCCCAACATCATTACACAGATACCCCCTTTCACTGACCTCACCTCCGTGCAAATCCCACCCACTTTGCCACAACCTGCTACAGCTCAGAGCACAGCACCCATGGCTCTTCACCCTCATTGTAAAACCCCAGTGGCCAGGCTTCTCTCCCAGGAGCTTGTGCAACTGAAATTTCCATGCGCTCCCAGCACTGAAGCCAAAAGCAGCTGTGGTGGGGGGGGGTGGCAGATTCCCCAGGGGATCTCCATCTCCTCCTCCCTGCCCCATTATTCCAGTAGTAAGGGAACGAAACGTGCAGTGCCTGGCACATAGGGCCTTGGTCTGTGACCAGCTGCCAGGTGCTGCTGCAGGTCAAATGAATGAGAACAACTGAGGCCAGGTGGAAACTGGCAACGATCTGCCACTAGAGCCAGCATCCATCTGACCCATGGCTCAGTAAAGCTCCTGAGTGGGAGTGGGAATGAGGAGAGTGTCAGGACAGGATGGTGAGTGAGTTTTATACATAGCTACGGCCAGGCAGGCCAGCAATTCTGTTCCACTGCTGCTGCAACCCCAGCTGCAGAGGGATGGAAATGAGGGGTGTAAATAGTCAGACCAGGCCAGTTACTATCTCATGCCTCGGAAGGGCTGAGTAGAGGCCAGCCCTAGCCAGAGCCATGCAGTGGGCTGCCCCTTCCATGCACCTGATGGAGGCCAGGCCATGGCAGGGGAGATAGTGTGGGGACAGGAGGCTGCGTGAACTGGGAAGCAGAGTCACAGAGAACCACACACTCCACCTGAGTCCAGCAGCCTCCTTAGTTACCATGACTATGCAAAAACCCTTTCCCTACCAGCTCAGAATAGGGCTCTGCATTCAAGCCCCACAAAGGTTGGGGCATTTGGGTCCAGCTCTGCACTAGGTCCTTTGCCCTATTCCAGGGGCACAAGGAAGTGGGCAGGCCTGGCTCTCAGGGTCATGGACTTGCGTTGGACAGGGTTCATAAGTCTCTGACTAATAATGGAGAGCTTCTGTGGATAGTGATGGCAACTGTGCCTGAGACATCATACCCCTGTGCCATGTAGGGGCAGCCTGGGCTCCATGGGACCCAGGACCCAGCAATCCAGTCCTGACCAGAGCCAGCCAACAAGGAGAGGGAATTGTGGGGTTGTGGACAATTAAATACTCCTAGCTGACCCCTGGCTCTCATTTGCCTATTGTTTACTGGTGGGGAAACCCCTGCCAGGAGTACTATGAGCCTCCCACCAATCTTGTGGCACCCCTGTGGTTCAGAAAACACAATGGATACATTATGTAACACCAATCCTCACACAGCACCTTCCAGTCAAGGCTCTGAAGCCCCTGCATAGGCACAGAGGCCTTATGCCCCCATTGAGGTGGGGTCATTTCCTTATTCTCATCATACAGATGGGGAAACTGAGGCATGGAGCTGAGGATCGACTTGCCCAAGGACACTCATTATGTTAGCAGCACAGACAGGACTAGAACCCAAGAGTCTTAGTTCCACACCTAGCCCTGGCTGGGATGCACTGAAAGGTTGGGGACCATACAGATGGCTGCTGAAATGTACATGCTAGTGAAATGATACCTGGGAGTCACAGAACCAATGGAGCACACCAAGTTGCTGATTTCTCCCCATCCCCATAGGTAGCAAAGCTGGTTGCAGCTTGCTGGCCTGTCTCCAAAGTGAGGAGTCAGGTACACTCCCCCCTGTTCATTGCTCCAGTGTCAAGCCCAGGTTCCCCTCCCACCAGTCTCTGCTCAGCTCCCTGCTGCCATGCCTGAGAATTCAATCCTCCCCTGGGTCCATGTCACTGAATCCACCCTTTGTTGGAGCCCCCTTGTAGGGTTACAGCCATAACAGAGCAACAGTTGGTAGCAGCTCCTTGCCGGGTGCTGCGAGCCCTGGTGGAGCATCGTATTGCTGCTTGCACTTTGCCCAGCACTTCACGTGCTCCCAAACAGCTGTTATGTAGTGCAGGAGCCCTCGGTAACCTGCCCTGCTGGGGAGAAGGGAGAGCAGCAAAGGGCACCCACAGGATACAGGCCCCAAGCGTGCAGGGCAGGACAAAGAGACACTGGCAGCATGACACTGGGAGGCAGGGCTGAAAGTGGCATGGGGCTGCTGGGCGGGAAAACAGGGCCATGACAGAGTTTGTGCTATGACTCTTGCACAGCTCCTGCCCATTGCACTCCACCCTTAGCTGCATCAGATTCAGGACCCCTTCCCCAGTGCACAGAGCGCCACCCTGGGGAGGGAGTTGAGGAGGGGCCTTCCCACAGATCTTCCCAGCTGCACTAAGTGCTGCTATCCCATCCTGCACTGCATCCTCAGCTTCTGAGCATCAGCCAGCATAAGATGCTAGCAACACCAGAGTGGCAGCCATGCCCATCAGAGCTGGCAGCACAGAGCCTGCAGCAACATCTGGGCAGAGGCATCAAGCATTATGTTGTTGGGGGACACAGGCAGAAGGCTGTACTGTTCCCAAGGGATGCCGGCCCCTTCATACAGAGCTATGACGTCAGGGGGCATGAGGGGATTTTACAAACTCCAACAGCAGAGGAACAGTTTCACAGGCCTGTATGCCATGCAGGCTGTTCTCCCAGGTAAGGAGGGTGGGGGGTGAGTAACGGGGAAGAATTATAGGCTGGCTCAAAGCTTGTTTGGGGGAGATTTTCAGAAATGTTTAAAGGAGTTAGGAGCATGCCTCATGCTGGCAGCCAATGTGAAAGTGTACCTAACTGCCTTAGGAACTCCTAAGACTTCCCCTTCCTGGCTGTATGGAGACAGGACAAGATTAATCACATCTAGTCATGGGCAGAGAAACCATGCTGTATCACCATCTTCCCACCTAGGCCCTATGGTCAAAGACAGACAGGAAATCAGGAGACCCAAGGGCCATTTCAGGATCTGCCACTGTGGAGCCCTTTTTCCACTGTGCACCTCACTTTTCCCACGTGTAGCATGGGTGGGTAACTGTTCAGGTTTATGAGGGTTAGCATATTAATGTCTGGAAAACACCTGGAGATGGTTGCTGGAAGAAGCTAGAGAAGGGGACCACATTATTCCTCATTACCAATAAGGCCAGGTGCACAGAGGAAAAGACCAGAAACCTTTGGTATTGCATCCAACCTATGACATACGAATGTGCCAGCTGTCAACACTGGGCAGGGAGCCACAGACAGCAAAGGTCACATTCTGACCCCAGTCAAATGCTCACTGTGGCAGACAAGGGAGCTGGTGCTGGGACTCCCCAGGAGGGCTGGATTCTTGCCCTAGCAATGACAACAGGGAGATGCTCTGCCTCTGCCCGGTCACAAATGATTTGGAGGATGGGGTGGATGGCACTCTCAGCAAGTTTGCAGATGTCACTGAGCTGTGGGGGAGAGGTAGATATGCTGGAGGATAGGGTGTCCTTCTAGACAAATTGGCAGATTGGACCAAAAGAAATCTGAGGAGGTTCAACAAAGACAAGTGCAGAGTCCTGCACTTAGGACAGAAGAATCCCAGGTACTGCTAATGACTGGGGATCAACTGACTAGGCAGCAGTTCTGCAGAAAAGGGCCTGAGGTTACAGTGGACAAGAAGCTGGATATTAATCAACAGTGTGCCCTTGTTGCCAAGAAAGCTAATGGCATCTATTCAGCATGACTTAGCCTTCATTTGGAGTACTGTGTCCAGTTTTGGGCCCCCACTACAGGAAGGATGGGGACAAATTGGAGAGAGTCCAGCAGAGGACTACAAAAATGATTAGGTATCTGGAGCACACGACTAATGAAGACAGGCTGAGCGAACTGGTCTTATATAGTCTGCAGAACAGAAGAGAGGGGGAGAATTTGATAGCATCCTTCAACTACCTGAAAGGGGATTCCAGGGAGGATGGGACTACTGTAGGCTCTTCTCAGTGGTGGCAGATGACAGAACTAGGAGCAATGATCTCAAGTTGCAGTGGGGGAGGTCTCGGTTGGATATTAGGGAAAACTCTTTCATTAGAAGGGCAATGAGTTACCTAGGGATATGACAGAATCTCCATCCTCAGGGGTTTTTAAGGCCTGGCTTGACAAAGGCCTGGGTGGGATGATTCAGTTGAGGTTGGTTCTGCTTTGAGCAGAGGATGCAACTGGATGACCTGCTGAGGTGCCTTCCAACATGACTCTGCCATGATTCTATGATCCTGGCTACCACAGGAGATCCTTGCTTCTCCCTCTTGTCTACAGAGACACACCAGCTCTGCCAGTCAGGGAATTGTGTGGGGGAAGGAGAGATGAACGGGAGCCAGAGCCAAAATAAAAGGAGCTGGTGAGGGCTGGCTCGTGTGATGTTGATGCCCTCCAGGAGTGGGAGAACGAGGTTGGTTGTGTATTCCTGGGAAGGAGCTGGAAGGTTTGACACCTTTGGGGGACAGGAGGGAGGACAGACTCCCAGACTCTGGGCTGGGAAGGAAAGCAGGGACCCATTTAAGAATCTGATTGGACAGAGCTGCAGAGAAGGGCCATGGGGCACAGCCCCACCAGAAAGAGGAGAGGTGGGGAAGACCTGCTCCATTTCCTATTTCCTGACATGCACAGACACAGGCAGGTGGTGCTGACAGCAGCAGAACCATCTCACTCAGTCACGAAGCTAAAATGCAGCTGGCTTTGGCTGTCACACTCACTAGCACCTCACGTCTCATCTCTGAAGGTCTAACTGACCCATCGCAGCCCCCAGCAGGGAACTGGGCATCAGATAAGGGAACTGAGCCTGGGGAAGGGCAGCGATTTATCAGAGCTGCACTGACAGCTAATGGCAGAACCAGGACTAGGAGGCAGTTCCTGCCTTCCACTCCTTGCCAGGCCCCATCTTCCCCATCCTTCGCAATGGACTCCAAGATCCCCCCAGGGCCAGTTGGCTCCAGGGTCCCACAGGGCTCTGACCTGGTTGCTAGGGGACCCACCTCTTTGAAGTTGTCGAAGGCAGCCAGGATGATGTCGTGTCCTCCTCGGACCAGGCACACTGCGGCCAACAGTTCAAGGACGAGGGCTTTGGTCCTGTGGGGAGAACCCAAGGTCTGATCATATCATTCTTTGTATTCCCTCTGCTGGCTCCCCTCTCCCTGTGCACCAGCCATAAGCTGCTTGTTTTCATTTGCAGGGTCCCTTATCTTTCACATCAGGGGTCTCAAACTCCAGTCACCATGAGGGCCACATAAGGACTAGTCCAGGGCCACACGAAGACTAATATGTTAGCCCAAGGGCTGCACCAATAAAACCCTTTCATACAACAATATTGCAAATATTGGCAACAATATTGTTGTTGTGGGCCACAGGAAATAGCTTTAGGTGCCTCAGGCAGCCTGTGGGCCGTGTGTTTGAGATCTCTGTTTCACATCAACCTTTGACTGGCCCCACTCCAGCCTCTATTGCCTGCTCGTTAACCTTTCAAATTAATGCTTTTACCCTGCATCCCATGCTGCCTCATGTGCTGGGTGGGGAGATCCTCAAAAGTATCAACAAACCCCTCCTCACAATCCTTTTTTGCCGCAAAGTCTTCAAAACACTCAACCACAGCTAGGCCACTGGAGTGTGGAGGCCACAGCCTGTCATACAGACCAGCTATATCTCATCATGTCCTTGTGCTCCCCCACCCATCTGCCTCCAACAGTTCTCTCTTCTCTTGGACTTACATTGTCCAATCTCTGAGGCAGGGGTTGGCATTTTGTTCTGCTTGTACAGTGCCTCGCGCAATGTGGACTCTGAAGTGCTGCTGTAGCCCAGACTCCAAGGAAGAGAGGTAGGGGGCAGCAGAACATACCTGGGGTTCTTGTTGTTCAGGCTCAAGGTGATCTCATTAACACAGGCTGGGTGGTTCATCACCAGGCTGAATCCAGACTAAGGGGAAAAAACAGGCATTAGCAGGCTAGGAGCTCTGAGCATGCCTGTGGGGCTGGTCCCAGGCCTCACCCTTCCCCACTTTCACTCTGAAATATTTGCATGTC
This sequence comes from Podocnemis expansa, assembly GCA_007922195.1. NCBI lineage: Eukaryota > Metazoa > Chordata > Testudines > Podocnemididae > Podocnemis > Podocnemis expansa. The sequence goes on along the minus strand of ML681990.1, from coordinate 3,531,524 downwards.
TTTAAGGCAGAGTCCACATGGGTCCAGAACTCAGGCCTGCCCTGATCAATGTGCTGGCCAGCCCCTGCCTGCTGCTCTGCCCCTCCCTGCCTCCTCCCACAGAGCCCAACCTGGCTGAGCAGGAGGACTCCCATGGGGCACAGTCAATGCCACAGGCAGGGCAGCACTCAGAGTCCCATCACCAGCTGAGGAGACAGACTGTAGTACCTAAGAGTCTCCGTCATAGACCAGGACCCCAAGCCCACAGTCTGGACATTGGGATGGGATGCAGGGGATACAGCAGGAGGAAGAACATGATCGGAGGAGAGAAGGGGCAAGGGAAGGAAGGGGAGAAAGGTCAGGGAAAGGGAGGATGCAGGGGAAAGCAGGAAGGTGACCATCCAGTCACTAGACTGTTCACATTTCAGGCACTCCTCTGGTAGGACTGACCATCTGGTCAGCACAGCCCCTAGGAAACTCGCTTGGGCACTGGGAGCTCCCTGGCCTGGGATGAAGGAGATGAATAAAAGCAGCTGCCTGCCCATGAAGGTGCGGCAAGAGGTCTCCAGCACCACTTCAGTGTACATGAATGTCCCTCACCAGGATCCCCACAGATTAAATGGAAGGGGCCACTAGCCCCATGCCTCTGGATTCCCACATGTCCCAGGTAGCTGGTGGAGTCTCTCCCACTGTCAGGAAGGGCAATTTCCCTGTGGCTATTCCAGAGAGGAGAGCAACACCTGCCTGGCTGCTGGGAGGAGAGAGGAGCTCCCTGCCATGGGAATAGGGGCTTTTGCCCTGTGCAACCCCTTGCACCAGGTGGGTTTCCAGGACAAGACAGGAGCTGACCAGGGAGCTCCAGGGTACTGAGGTCCAAGCCTTCCTCTTTGCAAGGAGCCACCCAAACCCAGGGAACTGCTTCTCTGGTCAGTGCCTGATGAGCATCCTGACCCTCTGCAGGGCAGAGCTTGGTTGGCTCCTTCCCCCACCTGGTAGTTCATGATGGCACGGAGGCACATGATGCAGACATGGACGTCATCCTTCTGGCTGACGATGCGCGAGTTCCGCAGTGTCTTCCTGCTGTGCACCGGGGTAAGTCTGGGCCAAAGGGAGAGAGCAGGTGACACCAGGGAAGGACTCAGTGAATAGCAAAGCTACCGAAAACACCAGCTGGAGACCCGGCTAGCTCTGATGGGTTGGGCATGGAGACTTTCACCTGCAGGCCCCTGGTTTAAATGCAGATATCCTCTGATCCCTCCACAATCTCCAGCCCGAGACAGCCCACCCCACAGGCTGTCTTGGCAGAGAGGCCAGAGACTGAGAGGGCTGAGCTCAGCCTCAAGCCTGCAGAGGGCCCCTCCAGGACAGGATGGAGTCCTGAGGTGGGTCAAGCCAGGGAGAGTTGCTGAACGTGCTGCGGGGAACCAGGAGAAGACACTAGTACCAGCTGCCTTTTGCCAGCACCACACACACTTTATAGCCTGGAGTGATGGGCCAGCATTGAGGCTGGTTTGTGAGAGCAAAGGGCATTGGCCTGGCCCGGTCTGCGCCCTAGTACATTGAGTGGGGTGGATGGCTGCGGAGGCTCACCGGGGCGCACAGGAGTTGAGAGGTGGCCTGGGATTACTCTCCTGATCGCTCCAAGGGGTGCTGGAGGGAACGCTTGGGTGGACTTGTTGAAAGAATGTGTGGATCTGCTGGTTCAAGTGGCAGCACCTGAAGGAGGGTTACAGCCTGCAGGACAGGAGGGAGAAAGAGCACTTGAATGGATGCTCCCTCCTTAGAGGCACATGGCGGGAGTGGAATGGTTTGGCTGCTTCTCCAGGGCACAGCCAGGTGGCCAGGAGGCCTCTGAGCTGAGCACACAGCAGCAGAGCAAGGCCAGATCATGCATTCAACAGCACGCTCTTCTCATAGGCTGCTCTGGGGCCAGGGCCTAGATCTTCTTTGGCTTTCTATCCAGGCCCTGCTTGCCACACCTCTGCAGCCAGGGAATTTCCTTTGCCTTGTCATGGGCCTATTTAAAGATACCAGCCGCTAAACAGGGTCCCTGACCTGTCCCTGTCATTGCATTGCCAGCTGCTCCCTCACATCCCAACTGCTCTAAGTGGCTGGAACCCACAGACACCCCCGCAGACTGCATGGGCAGCCTCCAGGTCACAGCCAGGGGCACAGGCTTTAAAGTAGTAATTCTAGTCACTCCGGCACCCAGAGGGAACAGCCAGGTGAGCCACGGCCCCAGAGAACCACTATTGATTCTTTAGGGGTATTTCAGTACTAAAACTCAGCTGGCGAAGGGCCTAGGGATGCCCTGGTTATTGTCTCTCTGGTTTCCACAGTCAGCGTGCTGTGATAAGAGGTGACTTTCTAGCTGCCAGCCCTGTAAACACATCAGGGGGTGGGGGTGAGGGTGGGGGGCTCTTTCCTTCTTACATATCACCATAAGAAGCTACAGATCTGCAGTCCAAACCAGGCTCTCTGCATCACACTCAGGATGGCATAGAAGTTTTTAGTTTGGCATCCCTAGCACTCCCCCTAGGTGTGCCCAGCTGCCACCTCATGGAGGCTGGTCAGCAATTCTAGCTATGCACCAAAGGCTCTCTGCCCCATGGCTAGCCAGGTCTTGCAGGGCTAGTGGGGTCAGACTCCAGCTCCCCTCACCCCTGTGCTGGGTGGCTGGGAGGAAACTCCTGTGACCATGGAGTCAGTAGCTCAGCCTGCACACGCATGGGAGCCCATCAGCCCAGTAGAAAGGTGCCACTTTTACAGTGAAGCAGCACCAAAAGATGACTAGAAAAAGAGCTGGGCAGTGGTGCCAGGGCCTGATCTCCAGCCGTGGGAACACTGGGGCTGATGGCAGAGACCAGCAAGCCCTGGTTACCTACCGTGAGATGCAGCCCAGGGGAAGCGTGCAAAAAAAGACTGCAGTTAGAACAGGGGAGGGGAAGGGGATATACACAGAGCCACAAGAGGTTAATGGATTTGAAACTAGAACCGTCTCCCATCAGTAAGATCATAACCAGCTAGATCCAGCATGGGGGTGGTCAGGGCCTGCTCCTCAATGGCCACTATTAACTTTTTGTCTTGTTTACAAATCCATAAGATTTTGATTTACCATCCTGCCCTGCGTTATAATCTTGAGAGGGGAATCAAGGTACAGGAGGAGAAGGGCCTTGTCCTAGATGATGCAGTGTGTCAGGGGACAGTCAGGGAGGAGGGCTGTTTTAGTGGTCATGGCACTAGCCTGGGACTCAAGAGATGCCGGTTGAATTCCCTGCTCTGCTACAGAACTACTGGGTGATCTTGGGCAAACTGCTTAGTTTCTCTGCACCTCAGCTGGGATGAACTAGGGACAGTGGCATATCTCTGCCATGCTGGGGTGCTGAGGAGAAATGCATTTGAAGAGCCCAAAGATGACAGGGCCCAGAGAAACAGTTAAGAGAATTCCTCAGCAACAGACCCCAGGATTCCTGGCTCTAGTCCCATGCATTAGATGGTCCTTGCTTCTCAGGGAAAGTTCCACCACTCAGTGACAACCAATACACTGCATTGTAAACGGCAGAGCCGTAAGTTTATTTTTTTGGTGGCAGTTTCTTTTTTTAATTATTTTTCTTTTAATTTTGAAATGTTTCAGCAGGCTCCATTATCCAGGTGTCTAATCTTTCCCTGACACTCACCATGTCATTAACCTCAATAACATACTGTAGCATGGAGTGCCACAACTAAAAGATCTGGACTGGCAAAAAGGTGGTGGTGGTGGGGAGAGGGGCAGGGTTTGGACCTGTTCCTCAGGATGGGCACCATGCTGGTGTCAGAGCAAAGCTGGATGTGTTGAGATTCTTAAGAGGCCACAGTGAAGTGGAACCACAGGAGCTCCCACAAGGAACAGTTGATGTGATGGATAACATCTGCAGTTCCACTGGGAACTGAGTGCCTGTTCCATGGCCAAGAGCAGCCAGGCCCACAAGCTGTGCTAACATCAGACCAGGAGAGGACTAACCCATTTGCTTGTCCAAAAGAACCAGGACTGGATGGTTGCCCCCCCTACAATGGCCTCTCCTCTATTATCTCCATGCACCAAGGTGACCCAGCCTAGAGAGAAAGGGAGCAAGAGGATGGGGTGTTGAAGGGCTCCAAGCACAGGGAGTTACCTGATGGTCAGGTGCCTTGTTTTGGAGGAGCCATGTGTGGGGGACGAGAAGTTGCTCTTGCTGAGGTCCTCCATGGATCTGTTCGGGGACTTCCCCTTATCAGAGCCCGGGCTCCCATTATCTGTACTCTCCATGTTGTACCTGGAGCCACACATGTGAAGACAGATGTGTGAGTCAGCAGTGAGGCCTCATGTGAGGCAACAGGATCCCGGTCGGTGGTGGGGGAAGGACTGGTCCACCAACAGAGCCCAAGGAGAGGAGGGTCCTCACACAGTTACCTCCTTGCAGCTTCTCAGCAGAGGCCCCGATCTCTCATGCCCAGAGGAATAAGGCAGTCCAGGCCAGGTCTGCTCTTGCTCCAATGTGTGGGCAGAAACAGCCCATACCATTTCGCTCCCCAGCCAAAGCCAATGCTATCTTTCAGCTGACCAGAGCCACAACCTGCAAAACCCTCAGAGCAGGCCCTGCTGCATTCATGGCTCCGCACAGCACTACAAATGCCACCAGCCATGCCACCACAGGTCCACAGCACCATGAATGGCAAGGGTGCTTAGGATGTGCATGGTCATCCAGCAAATACAAGCTGAGGGGACAGGGGCCTGACGCCAGGAAAATTTAGTCATCCAGCCCCGATGGTTTAGAGATGCAATTGTGCCCAGCCCAGGACCGCAGAGCCAGTTGGTGTCAGCAGGTTCAGGAGATGGAAACAGACGGTGTTGTAGGGAGTGCAGCCAGCAAGTGGCAGAGATTTCAGCACCCAGGACAGGGACGGACTCAGGCATGGGGGAGGAGAGCTGCCTTCAGTACATGGGCAGCACTGGTTAACGCAAAGGTCTGCAATCTGCGGCTCCGAAGCCACATGTGGCTCTTTGGCTGCCCCCTTGTGACTCTGTATTCTCCCCTCCCCACCCTCAGGGTCCCTGCAGGAGACCTACAGCTGACTCTAGGCCCCACTCAAGGGGTCCACTCCTGGTTCTGGGCTCCCCCATCCCACCATCTGGAGGCCCTGTGGCAGGCACGCCTAGCTGCCCCCATGTGGAGGCTACACCAATTGTGGCTCTCAAAACACTTGGTTATTGAAGGGATTTTTAAAATTGGCTCCTCTTAGTTTTTGGGCTGCCGATCCCTGGATTAATGGGCTGGGCTGGGGGTTTTCCAAGATTTTAAGGCCAGACGTGATTGGAAAGGATCTTCTGGCCATCTGTCTGTCCTACACAGCCCCAGACTCAGAACCTCACCCAGCCCAGAACATCTGCCTGACGTAGTGTGTGTTTCTCAGCCTTTGGAGCAACTCCTTATCTGAAGCCAAAATTTGTGTACCCTCCCCCCAGCACTTCCAGTTCTGAATCAAGAACATCCTGCCTAACATGGCTGTCTGGGCTGTGTGACTTCCCAGAGGCTGGCATGACACACTTGGTGTTGGAGGCTCAGGGTTGGTGGGGAGAGAACAAAGTTTTTCTTTGCTCTGGATAGTAACAAACCTCCCAGGTGCCTGGCTACCCAACAGCTCATCACCCCCCTCCCCCAGGGTGGCAGCCACCAACTGTAAAATGCTAAGCTGGAGCAGAGCTTTCAGAGAGATGTCTAGGCTGGATCCAATGACTCGCAGTGATGGCGATTTACCCCACTCTAGGGAGTGCCACTGCTTAACTACCCTCCCTGTAAACAACTGGCATCTTATTTCTACTCAGAATTCATCTGGTTTCATCTTCCGGCTACAGGCTCCCATTTTGCCTGAATGCTGGATCTCAGAAACCTTTGCCTCCTCAAAAGGAGCCAGAGGGACCCCTGCTCCCCACAACCCAAGGTCCACTGGAGACCCACAGAGAGTTGGGTGCCCAGACATGAAGTCTGGGGAAAGAGCAGGTGGGAGCCTCTGAACTCTTCCACAGCACAGGCCAGGCTCTTGTGGATTCTCCCCTTTCACACAGACCAGGGCAAGTGGCTACAGCTGGCATGTCCATGGGAAAGTCACTTCAGGGACAGCCCTGGCAAGACGGAAGAACGAGCCATCCCTCTTGGGCCACTCTATGGACCCTGTGACCAGGCCAATTGCTGCCCATGGCTGGAAGCTGCCCATTGGTGCTTTGTTATGCCAGTGTGTGGTGCTCCTTCTGTTATTCTGGGCCCTTGCTGTTAGAGGGCACGCAGCCTGCAGCACTGAGGGAAGGCTCCTGTGCTGGAGATGCAACTGTGGCTCTTGGCCCTGCCTTCACATGATGGTGCTTTCAGGACTCATTCCCAATGACTTATAAAAGACAAAGGGCCACCTCTCACTTGCTTGCCAGTGAGCCTCCCAGGCAGCTAGCAAGGGACCCAGAGGCTTTATCAAGCTCAAGAGCTGTTGAAATGGTCTGTACCCCAAGTGCAGAGTGAGGGGCCTTTCAACACAGGCAGCAAGGCTCCCACAGGGCTTGCACAAGTCTCCCACACCAAGTGCGAAGTCAGAAGGATGCTCGCTTGCTCCTGCCCCACACAATCCCATCCCTGGCACGGGTTGGGGGTTGACGGTGTGGCAGCAACTTACGTGACAGCGCACTGAGCGAAGGCAAGGTATTCCAGGAGCACATCCAGCCCCTTGTTCTCCTCATTCAGGAACTCCTGGACCCAGCTGGGGAAGAGGAGGCACATTAGCAAGGGAGATCAGGCAGGGCCCAGCTGTCCCATGGGCCACTCACCAAGCACTTCTCGCAGTAGGCAAGACGGGGCAGAACAGGCTGGAAGAACACTGGTTCTGCCCCCCTTACACACTCACCACAGTAGCTGGTGTTACGTAATCTGCTTCCTCCCTAGAGCCATGCAACAGGGGAGGGTGGCACCACCTCCACCCCTCAACTCCCTCTCCTCTGACCTAGACCTCCCATGCCCTGCTCAAGCCAGATGGCAGAGACAGGACACAGACTTTGAGGAGTGGCTGGTCCTTAGTCAGCAATGCTCAGTCTGGTTGGATGCGTGTTTGGGATTCACAGTAGCAGAAAGGTACATTTTCAGTCAGGAGCTGTCCACTGGCTTCATGTCCCAGGAGCAGTCAGGTGTCTCTCCTCTAGATTCCCCATGTATGGTGATTCACCAGCTCCCAGCTTCATGAGAAGCCCCTTACTATCTTCCTGAGAGGCCAAGTCCCCTCCTCCTGGTTCCCAAGGTCTCAGAGATCCCCATGGCCCCACCGGACAGGCCCACCATCACTGCCACCTCATCTCACAGATGGCTCAGAGATGTGCACTGACTCCTGCAAGACCAGGCAAGAAGTCTGTGGCAAAGCTGGAATTTCCCCAGATTTCCTGAGTTTCAGAGACCACTGCCTGAACCCCATTCCCTAGATCCACTTTCCTGGTCTCCCAGCAACCCCTTTGCTTGCCTCCTGTTTGGCTGCCTTCACTTCCACCACATCCTGTCCTCTGCCCATGCCACCAGTTGGGCCAGCACCTCCTCTTATAGGACCTGCAAACAGATGTCTCCAACTGCCTCCTTCACTTTGAAATGTGATGGGCTCTGGGCTGGCCTCAGATGCCATAAGCCAGCTCAGCCCCAAGACCAGGGAGGGGCACCCCACTCGCCTTTGGTCATTACTCAGATGACAACTTGGGCCTTCCAGATCAATGCCTGGGTCCCATTCACCAGAGCACAACAGAATAGGGACAGAGTTTGTATTAGCCAGACTCCGGGTCACCCTGGCAGCACAGACATTGGGCTGACATGGTCTCTGTGGCCATTGACACCCCGCCTTGGTCATTATGGGCCTTATCCTGAGAGCCCATCACATGCTGCACTCCAAGTGACTTCAGAGAGACTTCTGCACAGAAGAGGGGGCCACAGAAGCACCAGTGTGGACACAAGAACAAATGGAGACAAAGTGGCCAACAACAAGTTTGGTATGAAATTAGGCCAAGGAGTCAGTTTTGGAAACAGCCTTGCAAGGAGAGCAGCAGGAGCAAAAGGCCTCCCTGGCTTCAAGACTGAGCTAGACAAGTTTATGGAGGGGGTAGAATGATGAGATTGCCTATAGAAGCAAATATCTCCAGCAGTCTGTGATGGGACACTGGATGTGGAGGGCTCTCAGTCACCACAGAGAATTCTTTCCCAGGCATCTAGCTGGTGAGTCTTGCCCACATGCTCCAGGTCCAATTGGCTGCCATATTTGTGGTTGAGAAGGAATTTTCCCTTGGTTCTGATTGGCAGAGACACTGAGGATTTTTCGCTTTTCTCTGCAACATAGGGCATGGGTCACTTGTAGGTCTGAACTAATGCAAATGGATTCTGTGTAACTTGAAATCTTTAAATCATAATTTGAGGACTCAGTAGCTCAGCCAGACTTTATGGATCTATTACAAGAGTGGGTGGGTGAAGTTCTGTGACCTGTGAAGTTTAGGAGGGTAGACTAGATGATCATGATGGTCACTTTTGGGCCTAAAGTTCCTGAGGAGTACAAGTTCATAGGGTGGGACGCCCACATTACCTCCAAGAATCCCAGACAAAGGTCATGGTGATCTTTAATGGGCACCTGGAAAGACAGATCTGCCAAAACAGGGACTCTGGGTTGAACATCTCACCCCAGTGCCTGAGTGTCCACACAACTATGCACTTCCCCTCCTCCTGTGCCCTCCTCCTTCTAGCACTGCACAGAGCATGGCAAAGCTCAATGCCAGGACTTGCCACAAGGCCTGGAAAGGCTGTCATGTTAAAAGAGCACCCTTTGGACAGATTAGTGCAGGAAACCAGGCCCAGTGGAGGGAAACACTTCTCCTGCACAGAAGTAATTTCTACCTGATGTGAATCACTGTCATCAAACACACACATCCCTACCAAGGGGCCAACTCCTCTGCCTGCCTCACCTGCTGCGCTGGCCCCACCACTGGTTCATATGCTCACTAAGGGCCTGAAATGCCACAGCAGGGACCAGTGTGGGCCAAGCAAGAAGGACCAGCAAGGGTCCTTCTAACTGCAGATGGGCACATAGATGGGAAAAGCAGGATCTCTGCCCACTGGTACAGTAAGGAGGCTGGTACAGACCAGAATGCCCATGGCAGTGAAAGCCAGAACACAAGCATTTGAGATTTCTGCTGCTACTCTGGGCAAGGCCTTGGCATTTGAGCTCCTTCAGAGCACAGGATATAATGGGCCATTGGCAGTAGTTTACCTCCCCTGCACTCAGCCCCATCTCCACAGAGACTTGCAACTGTTCTGGATCTTCCATGAGATGGATGGGCTGGCGGATAGCCAGGGGCTGAGGAAAGCCTCACCAGCAAAGTCATGAGATTTCACTGATAAGACTGTAGCACTGAGGCAAACTCAATTGAGTGAGCCCCGGCTTGTCACCATTCTCATCCTGCACATCCATGGCATAATCAGCCATAGCATTTGAAAACGGAGGAGGGGAGCAGCAGCAGATAGACCATGGCAGGAATGCATCACCGATGAGCCTTGAACCAGGGAACCTTTGCATTCAAAAAAAAAAAAAAAAAACAGTGCTCTGCCACCAGAGCCAAAGCAGACCTCCAACAGCAGCTCCCACTTCACACCTCTTTGCAGACCTGTGGCAGGTAGCTGACACAAGCATCACACCCCTATAGTTGTCAGCTGCCAGTTAAGCTGCAGACTTCAGACCCAAAAACACAAGTGCCAGCATTGGAGGCCAAGTCTGCACTGGTGTTGTCAGTTGGTTCTTTCTGATTCTATTGAGCCATCAGTGAAGACCCGCTCAATTGATCCAGAAGTCAACACAGTAAGTCCACACCCTCAAGAAGAGTAGCACTGAGTCACAGGGCTCGTCTTCACTGACAGCGGCAAATTCATGAAGTCAGATCGATCTTCCCAATCGACTGACTGGGTCTAAGAAGACCTGCTCAGCTGATCAGGAAGTCGATTTCTGATGACCATCCCAATAAGTAGAGAAGTGCTGAATCTAAGGAAGGCTTTTCTCTTAACTCAGCACACTGAAGACACTGTGGTAAGCTGGCAATAGACAGTCAGAGGGAGACATGAAAGCTATTTTAAGTACTTTGCATATCTCCCTTTGACTGCCACTGAAATTGTGCCATGGTGTAGACTGCCCAAAGGAGGGCATTTCCCTTCTACTTAGTGCAGTGAAGACACCATGATAAATACTTGTTAGGAAGCTGAAGGGAGACATGCAAGTTATTTTACCTACCTTCCGTATCTCCCTTTGACTACTGCTGAAACCCGCTGCCAGTGTAGCCTAGTCTGAGTTCAGTCAAGTGCAGGCTGGGATTGGCCACTAGAGGGAGACGATCATTTGCACTAGTCCTGGACACATGGGCTTTATCCATAGATACTCACCCAATATAGTTGGTCCTCAGTGAGATCTCCAGCTCCCGGAGCACCTGTGTGGACTCCTGCACTCTCCTTTTAAACTGTGTTTCATAAAACAAAGGGGAGTTAGGCAGACTTTCAGTGTCACTCACTGCCAAGTTTCAGCATCATTTCTCTTTTACCGCTTTTGCTAATTCAAAATCATCTCTAGCACAACAGTTGCCAAGCTTCACCACTCCACGTGCCACCTTCTTAAAATGGACACCTGTTTTACCTCACCCAAGTTTCTCCTTTGGATGCATATTTATTTTAGGCCCTAACAGACTTAAGTATTGACAGAGTCAAAGTAAATTTGGCCGGTGGAGATCTGTCAGGGGGAAGTTAGAAGAGAAGGCTGGTGGTACCTGGGTGGGTTACAGGACACCAGGTTTGTAATTCTGGTCTCTGGGATGCCTGCTCTTGCTCTCCTAGGCTACATCCTGTTTAGGAGGCAACCAATCCCCAGCTAGTCAGCTGTGCCCTGGAATCCAGGGTTCCTGTCATGGGAAGGGTTTGTCTGACTCCAGGCTCCCCTCAGCCTTCAAGCAGATAGAGCACTTCACCATTCCCTGCATGCCCTGTGCAACCAGGTACCCTACTTTGGGGACCTCCAGGGTGGTAAGAAAGTTAAGGGCAGGCAATGGGGAGGTCAGAATAAAAGGGGGAAGGATAATACCGCCAAGGTAATCAGCCAATCAGAGGTCACCTTTCTGCTGACTCCACCCGTATCCACAAAGCTCTTCAGTTTCTGGATGTATGCCGAGGGTGGGTTCTTGACCTGGAACCGCTCCTGCAAGGAGGCAGAAGGGACACGTTCAGGCCCAGCTTCCTCAGTTGATAGGGAGAAATTAAGGAGAAAACACAGCCCCCAGTAACACCATGTGTGTAGTGTGCATGCCCATGTGAGCACACAGCAAGGAAGACAGTGGTGAGGAGGCTGCAGGGGTCTGAGACCTCCAGAAGAAACAGCTGCAGAGCACCAGGGAGAAAGACTCACTTTTAGGAAGTGACCTGTGGCCCAGGTTGCATCCTCCTGGGAACTAGTGAGATAGAGAGTCAGTTACTTTGCAAAGAAAGGATATTTGCTAAGATCTGGCAGGTTTGGGCCCTGCTAAGGGATTTGAATCCTGAACAGGGCTGAGAAATTGGTCTTCAAACTCAGTCAGCCCTTTCCTTTAGGACAGAGAGAGAGACCAAGCTGTCTGGACAGGGCAATGGCATCATGCTGTCAAAGGCCAACATCACACTGCCACAGGGTCATCACGCAGCCCTGGAGCTGTACACGAAGGGGCTGCATGAGGGTGTCACAGGGACCCTGCCATTCTCCCTCTTGGGAGCTATGTCAATGAAGACAGAGAGCAGAAGCTACAGACCCAGAAACACCACAGCTCTCTCCGTCCAGTCTCCTTTCTCACTACCCCAGCTGGTAGCCGTGCCCCACCAAGGACAGGCACTGTAACGGGGGCCAGAGTTGGCCACTCTGCAAGCCCCACAGGACGTGCCTATACGTAGGGTTACCAGATGTCCAGCAAAAGAAGGACTTGTCCTTCTTTTTGCCTTCATGTCCATCATCCAGGCATTTTAAAAAGAGGTGCTTTCGTCCGGCTTTTTACTGATCAGGAACAGAATGTTAAAACCCCTCTAACACCCAAGTTATGAAGTGTGGGATCTTCCCCCAGCAGCAGGAGATTGGAGGTGGTCACATGCATACACTGACCAATCACAGCTCAGCATAAACCAATCCTTTTCCCTAAGAGCTCAGGTATCCCCGGAATCTGGAAACTGCTTTTTGGATAGCTGAGTTGGTAGACAATGTGCCTTTTAACCTTGGGCTTGCAGGTTCAAGACCTGCAAAAGGCACTTTTATTTCCAGCCGTTGCCCCGTACAAAATGTCTAAATTGCTGGGGGGGAGGGGTACTAATAAAATGAAGGAAAATAAAGTCTACCATAAATAAAACTACTAACAAGCACCAATTAAATAAAATCACTAAAGGGGCAGGTCTGAACTGCATAGAAACAATTCAGGACTTTTTTTTTAACTGTAAAAATGGGCTGCTGTGGAAAATGAAAAATAAAAAGTGAGTTAACTGGTTTTTTTTCTTTTTTTAACTTTTTAAAGTACTTTTCAGGTTTATATTTGAAAATCTAGTTTAACTTTAGCCTCATGAACATTAATGAAAGGGTCATAAAAACTTTCATTTAATGAAAAAAATCCAATTTTCAGTAAAAGAAAACATTTTGGTAATTTTCTTTATTTTAAAATAATTTAAAAACAAATGCTATTGTGCAGTTTTAATGCTGCATTCATTGATCCTTACCCATTTTCCATGACATAATATGGCAATCACAGTTATATTAATACTACATTTTCTCCATGTCCTCCAATGTCCACCTTTTCGGAACTCCCTGTCTTCCTTTCCGTGCTTTGGTATCTGGTAACCCTACCTATACATCAAATGTTCACGGGAGCCCCTTTGTACCCTCCAGCCAAGGATCATAAAGCCCTTTACACCCACTTGCCTGTTAAACTTCCCAGGCCTTGGCTATGAGCAAAGTGAATATTATCCCAATTTCACAAAACAGAGAACAATTAGGTGGCTGCTCAGGGAGAAGTCCATGGCTGAGGTGGGGCTAGGACCCAGTTCTCCCCATGCTCTGTAACCACAGCCCACACTTCCTCATCCCATGATCGAGCACCAGGCTTGCCTGCCTTCCTTCCCACCACATGACAGCACTGGGACTGCCTTCCTTCATACAGCATGATATTGTGCAAGAGGGATTTTGCCTGTCATGAGCCAGTGAGTGGAGTAGCCTTCGGTCAGCGTCTGTCCAGTTCCCATGCTGCTGCTAGACACACAGATGTTTAATCATTTTAAGCAGCTCCTTGTCTGAGGCCTGGTCCACACTATTAACATGCCTCAGAGTAGCCCCGTCTCTAAGAGCTATGACAAATCCACACTGGTGAGTGATGTTGCTATGCCAACCTATTCTGGGCATGGACAGCGCTAGGTCGACAGAAGAGCTCCTCCGTGGACCTAGCCACAGCTCCTCAGGGAGGTGGATTAACACTATTGAGGCTCTGCTGTTCCCATCCAATTACACTGACTTAACTGATGTTGGCACACAGCCACCGCCGTTACTAAATCACTTGCATATGCAGACTTTGGCTCTGCACCACACAGCAGGTCGGACTGTGGTCATAATGGTCCCTTCTGGCCCAGGCTCCATGAGCCCCTTCCAAGTTGCTGGACTCCTGGCAGCCTTGCAGGGCTTCACTGATGGGTGGGAGGTGCCTGCTCTTAACCAGAACCAGAATCAGCGCCCTTAGGGTTTGGTTGTGAATAAACCAAGAAAAGCTGCCTCTGTGAAGTAGCTCCCATCGGATGCAATGGATTCGGCCCTGCACAGTGTCTTCAGAGAACATGTGTGGACCAGCCACCCTGGCAAGCTCCAGCAAGAATCTGGCACCTGGAACGGCAGGCTGATGCCCAGGTAACATGCAGGCTCTGTGAGAGGGGTGGCGACTCCGCCTCCATACCACACCTGAAGACAGCTTTGGGCCAGGGTCAGAGATGACTGTGCCAGGTCAGCCCTAAGTGACCAGTTCAGCACCCCCATTTATCCAGCGCATACACCGAGCAAGACTAGCGGGGCACTTAGCCTAACCCTGTGTGCTGGACTCCAAACCCTACAGGGACTGTCTCAAGGCATGAAGTCTCCATGCCCCGGCCAGCCAATGGCCTCTCTGCTGGGCCTGCCATCAGCCACCAGGGCCGGAACTAGGAGTTCTGGAGCCTGGGGCAAGTAGCCCCAGATGCGCCCTCCCCCAGCCCAGCCCTGATCTGGCCCAGGGCCCAATCCATCCCCAGCCACTTCTGGGAGGCAAGTAGGGAGCCAGGTCTATCCCCAGCCACCACCAGGACGTGGTTGGGGCTTCCTGACACATCCCAGCAGCGGCTGAGGACAGATCTGGATCCCCACAGCCTGCCGGTGGTGGCTGGGGCTCCCTTAGCTGTCTGTGGCACTGGTGCAGTCCCCGGGCCAGAGCTGCACTGGCCGAGTGGCCACAGGCTTCTCCCTGCCCCCCCCCCCCCAGCATGCATATGAGCATGCTCAGGGGAAGGGTGGGAGATTTTAAATTCCCACAGCCTCAGCTTCAGCCTGGCACCCAGAGAGGAACATGCCTCTGGGGCCAGGTAGGAGCTGCAGCTGTCAGCCATGTGGCGCCCTTTAAAATTTGGCACCAGGGGCTTTACCCTGGTTGCTCCGCCCTAGTCATGGCCCTGTCAGCCACCATCAGTGCCTGTGGGAATGTCGGTTTGTCCTTCCTTCCACATCCTCAGGGAGCAGAAGTCAAATTAATTGTCCATGGGAAACATGGTAGCCCTATGACAGCAAAGCCCAGCAGACCCTGGCCCTCAGTCCCATCCCGAACTCTGAGCACCCCCCATCCCCGACAATCCTGAGGGTTTTGCTCAACACAGCTGCCCAAAAGCAAAACCTGCAGTCACTGGAGCCTGTGGGTTAAAAAGTGGGTGCAGAAGCTGACTGGTTAAAATCTCCAGCCACTAGCAAAAAATACCAGCCCCTTCCCCCCCTTCGCCAGGAAAGCAGTGGTTCCAATGAGATGCATCAATAACAGGGTTTCTGAAGCATTTGATCTTTCCCTGGTTTCTAATAATACTCCACACTTATGCAGCATTTGCAGCCTCAAAGCACTTGGCAGGCATTGAGGGCCCAATCCAGCAGGCCTTGAAACAACCGGGCGCTAGCAGCTCCCTCCAGAGCTGGGTAAGAACCATTGCCCACATATTTCAAGCCTCTGCTCCCACCCCAAGTCCTCTCAGGCTCAGCACCAACAGACAGGGCTTCCACACCTGGCTTCACCTGCAGATAAGCAGGAAAAGACTACTTGAGCAGGGTTGAGGGCAATGAAAGGCATCTAGCAGAAAACCCAACCCTTCTGTGAAGTGAATCTTTCTGCTGATATGGTACAGAGACAGCAGGAGAGCGAAGTGACTCATCGCTGGAGTGTTGGGCTTAGATTTAGCCCATCAGGAGCTGATCAGGGATATTCCTCTGCAGGGCACCTCCCATGTCTACACAGTGCTAGCTGCACAGCCAGAGCCCAGCCCAGATCATCCCAAGTGGGAACAGAGGCTATGGGGCTCACACCCCTCATGTGCCACTCAGAACATGTGTGGACCAGAGCAATGAGCGTGAGTTCTTCCCCTTCTGCCACCAGCTGCCATGAGTCACACTGCGAAGCAGCAGACTGAAAGCCCGTGGTTGGGTATCAACCTGAGCCATACAGGAAGGGGTTGGGGGGAAGTGCCTGGGTGTGGGTTTCCTGAAGTGGGTGTTTTTTTGTAGCGCTAGGTAATGGATGGAACTGAATCTCTTGCAGTGGGTGCTGGGGTAGCCAAGAGTAGGGGGCACATGGGTGCCTGGAGCTCATGTAGACATCCCAGCATTAAGCACTTTAGTCTCACCTGGTCACAGATCAGCTCCCACTTCTTCTCGTCATCGTACTGGCTGAGCAGCTTCATCTTGTCGGGCGGCAGGTTCATGGAATCCTGCAGAGGAGGGAGACAGGGAGTGAGCAAGGAGTGGGAGGCGCCACTGGGCACTTCCAGCTGCCAGGATTGTGAGGAAAGCACAGACAAAGCAGGAGAACTCCTGTGTGGAGGGGGCTAAGCACCAACCATCTGTCTGTCTAGGCCCAACCTAGATGATGCAGGGTTCCTTGTACCCCAGCTATCTGGGTACTGTCACCCCATCTGCCTCCAGTGCCCTGTACCCAAAAGACAGAGCTCAGCTCTCCAGTTTCCTACCGGCACTATATACCTCCACCCCACTGCAACCTTTCTAACTCCAAAGAGGGAGAACCAGCCCACCACCAAACAGTGCTGCCCGGCCTAGTAAAGGCTAAGACAGACTCCCGGCTCAGCCTGGCTGACCCCCACTGGACTCCTGGAACACATGCAACCAGTCTGCCCTAAACAGGTGGAAACCTCCAACATCTACTTCAGGGGCTGGCTGCAGAACAAGAGGCTTATACCAATAGCATTCCTGAGGACATCCCCTCCAGTGCTCCACACCACCAACCAACTCAGGAGCCAGCCTACACTTCCCAGGATTTGCAGCATGCACAGTGCAGAGTAGAACAGGCTGGAACCCCAACGGCAATGCCTGTGCAGCACAGGCATGTCCACAAGCCCAGTTCCCTGACTCCCTCTGATCGCATCTCAGGATGCTTTACAGTTCACTCCTCAAGCCCCAGAGCTAGCCTCTGCCTGCTGGATCAGTAGCATTATCTCCCATTGTATGAATGGGGAAACTGAGGCACACAGCAAGTAGAAGTGATTTGCCCAATTCCACACCACGAGTGGCTGAGTCCTGGCTGCCAGCCCCCAGGAGCAGCCATCAGACATAGTCCCTTGCATTAAGGTGGTTAACACTCGCCTGCCAAGAGACCATGGCCAACAGGCAACCTAGGCTGCCATCCATGTGCTGGGTCTCAGCCTGTGAAATCACTGTCTGTTTAAAGGCATTATCTCAGCAGCAGGATGTTGCACACTGCAGTATCAAGAACACTGATATTGCTTAACCCAGCGCCTTCCTGCTTCCCCATCCCACAGTGGTGTCAGTTAGGGCCTGATCTGGAGAGCTGGGGCACCAGTGAGGGGCCTGGGTAGCTGGGCCAGGACTGGGATTGGGCCCCTTATGTGGTAACTGTGCACAAAGGGTTGGCTTCTCCACAGGCTGCCCTCGCATTGCATGTGCAGCAACGGGATGTGACATCACTTCCCCGTTCTACACCAGGAGCGCGGGGACTTCACTTCTCCTTATGCTGGGCTGCGCTAGGGGAGGGCTCATGCCCCATGGAGTTACATCATCCTCTGCTTAGTCACCAGACCAAAGACTGATGCCCCTGAAGCACATGGGATCACAAACTCCCAGCATGCCTTGCTCTTGCCAGCATCGAAGACAGAACCAGAACGCACAGGCCTGTCCGCCTTGGGTTTCCAGAGCCCCTGGGGCAGCCTGTCAGAAGTCAGGGGCAGCATGGGAGCTGCAGCACTGAGGGCACTAATGGGGGTGCAGGGGGTGATACACATGTCCTGCTTCATGGTGAAAAAGCCCAGCAATTCCTCACAGACAGTTAATGCAGAGGATAGACTACATAGTTCCCTGGTTTTCCCCCAAAACAGCAAGGATCCAGGTGGGAGCCAAGGCCCAAGGGCTGAAGAGCTGTAAGCTGAGAGAAAAGGTTCCATTGCTCACAGAAGGCAGGAGCAACAGCAACTGGTGCCCACAGGAAGCACCTTCATCTTGTGATGAGCTGTCAGGTGTTTATGTGAACCTCTGTCCTCTATTGGATGGACTGTGAATTGCTTCATTTTGGTTCATAGACCCTACACTGCTAACAGAGATTCTCCTTTAGTTCAAAGGCTCAGGGGTTTAATTTGTGAGCAGGAGGATTTGAGTTTTAGCCCCACTGCTGCTATGACTCTTCATGGTGCCTGTGACAGTTGTGAAGTGCCAGTGGAGTGCTCAAAGAGGAGGGCAGCTAACCCTCACAGCATTTCACACAACACTTGTTGCAACTAGGCTGCCTATGGACAAAGCCCAACCCAAGCAGAGCATCCTAGGAACAGAGTTAATGAGAAGTAAAAGAGGAGCCAGGCTCCCAGAGGGATTTGGGCTCGAAACCAAAACAGATCAAGAACAAATGGAGAGAGGTTCAGCTCACTTGGGAGGAGTGTATACAGGAGGAGCCCTGCCAAGCCAGATGCACTCGTAGAGAGGAAATCTCAGCACCCACTAATTGCACTTCAGTGCCCTCTGTGGTACATTTGAGATGAATGAGGCTGTCAGACCTGGAGCACGCAACTGAAGGGGGACAAGAGTCTGCTGATGATATGGAGCCACATCATGACAGGGTTCAGTGGCTCTCCTGCAGTGGGGAAACCCACATCAGAAAGACATCCAGGGGCCAGGAAAGAGCTTGCTACAGGCATGGCTGGATTTAGCCAGGTCCCGCTGGATCCAAGTCATTGCCCCATCACATCCAGCCCATCTGCATTTGCTCATTTGTCCATTTTCTTTGGAAACCCTGAGGTGACAGTTTGCTGGGCTGCAAGAGGAAGGGAGGAGGGGCCAGCCAGAGTGAAGGCGAGCAGGGAGGCTAAAATTAGGCCACAAGGCTAGAAATAGCCTTGCTGAAACCAATCAACAGCCCCAGCTCTCACTGCCTTGGTGTGAAAGTAGGATCATGCGCTACAGAGAGCAGCCATGTGAGAGCCCCATGGAATGAGACCATCCCCACAACACCCACCAGCCACTGGAGACATCCGTTCCACTGAATGGTGCTCCTTGTGCCCAGGAAGTACGGAGCACTTCCGGCAGAGAACGGGCTGCCTTCAGCTTCCCAGCCTGTCATGCACACCCGGCACCACCTGCATGAAGCATTATCGTTCCAGTTGCTCACAGACATAAGTGACTTTTGCCAGCATGGATGAGCCCTGGCATGGAAGCCAGAAATCCTGCCTCCAAAGAGTCATTTTCCTGCCACATCCATACATCAGCTATACCCCTGAGTTGCCTCAGAGTGGAGGGAGAGATTTATATCTCATGGTCCATCCAGGCTGGGACAGCCTGGTGTGGGAGGAGCCGGAAAGAGAGAGACAGCAACACCACCTGCCAACCTTAGCCTCTCCTTCGTTACAAATCACCAACTACGGAGAGCTGGTCCGTGCCCATGTGCATTGGGGACTAACCCCTGCAGTTTCACCAGTGGCCAGGGTCATCTGGAGCATGGGGTTCATCCCTTGCCATCTTGCCTAACAGCCATGGATGGAACATGAGCTTAACCAGTTCTTTATTAAACCCAGTTGTACTGGCCTTTACAGTATCCCCTGGCAATGAGTTCCACAGATTAGTTGGGTGTGACGAAGTATCTCCTTCTCTGCCTCTTCTCCTAAAGCCCCACCCCCTTCTCTACTTTCTCCACGGCCCCACCGCCTTTGCTCACTTCTCCTCCCTCCTTACTTGCTGGATCATGTCTGCCTCCCTCCCCGCCATGGGTGGCCAAGCTTGTTAGCTGAGACAAGCCCCAGCACCACTGATCCCACAAATGGGTCATTTTGCACTTTTCCTATTTAACAGCACATTGGTGGTTCAGCAAGAGGCTGGCGTAATGGATTGACCAGAGCAGCGAGAGCCAAAAGCAGTGACTACAATTCATTCCAATACAGTTTGCAGCCAGAACCAGATTACGCCATGGGTTTATGGGCTCATGGCTAGGGCCTCTGCTCCTAGAGTCAAAAGATGAGATCAGGACCTCAGCTGCCTTTGAAAAGACTACATTTCCAGCCACTGCTGATATAAAGATAAAGATGGAAAACATGACCTGAATGTGACTGCCTGGCTGTGTTCACACACACTGTGCTTGTTTCAAAACAAGCTATTTCGAAATAACTTGTTTCGAAATCACATGTTATTTCGAAATAACTTGTTTTGAAATAACAAAATTGTGTCCTTGAAATAAGCAAAAAGTGGGAATCGAAATAGCACGTCCACATTGTGGGCATGCTATTTCGGTTCCGGGGCAGGGCACCACTGGAGGTGTGGCAACACGGCCCCCCTGCAGGCCATGTTGCCACTGAATCCCCTGCCTGGCTCTCACCCGCAGAGCCAGGCAGGGGAAAAAGCCCCGAAGGGCAGGGATCCCCCAGCACTGGGCGGCAGCTGCTAGACCCCTGCCTGCTAGAGGCGGGCTGGCGGGAGCACCTGCAGCAGCTCCAGCCAGCCCCCGGGGGCTAGGGGCTTCCCCAGCTGGCAGGGGTCTAGCGCGGCTTTCCCCACCGCGGGGCTTGTCCCCAGCCCCGCGGCAGGGAGCCCGGTGCCCCCTTCTTCCCTGCCGCGGGAGAAGAGGGCGCCAGGCTCCCTGCCGTGGGGCTCGGGACAAGCCCCGCGGCTGGGGAGAAGGGGGCGTGGGGATCCTCCTCATCACCCTGGCCAGGGTGCTGAGGGAGGGTGGCACTTCCTCCCAGGGTGCTAAGCACCCTGGGAGGAATGTCCATAGTTATTTTGAAACAACAATTGTTTCAAAATAACATGTCCACACAGGGTTGTTTCAAAACCACTGGTTTCGAAACAACCTTGTTTCGACATGAAATGAGGTTTAACCTATTTCGAAAGTACGGCTCCCATTTCGAAACAAGGGGTTTCCTTGTTTCGAAATGGCCGTACGTCATGTGGCCATGGCAGTTCTTATTTCGAAACAACCCCTGTTGTTTCGAAATAAGAACTGTGTGTGGCCATACCCCCTGAATCTACAGAAAGCCTGAAACAATAGCTCTGAAAAGCATAGACTTCCCCACTGAGCTTAACCTTGAACCCTGTTGCTCCTTCTCAGAGGGACAGGGCCATTGTATGGTGGTGGGGTGGCAGGGGTGACTCCAGTGGAGTATGCCACCAAAGCCCAAGAGTCTACCACCTGGAGCTCTGCCCCAAATCCAGGGCTGAACACTGCCGCTGGAGGCTGTCAAACTCTGTACTGATCCAGTTGGCATGCAGTCACACAAGATCCCACAGAACAGGGCTGCCCAGCAAGCAGCTGCCTCCCCAACAAACCTAGCCTGTTTTGGGCTGTGATTGAGAGTCTCTTGTACTTCAGTCACCAGCCCAATACATGAAGGCAGCAGCAGCTCCCCTGTTCCCATTTTCTGGCACAGACAGTGCATGCAGGAATCAATGTCATTGGGCTTGCAGCCCTGCCTCACCTGGGGGCTGTGCGGGAAACTGGCCCTGCTCCATGGCAGCACAAGAGATGCCCCAGCCCTTGCTGGCCAAGCATTCTTGGGACACGGGCTGAAGCCATCTGGCTCCTTCCTGGCTGAGTTCCCTTGGCTGCCTAGTGGGCTGCAGATCATGACAGGCTATTCTGCTCTGACTGGGAAGGAGGATCCACTTTTGATCAGAGTTAGGCCCCAGGTTCTGATCTCATGATCTTCTGAATTTGTAACTCAGGCTCCCTGGCAGCTCCACCCCAACAGTCACCTCACTGCGTGGTACAGGGAGCTGCTATCTTACTTCTCTGCCCTCTGCCTGACACCCACTGCTTCACAGAAATAAACTTGGCTGTTCACAATCAGAATGCTCTGTACTTCTCTAGCCCCTTGGCCATGGACCTCTCATCACCAGCACCAACCCATTTTACAGACAGGGAACCCAAGACCCAGCCAGACGCCATGACTTGCCCCAGCTCAAGCAGTGAGAGGCAGAGCTGAGAACCCAGGAGTCCTAATGCCCATCACAGTGCCCTGCCCATCAGGATACGCTGCCTGCCAGCACTGCAGCAGGGCACTGGGTGTCCTACAGAGGATGCTCTAACCATGTTCTGGAATATGGTCATGGAGCTCACCTGGGACATGACTGGAGATTTGGGCTGGTGCATTTGGCTCAAGGCTTGTCTCCAACAGGGTTACACCAACTGCTTTACCCCAAGGAAGGTCCTGCCTGGCCAAGTGTAGGCCAAAACCAATGGCTTGAGAACCACTGCATCAGCCCAGAGTAGCTGACCCAGGGGGGAAGCAGAGCAGGGCGAGATCCCGAAGACCAGGCCTAGCCATGTTCTTGTTTGTACTCCAGCCATGTCCAGGGACCCCAGTGAGATTGGGGCTCAGCAGCATCAGCTGTGGAACAGACACACAGCAAGCACAAGCCTGCAGCTTCCAACACCAGACTGAGACGCTTTGACTAACAGGGTAAAAATAGCTGTGCAGACAGCGCCTTGGACCTGCCATTGGGGTCTGAAGCCCCCGACCCTTAGGCTTCCCAAAGCCTCTATGTGAACAGTCATAGGAGCCCCATCTGCTGTCCCAGGCCTGGGGGGCTGCTGGGTCATGTAGGCAGGGAAATAATTCACAGCCTGAAGAGACAAGAGCTGAGATGAGAAACAGGCATGGAGGGGAAGCGAGTCACCCACCATCACCTAAGAGGTCAGGGAAGAGCTAGGAGCTGCCCCACGTCCCTGAGGCCCAACTGGGTGCCACAACCACTAGACAGCACTGCCTCTCTCTTGTTGGTGGTAGAAGAGGGGTGAGTCAGCACCAAATCCGCAGGTAAATAGACAGAGGATGCCAAGACAAAGCCAGAACCCAGGGAGGGAGCCAAGCCAGCTGGTGAGAATGCTAATTCCACCTGACCACTCAGCTACAGATGAGGACAGATGAGAGGAAGCAAAATAAAACGTAACACAAGCCAGAGCTGCCCTAAGCCCCTCTCCATTGGGAGAACACGCTCAAGACAGACTCAGGCCCAGATGGGCACCTAGAAGCTTCATCATTTGGCATCCACCCATGATCAGACACACCCAGGCACAGCTCACAGGGCACCACCACGCCTACCCAGAGACAGTCACACTGCCTGAGGAGCATGGCGCGGCCTGGGCTTTTCCCCATGACAGCATGGGCATTTCCCATCACTCCATCCCCGCCAGTACAGCCTGGTCTGGCAGCAACACAGAGTGCCCTGTCTGGGGGTCGCTGTCAGCAGCTCATGGGGTATCCCCCTCCTGTGTGCTCCTGCTAGGCCAGCCCAGGCAGCCAGCGGCAGGAAGCAGCTGCCTGCTGGGCCCCTAGCTGCCATCACGGGTGACAATGTGTTGTTGAGCCATGAGCAGAGCAAGAAGGTGCTGGGCCCCGCCTGTGGGTTTGGTTTCCGGCTGAGGGAGATGTGCGTTGCTGGTGTCTTGGGGAGCCAACGGCACTCTGATGGGAGGGGCAGGGGGCTCGGCCTGTCTCGGGGTGGAGCAGAGGGATGGAAAGTAGCAGCACCCTATGGTGCCTGGAGGGGGTTCTGGACCTGGAGCAGTGAGGTGGAACCGAGTCCATCTCTTGCCGATGGAGAAGCCAGCAACAGGAGCAGCCCCAGTGTGAGAGGCTCCCCAGATTCTCCCCTACCCCAGGCAGCTTCGGGGGACTGAAGGGTTCCCTGTTCGCACCCTCAGCCCCCTTGCTGCCCTTTTGGAGATGCTGGAGTCCAGGGGCCCTGCTGGGCTCCAGCCTCCTTCATGCCACCAGGCTCCATGAAGGAAACTCCCCTGTCAGGCCCCTGCCCACCCCACTGACAGGCTCAACAAGCCCCACAGCATCCAGCTCTGGTTCTCCCACACAGATCATTCCCTAGGGTGAATACTAACTAGCTGGTAGTATGCCCCTTCACTCCTCCGCCCTACTGATGCCAGTTGCACAGCCCCTGTGCACAAGGACTGCGGCCAGACCTGCGCAGCCCCATGCTAGTGTCCCAGGGACTCCCCATCAATCCCCATGTGATGCAGCTGTCTCATACCAACCCTCCACATGCTATTGGCCTCTGCCCACCACTGCCCAGCATAGCTGCATGCTAGGCAGGCAGAAGCTCCCTGCACTTTTGATGGCCCACATGCTGGCTCTTCCTCAGAGAGACGGAGCCAATTGTTCAGCAGATGCAACCACCTGGGCCCCGGGCCTCTCACTGTGCAGGCAGAAGGGAGAGAAGACTCTGGCCTACTGGTTGGGCGCAAAGGGGCTCTCTATTCCCTCAAGAGCTGCCACCTCTCCTGAATGATGCTGTGAATCAGTGCCCCTTGAGGCACCCCGCAGGGACCAGGGAGGGCATATAAGAGGGGAAGAAGGACTCACCCCCTGCCTCCCACCAGGGCACTTGTTATCGGGACTGCCCAGAGTGGAGGGAAAACACCTGCCCACCTCTCACAGCTGAGATATCCCGCCAACAGAGGCTGGTTTCATAAACCATACCAGCCAGCCTGGGGCCTACAGCACTGAGACCCGGAGAAGTGCTGGCTAACACCAGCCAGCATTACCCTGGCTCCTACCCACCATTCCAGTCCTGGGCTTCTCAGACCAGAGAGTGATCTTCCCTGCCTCAGTCCACTGTCACCCAGCCACTTCTCCACTGGGCACTGGTGAGAGACCCCAGTTCATTTCATGAGTGACCACACTGAAGTCCTGGCTCCAGAGGCAGAAACCTAAGTATCTGAATTTCCCTTGACAATGAGCCCCAGACCAGGTGCTTGCCCAAACACCACAACAAGCCCCATAGGCCCTGCACTACAGGGCTATGCCCTTGATATGCAGGCACCCCTGGGGTGGATCTGCCCCAGGCATGGCCCCTGGTGTGGATCGTGGAGGGACCAGAAAGCAGAGTGGCCTACCTGGCTAAGAACAACAGGTTATTCATCCACCTAGGCTAATCATGGCTGGCTTCTGCCATCTGTGCCATATTAACCTCCCTGACCTAATGCCCCACCCACGGTTTATTTCCGGAGCCCAAACATTAACGCTGCCTCTGGGGGATGGGGAGAACTGTGACAGCACTTACGTTTGTCCAACACCTCTCACTGCAAATGGCACTTGTCACCAGGACAGCCCTAAAATGCAGCCTCTGCTGCTCCAGAGCATGGCAACTGTTTCACAGCTCACAACGACCCCCACTAGCAGCCTGGGGCAGCATGGCTCTAGCCCTGCTTGGTGGGGGGCAGGAGGATGCACATTTGCACTGCTTTGAACAGCGCATCCCAGGAATGCCACTGGCCCTGGAAAATACCCAGGGCACGGGCCCAGGCCATGCCCCCTGGGCCCAGGCTATGCCCCTTTGGGAACGTTCCAGTGCCCGGGCCCGATAATTCATCCGGCTCCTGCCACCTCCGGCCTGGCCCCAGATCCCCGACCGGTTTCAGGGCCAGGAGAGGAGGGCGCCCCAGCCAGGGTCCCCGGTCTGGGATGGGGCAGCCTGGACACCTGGGGCACTGGTGCCAAGACTCAGGGCACGTGCCCTGTGCGCCAGGTGCCAGCGATGCCCCTGGCGCACCTAGCTCAGAGCTGAGGGTCTGCACATTGCACCTGGGAGGCCGGGGGACCAGTTAGGGGCTGGTGGCAGCTAGAAGTGATGGGACCAAGTTAAGAAGAGACAGGCTAGGCTGAGCCATGACGTGCCTAGGGACCACCACCTAGGTTATCTGGGGACTGGATGTCACTCTGGGAGACAGAGGGAACTGAGGAGAGATCACGTGGGGGAAGAGAGCAGAGGCTGAGAGCTCCATCAGGTGTTACAGAGGCCATGGTGGGAGCTCTGGGAACCTACACTATTCAGACCAGACTGGGACTTCTGCTCACAGCCATGGCGGGTCTGCTGAGGGGAGGAAGGGCACCCCCAGCTCAGGACATTTAAAACTAGCACAGTCTCTACTCTAATGAACACTCCAGCATTGGAGGGAGTGGAGGGGTGGGGTCCATGAGCCAACAGGCCTTCTCCATCTCTAGTTTTTAGAACAGATACATTGCCCCACCCCCAGGATGTGAGGTAGATACACAGAAAATCAGAGGCTGGTGAAGTTCAGCCTGAGTGGCACACACAAGAGTAAACAGTCTGTAGGTGACATGGATGATCAGTACAAGAGCAGACACATCGTGTTTCTCTGAATTGGATGGGGTTGGGATTCAGATGGCGCCTGGTGCAGGAAAGATGCTTCTCTCATCAAGCAGGAGATGCACAAACCAGATCAAGCTGGGGTGACCAGACAGCAAGTGTGAAAACTCAGGTCGGGGGTGGGGGATAATAGGTGCCTATGTAAGACAAAGCCCTTAATTTTCAGACTATGTCTATGAAATTAGGACATTTGGTCACCCTCCACCAGCTTGGGCCTCTGGTACAGGAAAAAGGCCAGGGCCAAATGGAGCTGCTTGTTGTCCTACACTACTAGTATCTGCACTAGAAGCTCTCAGGTCCCTTTCTTGCCAATGCTCAGCTCACACAAGCCCCCAGTTGGAGGGAGATTACCACATGGTCCAGATGGGAGACCAAGGCCCAAGGAAGGGCAAGTGACTGGCCCATGATCACACAGAGTATTGACAGAGAGGAAGAGAACCCAGAAGTACTGACCCCCAGGTCACTAGCATGGAGCTGACTCACACTGTCCCTGAACTAGGCTGAGCATGCCAGGTTTCCTTTGGCTCCATCCCTTGTTGTCTCTGAACACGATCCAGGATCAGGCAGAAGCCCATCCTATTCTCCGCACCATGCCCAGCCCCTGTTCTCAGAGATCCTGCACCCAGGCACCACAAGGGATGCGTTTGCCCTGGTCCCCCCAAGAGACAAGCCATTGGGAAGTGATCCCAGTACAGCAGCTTCCTTTGCAGTAGGCAGCAGCAGATCTCACCCACCAGGACAGCAGGTGGAACCAGCTGTTTGCCCACAGTGACCAGCTGCAGCCTGCAGGGAGCCTTGGCCATGGTCACTGAGCCTACAACAGCCAGGAGCCCAGGTCTTGGAATAGCTGGAGCCAAAGAGACTAAATCCAGGCAGCCTGGAACAAATGCAGTTGCATCAGAGAGGAGCTCTTATCTACAGCCAGTGCCTCCACAGAGGATGCTGGGACCCTGCCCCCAGAACCCAGCTGATGTCCAATGCAGGAGAGACTCCAGCATGCTCTCATCTAGCTGCACCAGCTCCTACGGGGCTGACGTCAACAGAGGGGAAGGAAGAAGGCACTATGGATACTCACCTTTCTGCACTTCAGTGATGGAGACACAGACAAGCCAGGGGCCCACCTGGATCTTTACGAGACCACTCAGGATTCATGGTACAAGAGTCAGAGCTCTGGGGCAATCAAAGCCGTGGTGGCAGCATGGTCTAGTGGGTAGAGTACTGAGTCAGGAGACCTGGCTTTTATTCCTGACTCGGATGGTGATCATGCCTGCTCTTGCTGTGCCTCAGGCTCCACACCCAACCTGTGTAAAAGCTACTCAGGCCAGGGCCTATGTCTGTAGCCTTCAGCACACTGGGGCCTGATCTCAGCGGGCACTGCAATGTATATAACCCCTGCAGCCTGCAGAGTGCAGTCCCGTCTGGGCAGGGCTCCCTGATCCGCCCAGGAGGATGGGGAAGGCCAATATAAAATCAAGTTCCCTTTCCAAGCTTTGCATTTGTTCAGCCTGCTTTTCCCCAAGACAGGACATGGAGGATCTACCCCATGCCTGGCTGAGCTATTCCATGGAGCTCAGTCATGCCACGCAGCACCCCACAGGACTGGGTCGGCAAGGGAAGATGTGGCTGATTTTTGAGGCCCAGCCATTAGCTGAGCAGCATCCCTGCCCTATACCCACAGACACCATCTGATCAGTCGCCTTGCCCCAGGGCAGCCAGGCTGCTGGTTCACAGCTGATACCACTCAGCAGCGGAGCCCTGCCAGCCTCCCACCCAGGGTCTCTAGTACCTAAACCAGCCCTGGGAAAGAAAGGAATCAATGCGCCTCACTGCACCTCAAAGTGGCTTCAACTCTGCATGGCCTGTAGTGAGTGGGTCAGATCAGCCAGTTCTAAAGCTGCCCCAGCTCCCAGTAACTCCATGCAGCCCCTGTCCCAACGCCACTGACCCTGCTCTGGATCAAGTCTCCATTTCTGCCCCCAGGGAGCTGCAGGAGCTGGAAGCAAGTGGGTCCCCAGGCTTGGGGTGTTCTCCCTGCCACATGCAAATCCAGCTCAGGGGTCTCCTCATCCCTCCTGGGATGCTGAGGCCCAAATAAACCCAGGGAAGGAAACCTGCCACCCAAACGCCATCAGCTGAAGGCCAGGAATCTACAGCGCTCAAGGCAGCTCAGCACTTGCTGTGACTGAACAGCCGCCGGCTGCTCCCAACTCTATTTTAAGAGCAAGCAGCAGCCTCTCCCTGCACGCGGAGTAAATTTGGATGCTCCAACACACTTGAGTCCCAGCCTCTCAAACACCCTCCCACTCACTGCCCACCTCCCTGGGGCTCCATCATAGGCCCTGCTGAGACAGCCTGGGGCTGGGGCTGGCGGGAGGCAGAAAACACACGCAGCCCAGCTTGGCAGCACTTCTATAGGACAGGGAGTCTGGCACAGCAGGGTGGGCAGAGGCCGTGACCAGGGACACCTCCAAGCACAATCACTACCATCTCAGGTACTGGGTGAGTGGGCAGGGCAGGGCTGTCATGCAGCACTGCAGAAGCTTTTCCCCCGCCAATCCGCTCCGATGCAGGATTGTACAGGGTGGTTTTCACCATATCCACAACTTACGGGCTTGGCAAGTGGGGGAGTTGGCAGAGCACAGGTTTCAGCATGTCAAACTACTCAGAGGCAGAGGAGTCTTATTAGAAAAGAGACCCAAGAATGGGCCACTGCCCGGGTAGTAGAAGAGGGGTGATGCCAGAAGGGATCCTACCATCATTTAGTCTGGCTTCCTGTGTAACACAGGCCAGAGAACCTCCCCAAAGGACTCCTGCTTCCAGCCCAGAACACTGGCAGAGTCTGAGCACATCTATGAGAAAGAGACACCCAGTCTCAATGTAAAGACTTCAAGCAACAAAGAATCCTCCCTCGGCTGTACTCATGGTTAATTACTGGCAACGTTAACAAATCGTGCCTTATTTCCAGGCTGATTTTACCTAGCTTCAGCTCCCAGCTACTGGATCTTGTTTGCTAGATTAGAGCCCTCTGCTATCAAAAATCTTCTCACGTAAGGACTTTCACAACCATGATTAAGTCACCTCTTAACTATCTCTTTGTTAAATTAAACGGATTGAGCTGCTTCAGTTTCTGTCCATAAAGCAGGTTTTCTGAACAGTTTGGTAAGATCCTTTCTGAGGGGTGCACCAGGGCTGGACACCACAGTTAGGAATAATCTCACAGTGCCATACACGGAGGCACTTTCACCTCCCTCCTTCTACATCCACAGATTGCATTTGTTACTTTGGGCCTTGTCTACACCTGAAAGGGCTTGCTGCGTTCCTAGGGAAGATGCAATTGACAATGATTTCAGCATTGGGAAAAGAAGCCATCATGGGAGAAGGACTTTTTGCCACCAAAACACTGTCTACAGCAGAGCTATGTCAGTGAGCGGTGAGGGTTTTCACACTCTTAACAGTCATAGCAATGTCAGGGTGAAGCAGGCCTTTTAGGGCACGGCATTGCACTGAGGGTTCATGTTCCCTTGGTCTCTGCTTCAAAATCCCCAATCCTCACCAGTGTCTGCTTTCCAAGGTACTTGTAAGTGTGACCAATAGTCTTTGTTCCTAGGTGCCTGGATTTCCATCTGCTGCATTAACCTATGTTGATGGGAGCCCATCTACCAAGTGATCCAGATCGTTCTGCATAAGAAACCTGTCCCCATCGTTATTTATAGCTCCCTGTGTGTGTGTCATCTGCAAACTTTACCAGCAATGGTTTGTTGCAGATCCTCAATATAGCTAGTGAACAGCACTGGGCCAATGACAGATCCCTGCACAGGCCCACCAGAACCACCTCCAATGAATGACGATTCACCATTAACAATTTCTTTCTGAGGTCTGCCAGTTGACCAGCTTTCCATCCATTCAATGGGAACTGTGCCAATTCTGTGCCATGCTAATTTTTTAATTAGACTATGGCCAGAATCTTCAAGAAAGCTTCAGGACAGATTTTCCAAAGTGCCCAGCTCCCATTTCAGGCACCAGAGTAAGAGGCAATTTTTCAGAAAAGCAGAACACAGAGGGCACTGAGCTTTTTGGAGAATCTGGTCCAAGTTATGGGTGCTGAGCTCCTGGAAACTTGGGCCTGAACTCTTGAGAACTTGAGCCCTGCTGGTCCACTGATGAGACACAGTGTGGCAAGGAGAATAGGAAGCCAGGACAGATGAACCAATGGTAAGATCCAGTGGGCTCCCAGGCTGCTCCAACATGGCAGGCGGTGGGAAAGGAGATATCATACCACCAAGAAGATTAGGGTTGGAAGGTGACCGCTGGAGGTCATCTAGTGATTTTGCAGAACACAGAGAGACTGGCTTAGATGGACATGTTCTGATCCACTGAGGCAAATCCACTGTTCATGGACACTGCACAGACCTGGTGCAGACGACACTGTAAGTTCACCGTGCTGGTTGTTGTTGCTTTCTCTGTTAATGGACCTGGAATCCCCTGGGGCTTTAGACAAGCCACTGAGAATCTTCCCCACCTAGCAACACCACCCGAATTCTACTGGTCACTTTTGCATCTGAGAAAGGGAAAGGGGAAAAAATCTGCCAAGATGAAGAAAGAGTTTGTATAACCTGGATCTGAGTCATTTCACCCTTCCTGCCCTAGACCTGCAGATCATAACTCCCAGGGATTTCCCTAACACCCCCCCATATGCCCCCCTTAATTTCCAAACTCCCCCCCAAATGTCAGCTAGTAACAGTGTTATAACAATTTAGTGAGCCCCCCTACACCCCTCCTACACCTTCCCCTACACCCCCTCAATTTCAACTCCTGGAGAAGCTGCTGCTTCCCCTTGCCCACCATCATTGTACCCAGCTGGCAACACCTTCATCAGCTCCTCTCCTCTGAACACCCCCCCCCCAAACACACATACTTCCTGCCTGTGCTGAATTCTGAAAGGAGCTGTTGAGAGGAAGGAGTCAGGCAGCTTCACCAGCCCAGCTGAAAACCCATTCATCTATTTTTGGATGGGCCTGCCTGCATCTCAGCTTGTGTTTCCCTTCCTCTAGCTATGCCTCAAGTTACAGCTTCCTCTATCTGTTCCTGAACCTCTCTCCACCTCGCTAGGTGCCAGTGGAAACACTGCTGGGCCACCAGGCTTGTGAGCACTAAGGAATTCCAGCAAATTGTCACTGGAAAAGCTGCGCTTAGGAAAGGGGTCTCAAACACATGGCCCCTAAAGCTATTTCCTGCCACCTGCAACGACACCATTGTTACCACTATTTGCAATATTGCTGTATGAAAAGGTTTCAGTGGTGCGGCCCTCCGGCTAACGTACTAGTCCTCATGCGGCCCTCATGGTGATTTGAGTTTGAGACCCCTGGCCTAGGGCATGTCCACCTGGGAAAGCTGACTGATAAGAGCAGAGTAACACTTTGTGCAGATGTTTTCTTCCAAACAAGACTTTCTTCCAGATCAGACTGAATTTATTCTGTTCACACAGAGGAGTTCTGGAGCAGCTGTTCAGAACTATTCCAGGATAGCTCCCCATGTAGAAAAGGCTTGGTAATTCAGAATAAAAGGACTGGCTAGGGCCAGGAATCCAGACCTGCACTCTCTCTCTCTCTCTCTCTCTCTCTCACTCTCACACACACACACACACACACACACACACACACACACACCTCGACAGTCCTGAGCTCCCACCACCACCACCACCGCCCACCCCGCTCTGCCCAGGTACCTCACTTCTGACCTACAGTTTCACCCTCTTCTATCCCACTCCCTAGCCTCTTGCCACAGGTCAGCCACCCCATGGCCATCTCCGGCGGGACTCCTGCAATTGCCAGGCCTGGCCTCTCCCAATCACAGGCTTCCATTTATGACTGTGAACTCAGTTCAAGTTGTACTAATGTAATATGACTTTTCTGTGTGGAGAGGTGGCTGGCTGATGGTTCCTCTTCCATCCCAGAGGCCCAGTGCTCTGGTCCCTACTTTTGACCTGTGCAGCTTGGCGAGGCGACTGACGAATTAAAACTCCTGCCAGCTCAGGGAGACTGGATCACATGAGCCTTCCCATGGTGTCAAAGTGCAGTCCTCAGTGAAGGACAACAACGCAGCAAAATTTGAGAGAGTTGCCCACAGCAGAGAGTGCCCAAAACGACGTCTAGCAGCATGAGAAAGATTCAGAGACTCACCCTCTGGTGACTTCAGGCCGATTGCAATCCCAGTCTCCAGAGCTGAAAGGTGAATGCCTGAGGCTTAAAGAGTCACTGACCTGGCAAAAGCTCTCTGTCCATCCAGAGACCTGGCTGGTTTCAGACCATGGGAACTTGCCTATGGCTGCAGTGTCAACCCAGCTGCCTGGCCACCCCAGCCCAGCACCAAAATTTTCACTTCCAGAGGTGATCATGTGGGTGCCGATGCAGCTCCAGCTGTCAGGAGCTGTCAGACAGTTAGAGATGACGGACACATGAATTGCACTCACAATGCAACGCAGATACGAGCAACCATACTGGTGAGCAACCTCTGCTCAAACTGTGTGCAGGACACTGCAACACTGAAGGTTATGTTTTAAGCCATTCACTCACAATTACAGAGAAGTACTCAGAGAGGGTTGGGAAAGCTCACAAGCAGATTTAGAAGGAATGAAACCTAGATAAACACTGATCTCCAATTCCTGCACAGCAAGCAAAAACCATTTCCATTCAGAGCAGGCTCTGTGATCATACATGGCATGGGGGAGACAACGGGAGGGAGGAAGGGAGGTTGGGACATCAAAGTTTCACAAGAGTCCCATGTTACTGTAAGCAGGCATCCTGCTGCAAACTCCCCCTTGCAGAGCTGTTCTTAGCTCTTCTAATAATGCAATTTGGCTCTTCTTGTCACCTTTCAGTTCAGGATCTCAAACCACTTCCTGAACATTCAGTCAGCCTCATAATACCTGACTCCCAGTCCCCTTGTAACCATGTGAAGCCTTTAGTGCTGGAACTAACACATCCAGAGAGCAAGCTGTAATCATCATCTCACCCTGATATACCGCTGCCACACCCCAAGCAGTATATAACCTAACACAGCACCACACAAATTCAACCACGCCTGCAATGAAAGGCAAATTGTTAACAAAAAACCCAGGCTAACCCACCCAGCCAAAGGCCTCACACAGAACCTTGCTTCCGCAGGTCCCATTGGAAAGACACACACAGACACAAACTGCACAGAACCCATATATCTCTGGCAGATACTGGAATGAAAGGGTCATCGAACACTGCTAGCGTTAAAGCCTGAGGTTCCAAGCAAAGCACGTATTTCAGGCTTGGTGCTTGCCAGCCCCTCCCACAACTGGTGTAAGGGACAGCAAGGTCTTGAAAAGAATGTACTGGCCTTGGAGCTTTCCCCACCAGCAGCAGAGTGAAACCAACAGGATCCTTGACAGTTTAAGGCTGTCAGGTGCTGAACTGCAACAGTGAAACTAGACCAGAGTCTTGTCAACTTTGCTGGACCCAATGCTAAAAACATCTCATGGGACCCTGCCTGGGGACACCAGGATCACTTGTGTAATATTTGCTGTGTGTCTGTAACAGCCGGGGCCTTCGGATTTCTACAGCAAAAGCTGCAGGAAAGGAGAGTTAAGCCCCCTTCTCTGATCAGGGGCAACAAGGCAGCAGCTGCTTCCAGGAGTACAGGGAGCAGCAAAGATGAAATGCCTGCACTGTACTAGTCCCACTGAACTGCAGGGCTACCCCTCTCTCAGCCTTTAAGAGGTGCCCAGACCTGGCTTTTCCAAAACCCAGATCCCTGCCAGTGCCCTCCTGATGCCATGGCTCAGGAAGGAGTTCTAGGCATCCTGAGCAAGATTCGCTGGCCTTGCCTGTGCAGGGGGTCAGACTAGATGGTCTTTTCTGACCTTAAAATCCTTGACCCTGTGGAGAGGCTATTAAGGGAAATAATCAGAACGAAAAGCAAAGCTCCTGGTATACGTTAGAGCCTGGTTAACTGACAGGAAATGAGGGGTCATGGTAAACAGCTGCTCCTGAGAGGGAAAGAAACACCCAAGAGCCCAGGACTGGACCATCTAACTCACTGTGTGTATGGAGGGCACTAGGGATGGTTTGTTTGACGTGAGGTCATTAGGGCGAGTGATACTAGTCTTCCCTAGGAACAGAAAGCATTTTACAAAAATTGCTCAGTGAAGTCTCGTAGTCTTGCTGTGATGAAAGTTATTCCCACATCACAGATGGGAAAACTGAGGCTCAGGAAGGGAAAAGAACTTAACCAAGCCATGCAGCAAACCAGTGGCAGAGACAGAAACAGAGCCCAGTTACCTCATTCCCAGCCCTGTGACCTCACCACAAGACCATACTTTCTTTTAAAAAAAGGCCCCATGATGAAGGAGATTGTGAGAAATGCCAGTTGGATGTGAATGTACTGATGGACTGAGCAGAATGGCTGGAGAAAGGACCACCTTACGAGAATTTTTAAAGTACCTGTCACAAGACTGTTTGCAGTAGGTTCCCTGCACAGATTACACCGCATAAGCCCCACCACTTTTAACACGTTTATAACATCTCTACAGGCAAGACCACGGGTCTTAGGAACAGAAGATTTTCAAACGGAATTTAGGCACTCAGGATGCTGACACTCCTAGGTCACTTATGCACTTCTGAAAATGTTACCTCAAGTCTTGTTACAACATGTTCAAGTGCAACAACCATGGCAAACTGATGGACTCTGAACTTGGCAAATGCCTGTAAGAGATGACTTGGGAGTCCCTAGAAGCAATGCAGGGAGGGAATCAGAAGCAGCAGGTACAGATAAACAAATAGGATCCCTGAGTGGAATGAAATGGGGGAAATACAGTGTAGCTACAGTCTCTTAAATTAAACTGTGATCGAATCCCAGCCTGCAGCCTTGTGTCCAGTTTTCATCACCTTGCAGTAAGATAGAGCAAAGGCTGACAAGGCCTACAAGAGGAATAGGAAAGATGGTGACAAGGCCAGAAGTGGGGCTTTTACATAAAACAAGGAATTTCAAAATCAACTATTATTCTGGAAAGCAGTAGCATTAAAGAGGATTTGACTGAGATGCTGAAGATTTCAGAAAGCTCTGGTGATTATAAAAGCTGGACTGTTCCCTTCCGTTTTTGCTTGTCCCATAACTGGAGGGGGAGGAGAGAAAGCCACTCAATCAAATTAGAGGGCAACAAATTGAAATAACATATAGATAACTGGTGGAATTTCCTACTGCAAGAGGTCAGAGAGTCAAATATGAGGCTGGATTTAAAACAAGGATGGATCCCAGAAAACAGAAGATGCACAGCCATGCAACTTAAGGACACAAACTGATGGCTGCAGAGGTCAGGAAGGAACAACTCACCTCCTCTGGTGTGCAGCATTGGACAAGGGGCTGAATGCATATCACACACACACACACACACACACACATGCTGCTACTGAAGTATCAGGAACCGGCTGCTGCCAAAGGCAGGATAGCAAACTAGAGGCACTAATGATGCAATCTGGCAAATGAGAGTTTCCAAGACATCTCAGTTCTAGGCTGTGCCAGGAGTGGGCCAATCTCTGGGTTAGATTTTAACACCCTCCCACCCAAACCTGTCTCCCAACAACCCCCAAACGTTTAGGCGTTGAATCAAACTACAAACCCAAAAGCAAGGGGGAGGGCTCAAGACATGGCTCTGCCTTGGGGATTCCCCTGGCTGGTGCCCGGCCATGCATCCATTTTAAACATAAACTGTACACCACCCATGATCTATTATTTGAAAGCAGAGCAAGAGATGTGCTTCTGCGTACGAGGCGCAGGCCCCATTTGGCCTGGATGCCGCCTAACACCCATGTGGCCGGAACAGGACGAAAAGTTACGCAACCCGTGGCACCCAGGGACAGACGCAAGGGTGGGCGTGAGTGGGGTGCCCTCCGAAATCCCTCTGGGTGGGCTGCATTGGCTTTCGCTGCCACCCACAGAACAACTTTTGCAGAAGGCCAGACATTTCCTCTCCCAGGTGCACAGGCCCAGAGAGGCGGCACCCACCAGCTGTCTGGCAGGGAGCGGAAGGTCTTGGCGACCTTCTCGGTGGGCACCGGAGACTCTCACGAGCGGGGGCCCTGCGGCTGGATGCCGGGCAGCCGGAGTGCACCGGGGCAAGCTGCCAGGCCAGCGGGGCGAGGTCGGGGGGGCCCGGGAGGCTGCAGCCCCCCAGCCGGGGCAGCCCCTTACCAGCACGTGGGTGAATCTCGCCTCCAGCTCCCCGCTGCTGGGCATCGGCTGCTTGGGGGACGCGGGCTGCTTGGCCGGCAGGGCCGGCGCCGGGCTCCTGCCCTCCCTGGCCGGCGCCTGCTCCCCGCTGCCGGCCGCGTTGCCCATCCTGCCGCTCCTGCCCAGCGCGGCCAGCGGCGCCCAGGCTCCAAAATCCAGATTTGAGGCGAGGAAACTTTCCTGCCCGGCGGCCAGCGGCGGGGAAGCCCGGCTCGGCTCCGAGCCCGCCTGGGGCTGGGCTGTCCCGGCTCCGCGCTCAGCCGCGCATCGCTGCGCGCCTCAGTGCCGCGCTGGGGGATCCATGCGGGGCCGCGCTCGCCGCCTGCGGGGCCGGTTCCGCCGTGCGCGGCACAGGAAGCGCTGCTGCAAGGCTCGGCTCGGCTTTTTTTGCAAGACCTGCCCGGCTGGCTGCAACTTCGGGGCTGTGGGGAAGAAGCTGCAAGAAAACCCGCCCCGGATCGTCGCCGCCGCCGCCACCCCCTCCAGGCGGGGCTGGGGCGGACCCTGGCCGCCGGCTAGGGGAAGTGCACGGGGGGGCTGCGGCCGGCTGCACGGAGGATGCGAGGCAGGCACCTGCTGGAAAGAAGCCGAGCAGGCTGCGGGGTCCCAAAGCCCACGGCTCGCGGCAGAGGAATCGAACCAGATCCTAGGGTTGGAAGGAGATCATCGAGTCCAGCCCCCTGGGGCTTGAACCCAGGATCGTCTGTCTAGTAAGCGGAGGTGCTAGCCGGAGCCTGACAACAACCGAGCGGGGGGAGAAATGGGTCAGGGAGCTGCTTGTTCAGCCACCAGCATGGCCTGGTTCTGGGAGCTGGAGGAGGGGGCGGGGTGCTTTGGGAAGCTCTGTGGAGCCAGTCAGCTGAGAACCGGCAAGCTCGTTGCACCCGCCGAACAGCCCCCACCCACCCCTGGTGCTGAGTCAGGTTCAGCAGCACCAGACACATTCTGTGCTTGGGACTAGGGCAGGGCCAGCGTCTAGCTCTCTACAGGAGGAGCTAATGTCAAGGGGCTAACTCAGGGGTCTCAAACTCAAATCGCCACGAGGGCCACATGAGGACTAGTACAAGGCCGCACAAGGACTAGTAAGTTAGCCCGAGGGCCACACCACTGAAACCTTTTGATACAATGGTATTGCACATATCAGTACCAGTAGTCTCATTGCAGGCCACAGGAAATGGCTTTAGGGGCCACATGTGGCTCCTGGGCCGCATGTTTGAGATCCCTGGGCTAACTGCATGTGCTTCGGTGGATCCCAAACAGCCACTGCAGCATTGCAGCAGCCTAGGTCTGAGGACACCGCTTCTGCTCAGTGCTTCAAGTGCAACATCCAGCACACCACACAGGCATAATTTGAGTCATGTCCACCTGCTCACACTGGTTTAAGCCAGTGTTTCTCAGCCGGTGCTCCATGGAACAATGGTGTGCCTCTGTGTGATGGAGCCTCACTGGAGTCGCGGTCTGGTCCTCTTTTCTCTTTGTGGATCAGGCCCCTGCCACGGTGGAGTCTGCACCAGTCCTCATGGGTCTCCACATGCCTGCTCTCAGCACAGCCAGACAGAATGAAAGTGCCTTGGGAGAGGTCTGCCAGTCACCCCTTGGCTCACCCCACACCAGCAAAGTCATCATCTTCACCTGACCCTGAAGGGCTTAGCATGCCTGCTCCATCAGGAACTCCCCCTGTGCAAGCCCCTCTCATGGGGTCCTGGGAAATCCCTGTATGGCCCCATGGGCTATGCACCCTGCCTCTGTGGTCAGAGCAATTACCAGCCAGTGTGGCAGTCAGAAGGTTCATTAGTTCTCAGGTCAGAGCATGAAAAGGCTTTGCTGGCAGACTGATTAGCAGTCACAGCAGTGACTGCCTGGATGCCCTTCTCAGGGCATCTTCCCCATCATGCCCCTCCTGGGGGACTGATCTCTCCCCCCCTCAGCCCAGAGCTTTAACCCATCCCAGTTCTTTGTCTCCTAGCTGGGCAGAGGGGGATGCCGGGCACCTGGCAATCCGTGCCCCTTCTGCCTGGCCAGCAGCAGGGGATGTCAGGGTGCCAAGTTGGGGGGGGGGCTCTTCCTTCCAGGGTGCCATGCACCCTAGGAGGAAGAAGGTCAAAGCAGTTGAATCAAAAAAATGTTGTTTCGAAACAATGCATCTGAACAGCAGTTTCGAAACAACCGTTTCACTTCAACAGCTGTTTCGATTGCCTACCAGGTTTTACTGTTTCGATTCAAGTTTCATTGTTTCGATATGACAGAGCTCATCACACCGAAACAACAAAACGTCATGTGGACCTCATGTTTTTAAAGCGAAACAATGTAATGCCCCAGATGCAGCAAAGCTTTGAGGTATGCTGCAGCAGATGTTAATGCACACTTCGAAGCTTTCCTGCAACTGAGTCATTTATCTCCCATCACTGTTACCACCTTTTTTGAGAATTTTTTAATCAGGTGTTCCACATAAAGTAGTTAAACCTTTAGGTGTTCCCTGGTCCACTAAATGTTTAGAAACACTGATTTAAGTGACTTGCCTAGCATCACAGGGAAGGTCCTGGTGGAAAGAGTACTCAGTTCTCCTGCTGGCTGTCATCTGCCTTAACCACACCACCATCCTGGCATCCTACAGGAGGAGCTAATGCAAGGGACTAGCTCCATGTGCTTCAGTGGATCGCAAATAGCTGCTGTGAATTGCAGCTTAAGTCCAAGGATGCCACTTTTGCTCAGTGCCTGAAGCGCAACATCCAAAACACTAAGCAGGCACAATTAGTGTCCAACTGCTGACACTGTGTTAAGGGACTTTCTTAGTATCACAGGGAAGATCCTGGTGGAAAGAGTACTTGCTTCTCCCACTGGCTGTTGTCTGCCTTAACCATACCACCATCCTGTCTCCATGTGCAGGCCCTGCCTTATCCTTCACCTACCAACTTCTATAACAAATTAGGTTGGGGTCCAGCAAGAGCTGTGTCGGGAGCTGTGCTTCCCTGTCTAAAACTTATTGAATTACCTTTCTGTAGTATTATGGGCCAGGGGCTATAAGTAATTTTATGGTGGATGGGGACTGCAGTCCTTTGGGAACAAAGTATGGGGGAAGGATTAGGCACAATAGTAGTAGGCACCTTTCAGTTTCAGGAGACCATGGGTACACTCCCCTGAGAGATAAAAAGTGTGCGCCATTGGTTTTATGGCAGCTACAACTGAAGAGACTCACTCAAGAGATGAAAATATCTGCCATGTTTGTCACATTTAAGGAGGGTATTTGGACTCTTTGGGGTCTGCCTTCTCTAAGCTCTTTTCTCCTCTACAGAGTTGAATCACTTCTTTCTGTGGCTTTGGAAACCTTTACTGAGCTCTTATTTCCACAGGCTGTGGCCCTGAGTGTGATCTTTCTAGTTATCCATATTCACGTCCATGTCTTTAAGGTCTCATTTGCACACACATCTTTGAAATGCAATTTTGTGTGCTCTTTTGGTCTTTTT
Organism: Podocnemis expansa; assembly: GCA_007922195.1. Classification (NCBI taxonomy): domain Eukaryota; kingdom Metazoa; phylum Chordata; order Testudines; family Podocnemididae; genus Podocnemis; species Podocnemis expansa. The sequence continues at coordinate 3,491,868 of ML681990.1, read as the reverse complement.
CCAGATGCCAATTGGCCATAGAAGATGTCCTTTGGGCTGCACCCATTGGTCATTCACAGCACACATGCCAGTGGAAGTATCTTTGTTTAAGAAATGTTTGCTTGCTGGATGTGTTGGCTCAATGGAGCACCCCAGTGTTAGTGACTCCATCTCTCCAGGGCAGGGGTTATCAAACAATTTTTTGCTAAGACTTCCTTTGCAAACATAGCAGGCTGTGATGAACCTCCCCACACCCCCCAAAAAGTCCCTTCCTGGCATGCTTGATGGCTGACCATTCATGATTCCTCCAATAATAACTCTGCAACCACCTGTGGGGTCACAACACACAATCTGAGAATCCCTGCTCCAGAAGATTAAAAAAAATGTGACAAAAATGGTGCACAAGAAAGTTTTTTAGTCTTTTCTCTTGATGAGAGTGTAAGGTCTATGTCTCATGTCCTGTTCGAAAGCATATTGGTAACATGTGCATGATACATGCTGATCTTTGAATGCTCTGTCAGTTGATTGTCCAGCTGTACCTTCAAATTCAGTCTAGAAAACTTTGTTGTGGCAGCTTTTACAATGAGGGATTGAATTCCGTTTCAAGTGAAAGGTTGTCTGTGATAGTGGACCCAAGCATGTGCATTCATTCACCATTTCAAGTTTGTAATAACTGATGTTGATGGAGGGCGCATCTTGAATTCCTGAGTCCACGGCACATTATGTTACTCTTTTTTTAAAGCTTATAGAAAATCTGACATTTTGGCAAGCTTGCAGAAGTTGTCCCTGAGATTTTGGAGGTGGGCTTCTGCGTGGATTGTCACTGCTGCATTGTTAGCAAAGAGGTGTTGCATAAGGACCTCCCCAGGATTGGTTTTAGATCGAAGTCTTGCAGGATTGAACAGCTTTCCATCCTTTCCTGTGTGCAAGTGATTCCCTCTCTTGAGGAACCAAAAGCTTGTTTCAGTAGCAAGGAGAAGATCCCAAACAGAGTTGGGTCAAGTTTGCTCAGCCCTGCTACGAATTTGGAAAGCCTCAAAGAGACTGAATCTTTGTATTGGACTGTGCCATACACATTTTCATGGAAGTATTGAATTGTGCTTGAGCCTGAGGGGACATTCAATCTTTTCTAGAAGTGCAAATGGTCTCTTTCTACTAATAAGGTCAAAGTCTTTGTGGGATCAGTAAAGTCTGTGTAAAGGATCTCTTTTGTTCTCTGTGCTTCTCTTGTAGATGTCTCAACAAGAAGATCATGTTGGTAGTAGACTTTTTGGCTCTAAAGTCACACTGAGGTTCAGGATAAATTGTGTCCATATGGATCTGAAGTCACTCAGGTTGTAACACCTCCATAGAAGTACCACACCCTGGAGAGATGTTCACATCTACTGGGTCAAACTGGGTTCTTCAGAGACTGGCAGACAGAGAAGACACATGCAGGTTCTTGTATTGTTTTTAATATATGTTTTCTGTAATGCTCTTACCCGAAAAATAAATGTGCTTGCTTGCAAAGAGCTTGTGGGGGTGGGGAGTTCATCTGGGCAACTCTACCGTCTACCACGTTTGAAGAGAAAAGTAAAACCAAAGGTCTTGGGCAGGCTGACTGTTCTGGGCAGGTCACAATGGAGACCAGGATCTGGGGAATCTGAAAATACCCCCATTGGGAGGGAGCAATTTGAGCCTTTGCCCAAGACAGCCAGTGGCTGAGGAGCTGGGATCCTAGAGTAGATGCCTCATTGAACTGTGAGGGGGAAGATGGATGTGTTGCCCTGAACTGTACAAAGAGTCTCATTCAGTCCCCAACTGTGCCTCCTCCCCTAAGGACTGTCACTCCAGCACACTGACTGGGAGGGGGATCCTCTGTACAACAAAGAATGTGACCATGCAAGGAAAGATCTCAGCAAAGGGTCAGTGGTTATGGGGCTAAACTGGGATTTAGTAAAACAAACAAGGAGTACTGTGGCACTTAAAAGACTAACCAATTTATTTATTGCATGAGCTTTCATGGGAGAAAATCTCACTTTGTCTGATGCTTTGAAGATAGGGGAACTTACAGCAGGGGAGGAAATAAAGGCAGGGGAGTGTAAGTCATGGGAACAGGTCACGCTGTAACAGCAAATCAAAACAGTTGTAAAGATTCAAACACTGGGGAATGGCATACAGAGGAAGAAGTGGTCAAATCACCTGCCGTAATGAGAGAAAAATCCAATGTCCCTGTTAAATCCTGAGGCAATGCAACCAAATTTGCAAATAAATTCAATCTCAGCAGCTTCTCTTTGAAGCCTTGATCTGGTATTCATCTGCCTAAGCACAGCAATTAGCAACTCGTGTGGAGTCATCACAAAGATTGAAATGCTGACCCATTGGTTTTAGCATGTTGTGATTTCTGATGTCAGATTTGTGCCCATTTATTCTTTTGCACAAAGACTGTCCTGTTTGTCCACTATAAGGCAGGGGGGCATTTCTGGCACAAGTCACATTGGTGGATCAGCAGGTGAATGAGCCTTTGACGGAGTAACTGGTTTGATTAGGTCCTTTAATAGTGTCTTTTGTGCAGATGTGTGGGCAAAGTTGGCATTATGGTTTGTTGCAGGCTATGTGCCTGCTTTAATGGTTCTGTTGTTAGGTCTGTAGTTGGTGATAAGTATCTGTTTCAAGTTGGGTAGCTGTCTGTAAGCAAGGAGAGGTCTGTCTCCCGAGGCATGAGAGAGTGAAGGATCATCTTGTAGAATAGGCTGTAGATCCTGGATGATGTGCTGTAGCAGTCTGGCTTGGGAGCTGTAGAGGTCTGGCTTGGAGGTTGTAGATGACTAGAGGTGTTCTGTTGTTTTCTTTCTTGGGCTTCTCCTGTAGTAGTTGACTTCAGGGTACCCACCTGGCTCTGTCAATCTGTTCCTTCACTTCTGCAGCTGGGTACTGTAGTTTTAAGAATGCTCGATAGAGATCCTGAGGGTGTCTGTCTTGGCTGTAGGCAATAGATTGTGTGGTGTGTTTTGGATGAAAGCTCGAGGGATGTAGCTAACTATACCAATCAGTAGGTTTTTGGTATAGGGTGGTGCTTAAGTGTCCATCCCGTATTTGTACTGTACTGTCCAGAAAGTGGATCCTCTGGGCAGATTGTTCCAGGCTATGTTTAATAGTGGAGTGGAAATTGTTGAAATCTCTGTGGAAATCTTCAAGGGCATCTTGATAATGAAGATGTCATCAATGTAGCATAAGTAAAGGAGAGGTGTTTAGGATGAGACATGAGGAAATGGTGTTCTAAGTTGGCCATAAAGATGTTGGCATATTGTGGGGCCATGCAGGTACCCATAGCAGTGCCACTAACTGGAAGGTATAAATTATCCTCAAATCTGAAATGGTTGTGGGTGAGTACAAAGTCACAAAGTTCAGCCACAAGGTGTGCTGTGGCATAATCTGTGATGGTTCTTCTATCTAATAGCTTGTAATCCATCTTTGTGTGGGATGCTGGTGTAAAGAGCTTCTACATCCATAGTGGCCAGGATGTTTTCTACAGCCAAGCCCTAAGATATAATCACATTTGCTCTGAACCCTCAAATAGAGACAGACACCTGCAGGATTTCTCTCAAGCATTCTTAAAACTACAGTATCCAGCTGTGGAAGTGAAGCAACAGATTGACAGAGCCAGGTGAGCACCCCCAAAGTCAACCACTACAGTAGGAGAAGCCCAAGAAAGAAAACAACAGAACACTTCTAGTCATCACCTACAACCCCCAAGCCAGACTTCTACAGCATATCATCCGGGATCTACAGCCTATTCTACAAAATGATTCCTCACTCTCTCAAGCCTTGGGAGACAGACTTCTCTCTGCTTAAAGAAAGCCTCCCAACCTTAAGTAGATACTCACCAGCAACTACAGACCAAACAACAGAACCATTAAAGCAGGCATATATTCCCGCAACAAACCTGGCTGCCAACTTTGCCCACACATCTGCTGCACAAAAGACACTATTACAGGACCTAATAAAACCATCTACTCCATCAAAGGCTCATTCATCTGCTCATCCACCAATGTGATTTGTGCCTTCAGGTGACAGAAATGCCTCTCCACCTTATAGTGGACAAACAGGACAGTCTCTGTGCAAAAGAATAAATGGGCACAAATCTGACATCAGAAATCACAACATGCTAAAACCAGTGGGTCAGCATTTCAATCTTCCTGTTCACTCCATTAATGATTTGCTAATTGCTGTACTCAAACAGATGAATACTAGATCAAGCTTCAAAGTGCCACAGGACTCCTTGCTTGTTTTGCTGATATTGAATTTATTTGCAAATTCGGTTGCATTGCCTTAGGACTTAACAGGGACATTGGATTTTTCTCCTATTACAACAGGTGATTTGACCTCTTCTTCCTCTGTCTGCCATTCCTCAGTGTTTGAATCTTTTGACTTGCTGTTACAGCATGACCTGTTCCCATGACTTATGCTCCCCTGCCTTTATTTCCTCCCATTCTGTAAGTTCCCCTATCTTCAAAGCATCAGACAAAGTGGGATTTTCTCCTATGAAAGCTCATGCAATAAATAAATTTGTTAGTCTTTAAGTGCCAAAGGGTTCCTTGTTTGTTTTATTGAACTAGACTAACATGGCTGCCCCTTTTGAACTGGGGTTTAAGAGACAGACGTTCCTGTCCCTGCTCTGTTTTAGGCTTCCTTCATGACTATGGGCAAGTCCTTCTCCATCTGTTCTCCACCTGTAATGTGGTAGGGAGAGGAAAGCATGTCTCTCAGGGGTGCTGGAAGGGTGAACTTTACTGACTGGGAGGTGCTTGCTATGGTGATGAGGCCATCACAGTATGGAAGGTCTAAGCTAAGGCTGCCTGGGCACCTTAAGTTCTGGCACTTTCTGACTTTTGAATGCTTGACTTTCCCATTTAAACAGCATTCTTTGCGGGGGGGGGGGGGTAAATGTCCGTTAGGTTTTCTATTTAATAAGAGACATAAAGGCAAACTGAGCTATATATAACCTCCATCACTAAGGTTTGAACCTTGAACCACAACATGAGCAACCAGTTACTTTGAGGATCAGTTGCTGGGGCAATTGGCTGGCTCTAGGGCAGATTTGGAGGTAACCTAGCACCTCTTTTCCTCTCCCTTTCCCACTTTCAACTTGGGGGAGCTCCTGCCCCACATGGTACCCTTGAGAGGGAATGCACATATGCACCACTGAAGTTGCATGCTCTGTCATCAGCCAAGTGAGCTGCCATCAGGAGGACCCCAGAGCAACCGTCTTCCCCACCCCACAGAGGGGCGTCTGCTGCAGTACAGTGCGTGCTATGGCAAGAGGCCCAGGTTTTTAGAACGCTCCTGTTCACTTGCCTTTTTGGCTGCAGTGCTGAAAATGCAAGGGACAGAAGGGGAGTGAGGATTTCAAAGTGCCTGTCTCAGCAAAACCAGAGCAGACTTTCGGAGGGAGAAAAAAGGCACTTGTCTGACCCCAGGGCTTTTACCCTCCTGGATTTCAAAGGTTTGCTGCAAGAACCCCAGGAACAGACACCCCCAGAAAAAGATTGCAGGGGGTCTCTTATATTGGAAAACGTTAGGCAACGTAAACAGATGAGTCTCTGCCAACTCCATAATTGGAGGCACCAAGCACAAGCAGAGATCAGGGCACTCTACAAACACAGAGAGACAGTCCCCACTTGAAAGAGCTCACATGCCAAGGAAACAAGACAAAGGAGAAATGGGAGATGTCTTACCCAAGGTCACATAGCCCAGTTATGTCTCCTGGAGCACAGTCTAGTGCAGTGCTTTTCAAACTTGGGATCAGGACCCAGTACTGGGTCACAGACCCTCAGGCACTGGGTCGCAGCACCTGCTGCTGTTGCCATCAAAAGACTGGAAAGCATTGCTGAAAGGTGTAATTGTTGGGTTGTGGGCATAAATGATGTTTTTTCAACTGAGTCCTGAGGAAATAAGTTTGAAAACCACTGGTCTAGTGCCCAGTACCCTACTTAGCTAATGGAGCTATTCCTTTAGCTCCTGTGTTGCAGGCCTGTGCTTTGAAGGTGAAGGTTCAGCAAGGTCTACTCTGGTTGATGGAGCTGGGCAGGGCAGTGGGGGGTTGCTTCATGCACAACACTCCATCCAGGCTAGCTGCTCGTCCACCAACTGTTGTACCAGAGCTCAGGGGATATGTGAGCTAACAGAGACAACCTCCAGCCTAGCTCAGAGGCCAGGAAGCAAAGGCGGCCATTTCTAAACTCATGGGCTGATGCAGTTTTCCATCTCTTTCCAACTTCACTACTTCTCCATGCTCAGTTCGCCTGCCATGAAATGCATTTGGAGTCAGCTTTTGAAACTGGCTGGAATCCCAAGTGGAGGAGCCGTGAATGTTTATTTCATTCCTCCTCCTGCACACCCCTCCACCTCCCATTTACAGGCTATTCTCCTCCTTCCCTTGACTATCATTTCCAGTCAGTGCTGTGCAGCCTGGCGCCTGGCAGCACCCAGAACCTCTGTGGGAGGGACAACAGAGGAAATGGAGATCTCAGCAGCAGGGAGGGAGTATCTTCTAGTGGTTAGAGCAGGGGACTGGGTGGCAAGACTCCTGGGTTCTACTCCTGGCTTTCTCCCTGTTGTGCTGTGAGATGCTGAGCAAGTCACTTCACCTGCATGAGCATCAATTCCTCCAATTGTGAACTGAGGCTGATGACAGGACACTCTGCCCCGCCCCCTCTTAATGGATGTTTGGAAAGCGCTCTGACAACCCCATCTGAAAGTCACTTATAGAAAAACAAATTATCAGAGCGTCAGGCTGCAAATATGCCTGATGTGACAGTCATGGGATGAGAACAGGCTTGCCCAGCCTATAACAGGGGGTACGGGGGGTGCCCTGCTCAGTCTATGATCCTGTCGCCTAAGGGGACACAAACATGTGTCAGAGGTTTGCAGCTACACTTCCCTTTCTATGCTGCTAAATGTTGCAAGGTCCCAGGGTACTGATGGAAAAGCTCTTCCAGGCCAGAGCACCCCCAAGTCCTCTGACCCTCCCTGATAATAATGAGTTCTTATCAACAAGTTGTTTTCAGCAGTACAGCTCAAAGTGCTCCCCAAAGGTGAGCACTATCAATAGCCCCATTTCATAGATGGGGAAGCTGAGTCACAGCTTGGCTAATTTACACAAGGTCACCCAGAAGGTTAGCACCAAGAACAGAATGCAGCTTTCCTTACTACTAGTCCAACACTTTGTCCACTAGCCCACCCTGCCTGTCCTTGGAAGTGGCTTGTTTTTGGCTGGGGCAATGAGGTGCCCACATGGCCTTCAAACCTGGCACAACAGTGATTTTTACTCCCACTTTAGTCATGAACACACTGGGGCAATTACTGACACTGAAGCAATTACTGTCTGTGATGGGTCTGCAGCACTGGCAGCCCAGAAGGAGCTGAGGCAGCACGAAAGCAAGATACAAGTGTAATGAATGTGGAAGTACTCTGAGCACAAAACTCTTAATTCCCACAGCTGGCAATTCAAAAGTGGCCACTGATTTTTGTCAGTCTTTGGTTTTTGGGGCTTCCCTTGAGACCCCATGAGCCAAGTTTGTCCTGGACCTTGAGGAAACGGCACGGGCCTGGTGCTTAGGGTTTTGGGGATCCTGTTTGTCAGCACAAGGGAGATAAGCCTTAATATTGCTACAGTAAAAGATCTAGCAAGGTTGTAAGCTCCTTGGGGTAGGAACCATATGTTGGTTCTGTGTTTGTTCAGCACTGGGCCGAATGCAGCTGTTGACTGTCTGGAGCTAGGCATCGCAAGATAGAGCAGTGGTTCCCAAACTTTTCTCTGCCATGGCACACCTTGATACCGTCAAATTTTTCAAGGCACACCACCATTAAAAATCTCATGAATATTCATAAACCATGGCACAGTGTTTTGGAAATGCTGCTATGTGGGGGTAGCAGGGGTGGCAAAACAGGAGAGATCAGAAGTTGTGGAAGTGGCACAAGAGTGTGGCGAGCAGAACAGGGCAGGGGTGGCAAAAGAGGACAAGGGCAGCCATGTGGGAAACAGCACAAGGGTCGCAAGAGAGGAGCGGGGAAAGGAGAACAGGGGTGGCTTTGTGGGGTGGCAGGGGAACATGGGACGTTGGAGGGTAGGGCAGGAGAGCATGGCACAGCACACTCTTGCCCCCTTCTCTGCAGTGGCTCCCTGCCACCTAGGGCAGACCCTCACCCTACTGTGGCTCCCCCCCCCCCAGCCCTATGCTGCCCTTGATGAACCCTCCCATCACTGCAGGAGCCAGAACTAGCCCTCAGGCCCCCACCAGCTGCCACACAGGTCTCACCAAGGCCCCTGCAGGCCTGGCTGCGGCCCTGCCAACCCTAGCCCTTTGCCCCTGCCTGGGCCCCCATCAATCTCCCTGCCATGGGTGGATTTTTAAGTTGTCCTTGGGAGATGCAGCTACAAAAATCCACCCCTGCCCCACCCAATCCAGTTCCAGTCCCTGGGGCCTGGACCAGATACCACTACCTGCGTCCCAGGGTCCCTGGCTAGGACTGGATCAGGGATTTCCCTAATACCCCCACACTCCCACTCTGAATTCCCCAGTGCATTCCCCCAGTTGTCCACTAGTAACAGTGTTATACCAATTTAGTGAGCACACCCTACATCTCCCTCTACACGTCACAATTTCAAGTCCTGGGGAAGCTGCTGGGCTGAATCCTGCCACCACCAGTGTCACCAGGGCAGACAGGATCAGGGCTGCTGCCCGGTGCCTCCAGGAACCCCCGTCTAGGACCAGAATGGGGCTGCTGGCAGCTCTGCAGACTCCTGGCCAGGGCAGGCTTAGGCAGCCTCCGCTGCCACCACTGGGGACCCCCAGACAGAGCCAGGGCCAATGGCCCCAGGGACCTGAGAATGGGGTACTGCTGGCCCGAGGACACCCCAGAATGGGGCTGCCACCACCACAGAAACGCCAGAGTGGGGATGGAATGAGGCCGCAGCTGCTGCTGCTGCCAGCTGCTGGGACCCCTGGCTGGAGGTGGGGCCAATGGCCCCATGGACCCTGGAATGGGGCCTCCACCACTGGGGAACACTCTGTAGGGGACCCGGAATGGGGCCATTGCTGCCACCAGTTCCAGGCGTCCCTGGGTGGGGCAGGATTGAGCAGCCAGGCCAGAATGGGCCATTGGCAGCTCTCCACCCCTCCCCACTGTCCCATGCCGCTAGCAGTTCCCCAACCCACCCCCAAGGTCTTTTTCCAGCCTCACACAGCCCATGTGGCTACGCTGAGCAGAGAGGGAGCTTTAAAATGACTCCAACTTGTGGGAATTTTCATGGCACACTTTAGGTGGTGTGCCACCGCACACTGGTTGGGAACCACTGAGATAGATACTCATTGCTAATAGCTAAGGTTGCTAAAGGGATTTTAAAATTAACACCCCCCCCCCCACACACACACCTCTCTTTATACAGCACCTAAAAGCCCAAAAGGGACACAAGTCCAGTGTTTTTAAACTCCTTCACAGCCTCTTAGCTAGGGGCAGGGCTCTCTCCCATCATTTGCAAGATCTGCCCTTCTGCATTTCAGGATTTGGTTCCATCATTAATCTACGGGAGTTTTTAAAGCCCTCATTGCCATCCCTGCCCTACATTGCTCTTGTTCCATCCCCAGCCACACACTTTTCTAGGGCACTGTTCCCCTAGGAAGCCCTCTAATAGCAGATCTACAGAGTCTGCTGGCAGTTGATGTATTGAAACACGAAATCCTTGTGCATGGGACCAAGAAGTCAGGAACAGCCTGGAACACTAGTGAGGGCAAGGCCAGAGGTGGCATCCTCATAGACACAAACTACCACAGGTATTTCAGATGTCCAGAGGGAGCACCATGGCCAGCAGCACCGAAACTCCACAAGCCTGGTTCTGGCAGAATTCAGCATGAAAAATGGGGGGGTCTCGTGCTACCAGTTCAGAACAGGAAAGGCTCGCACTGGTGCAGAGTGGCCCAGGGACAGGTAACGGTAAGTCAGGCTGCAGGGTTGATAATGTTATTTTGAGCAGAGGGGGACACTGTTTTCGCCACAGGTAAAGGTGGGATTGCCTCTGCTGAGTTAGGAACACAGAGGGGCCTCTTTTATGCTCACTGTTTGCCAAACAAAGGGCAACGCAGGCCTTGTGTGCATCTTACAGAGCAGAGAGCAGCTGCTGGGAGCTCATTCAAGGCGATATAAAGCTTTGGTCTGGAAGAGACAAAATCCTTATGCTCCAGGTCTCAAGCTAACCTCTGGGGAGCACTGTCAGGAAGAGACGTTCCGGTGGACAAGCTGTCTCATAACTGCTGGCTGCAGGTTTCCTGCACCTTTTTCTGAAGCAGCTGGCACTGCCCACGCTCACAGCCAGGCTACTGGACAAAGGCAACCCCTGCTCAGATCCAGCACAGCAATTTCTGTGTACGGGGCTTGGACAAGCAAGGTCTGCTCTCAATTACACTGGTGCAAATCAGAAATCTTTCCCCCAAGTGGCTCTATGACAGTAATGGCAACTAGGTCAGCATCTGATACTGTACACCCTGTGGGTGGAGAGAAAAAGCAACACCTCCCCCATTGTAACCTTCTTCCCCCAAATCTTTTCTGCACCCCGTCCTTCCACCCCACCAACACGGTGAGCAAAGCCAGGGTGCCCCCAGCCCCAGGGCAGCACAGGCCAAAGGACAGTACAGTGAGGTCTTGCTGCCCCCTACTGGGTTGCTCTGAAAACTGCTCCTGCAGGAGCTGGGCTCTGCTCGGTAAGCCCAGGCTGGCTGGAGGACGAGAACAGGGGTGGCAGATGGAGCCATCCATCCGGCTTAGCAGAGTGTGGGTGGTGAAACTCTGGGAATAAGCTGGAACCTCCTTGCTCTGGGCACAGCATTGTGCTTGGCTCTGATGGGGGTGTCTAGGGAATCCCAGCACCCCAGGCACATTCAGTGACAACACTTCATCCATGCAGGGGGTCAGGTGCCTGGTGCCCTTCCAGCATGTCAAGTTCAGCAAAACTGAAACGTACAAACCCAGGAAGCAGAGTTAAGAGAAGTTCCTCTGAAAACTGAACTCTGCCTCCCAGAGTTGGCAGTAGTCACTGGGACCATCTGCACCCCCCTGTGCTCACTGCAGGCATGAGGGGGGGGGCACGGCAGGACATACAGTCTCACTGAATGGTGGAGGAATTCACTGGAGCAGCTCGGAAGAGTTGTGTTTGTGAAATAGGGGAGGAGCTGGGGAATTTTAAAAAGTGACACTTTGAAAAGCCATCCTCCAGACTGCGATCTGGGCACTAGTTGCCCTGCCTGTGAAATGGTCCACAGAGTCAATGGCAGAGGGACAGATAAAGTGTGGCCAGACAAACATCTGAGCAGGACATATGGCTTGAGGGGTAGGGGGTGACCAAGTGTATTTCAGCCTGGGAATGCAGGGATTGAGTAGGATGGTTTAACAGGGGCACATGGTCCTGCCATGAGTGCAGGGAACTGGACTCAATGTCTTATCATGGTCCCTTTCGGTTTTTATGATTCACCTGCAAATCACTGTGTGCAGGGCTAGGCATCAAAACTGACAGCCCAGCGACAACCTAGCCTGTGCTGTCCTTGTTCTGCAACTGGTACCAGGCAGAGGGGCAAGGGAAGTGGGCCTGACTTACATGAAAAGGGGTGAAGTGCAAAGTGAGGACAAACACAGCAGGCAGCAAGGATGGGGCGGGGAGTAGGAGCAGAGTGGGGACAGGCACAAGTGCGGGTGGGATATAAGGGGAGCAGTGTTACGAACTGGCAGTGGGGTGGGGGAGCTAGAAGCAGCAGGGAGGCAGGGACAGGAGTAGGAGCAGAGGATTGGAGGGCTGAGTATGGAGCAGATAAAAGAGACACAGGCTACAGGGAGCCAATGACACAAAGATTTTAAAACTGGGAGATCATGACCTCCCTCCAGCACCAAAGTCTGGCCTCACAAGAGTCTCTGCATTTCTCTTCTGCTTTCTGTAGTGAAACTCACTAGCAAATTGTTTCCAAGATCCAAAGGGGCAGCTGGTGTTAGTCTAGTTCAGTAAAACAAACAAACAAGGAGTCCTGTGGCACTTTGTTAGTCTTTAAGTGCCACAGGATTCCTTGTTTGTTTTAAGCAAACTGTTTGCTTCTCATGCCACTCTGTTGGCTGATCAGCACAGAAGATAACAAACTACTTCTATCAGCTAGCTCGAGTGTTAGACATCTGTGCAGAGCTACCAGCCCCCTCTGCTAATGGCTCACACTGGGGTCAATACACTGACCCATGATGGGAGCTGTGTGATTTCAGTTTGTTTTTTAATTAGACTATTCCATACAAATACATTCTCTACTCATTTTCATATACGCTTATATGGATGTAGTAGACACCTATCTCTGTGACCCTGCAGCTCTCTGAGCAAGCACCAGATTAGCGTGACACACAGACATGGTGTCACAGTCAGGTCCTGGACAGCCAGCACTCATGGTCAGAGCCAGGGTCCACAGTCACAAGACAGGAGTCAGCATCAGCACACTATGAGATCAGAAGCAGAAGAAAAAGTGGAGATGCCAGAATCAACAGTGAGGAGTGGGAGACACACAGAGGAATGGGGAGGAGCCCAGTTGCATGAACACCTTCCTGGCCTTGTACTGGGTTTATACAGAAGCTGTGGACCAATCAACCCACCTTCCCTGCAGCATCTTGCCACTCACGTTCCAATCAGGGTTCAGCTTCTAGCCTAAAAACCGCAAGTAGGTCACTGTGTAGCAGGTGGGTGCTGACTGGCACTGAGGCACCCTGAAGATCAGGGCTCAAAAGCTGCAAATGGCATCACCCCTCCACCAGGGGTGCCTCAACATGTTGTAGGAGCAGACTTCTTAGGGTGATCCTTTTGGCGTGCCCACTTGCGTGTGTACTTTTTCCTCAGGCTCATAGCTGCTTTCTTCGGGACCATACCCCTCCCAGTCACCTAGATACAGTGTCAACTGTGACACACTGACTCTTAAAGTAGCATCTTGTAACCCACATAGAATCATAGAATCATAGGGTTGGAAGGGACCCCACAAGG
>ML681990.1:3439402-3473853 GCA_007922195.1 Podocnemis expansa | reverse complement strand
ACTTGAACTCAATCATTTCATGGTCACTGCTACCCAGGCTGCCATAGTCAGTTGTGTTGTTTCATACAAAGCAGGCCACATAAGATGTCACAGGGAAGATCATGATCTGCTGCGATCCATTGTTACTTCAAAACAAATATACCTTTACTGAGTGTGAAGTGAGGTGATTTTGCTGTACAGTTGTTGAAATAGGCTGTGAGTTTGGGAGTCACCAACTCCAGTGACAACAACAAAGGTGACCATCACCTGGGCAGGTATTAAATGGCTATTTCTCAGGGGGAGATATAATTTCCAGTTTTGTAAGAGAGTCACACAAGACCACAAGAGGGGGACTGCTCAACTCTTGGACTTAGCAAGGGGCCCTCCTCCCCACCCCAGGGCATGTCTGGACCACAATTTTCCCAGCACATGGATGGAGAATATAAAATAAGGGACAATGGCACCACACTATTGCTCTCCTCCTCCCCCACCTACGCTGAAGGCCACAAAAAATGCTGGGAAGACAATGGCTTGAACTGAAGAAGCTGGTTTAAAGGGAAAAGTCTGTGTATGATGGACTGTAACCTGTCTTCAACATCCTGTGGAGTGAGAAGAACTGCTTGCTCCTAACACTGCTTCATGAGACTAATGAAGGTTTAGGATTTAGACTGTGCTTACCTTTTATTTTCTTTTGGTAACTTCACTGACTTATGCCTACCACCTGAAATCCCTTCAGATCTCTCTTTCTGTGATCACTATCATTATTTGAATGTTGTATCCTTAGCAGTGAGTTTGTCTAAAACATTTGGAAAATCTGCTCAGGTTACCAAGGCTGGTGTATGTTCACTTTCCTTTGACAAGGTAGTGAACTAATTAATAAACTTGCATTGCTCAAGAGGTCTTGAGCAGGGAAAGATGGTATGTTCCTGGGATGCAAGATGAGGGATTTGGGTGACCGGCTGGTGTCATTCTCTCCATGTGATTTCTGAGTGGCTGAGGGAACATTTATGCAACCTAACTGGGTGTAGGGCTCCATGGTTGTTGTACTGAACGATAGGAGCATCTGAAGGGATTTGCTGTTTGTCACTAGCAAACCACTGTCAGGAGCAACCAAAACTAATGGGGCACAGCAGTCCCATGGTTCCAGGTTGCATCCTAGGGCTCCTATCACACAGCTTTTGACTTTTCCAAGTATTTCTTCACATCTTCCTGGCCCCAGCAAAGCAAAGCACCAGGTCAGAGGCAGCCAGGTTGGGTGAGGGTGCAGTCATGGATGCTACCCATAAATGAAAAACAGGGGCACTGACCTGTAGATGCATGGTCCACATTGCAGTAGGCAAAATTCTACTCAAGGGAGAAGTGACTCACCTGAGGTAGCAGCACAGACACTGCTTTAGAATCTGCTTGGCCCTTTCCATCTGGGCCTTGGACTGCGGATGGTAAGTGGAGGGCAGATATGTGCGGACTCCTACCAGGCTGCATGTGACAACCAGGCTGTGTACTGCACCCCCAATTGAGATGATGTGACCTCTGTCCATGGAGGTGTAGTAGCTGCATAGGCCAAAACCGGGTTCTTTTGTCAGCGGAAGGAGAGGCCTGTGCAGGGCCATTTTGTTAAAGCGGTCAACTACACTTACAACTATCATAAATCCATTGACTCTGGTAATTCTACAATAAAATTCACAGTGATGGCCATCCAGGGTCATGATGAGGAGTCCAAAGGCTGCAGGAGAGCACGGGGCTTGTGTTATGGGGTCCTGGCAGAGGCACAAATATCACAGGAGGCAACAACTGGGCTATGGGGCCACCACAAGGAGTTGGACATTAGCCTTTGGCTTTTGCAGTACCCCAAGTGTCCTGCTAGGGGAGTATCAGGGGACAGTCGCAGGTCTGAGATGCTCCTCAGGGCACATAAACACAGTTCCTTACTTATGTGCTATAAGGCAATGGGCAGCACTTGACCCAGCAGGAGAGTGCCTCCTGGTGGTGTTATTGGCCAATAGCTCAAGTGGTTCCCTCCAGAGGCTTAGTGCTCCACCCTCTTGCCACACAAAAACTCCAATGCCATGTTTTTTTTTCTGGGACCTTAGTCTCCCAATTAAGTACTCAGTTCACCCCTCCAGAATTCAGTGCAGCCCACTCTGGCCCTGACCACTAAGTAAAACAGTCAGATGCCTGCAAGCCTGTGTCACTCCTGGCACCCTGGGTGAATGGGGAGGGGCCTGGGCCTGCCCCCTTCTCCAGGCCCCAGCCCAGAGCCACTAAATGACTTCAATGAGACCTCTGCCTGCCTCCTGTCTCTGCATCACCATCTACTCTCTTCCCTGGGCTGCTTTCATCTGTAGCTCCTCACTGCCAGATTCTAGCCCCCATCTGTTTCTATGCCTCCAGATCACTGCTCCCACCTTTGCTCCAGCCTGCACATCTCAGCATCCCAAGTGCTGGTCAGCTCTCTATGGTATACCACACTCAGAGCTCTCCAGCGTGCTGAATCCTGCATCCAGCCACCTGGAGAGAGGACCTCCCTCCAGCTTCCCAGGGAGACTGTCAGCTGCCCTTTCCTTGCAGCAACCTTTTATACAGGACTGCCTGCCCCGGACTGGCTGATTCTCTCACAGGCCCAGTTAACCACTTCTGGGCCCAAGCAAGGCAACAACGCCAGTACACTACATCCTTTCCAGGACTCATGTAGCTGTTTGTCAATCGTAGCTTGCTCATCAGGTGGAAGTTCTGACTCTATGCTGGTGCTGACCTGCACTGAGAAAGTTATGGGATTTGAGAAGGGTTGGTTCCAGGCTGGAGTCTTGTGGCACAGTACTGGATCTTCAGGATGGGGCACTTTCCTTGTCATTTTTGGATCCACGGTGGCAATAAAATCAAATCATGAGAAAAATACAGATCACAAAAGCTGCCATTGGTTTTGTAATAAACACTGAGAAATTCCTGGAACAAAATAAAAACCAAAAGGCCTTGTGAACAGGCCATGGAGTCCCTGGGGTAGAAAGGTTATATAGATTCCAAGGCCAGAAGGAACCAGTGTAATCATCTAGCCTGACCTCCTGTGAAGGGTCCTCCCCTGTGAAGGGACCTCCTTCTAAACAGTGGGCACTGATGTAAAAAATCAATGCCAGAGTTTTCTGGGTAACTAACAGGGTTAATACTGGGGGCTGGGAGAACAGAAAAAAAGAAAGAAAAAAACAAGTGGGTCAGAACTGGCTCCCTGCTGCAGAAAGAGAGATGGCAGTGGTGACAGGTTTCTTGACAAACCAGCCCCCTGTGTAACAGTCGGGAGACTTGCCCAAACATAACCCCTAGACTGGAGCCTTTAGAAAAAACAGACAATCCTGATTCACAGGGTGTCAGTGATGGGGAATCCACCATCACCCTTGGTAAATTGTTCCAATGAGTAATTACTCTCACTGTTAAACATTTTACATCTTATTTCCAATCTCAATTGGTCTAGCTTCAGCTTTCACCAGTGGATTTGTTATACTTTCTTCTGCTCAGTTGAAGAGTCCATTGTCATGCATTTGTTCCACATTTAGATACTGACAGACTCTAGTCACCCCTACACCTGTTAACCCAACAGGTCATGGGGCTTCTGATTTATCCCATAAAACAGCCTCTAACTCCTGATTTTTGTTTGAAAGAAGTCCTGACCCAGAAGTATTTTTATTGCTTTCTGTCTAAGTGCTTGTCCCTGGAGTCAGCCTTGCTAGGATCTAGTGGGCAGCCATGGATGCCCTTCCTTATCTTAATGGTCTGATAGGCAGTGTGCTGGGAGCAAGCAGGACTTGATGTTATCGCTCCTAGTCTCACTAACATGGGCACTCCAACAGGGTAATTGTAGCATTTTCTGCACTGAACGCTGACCCCAGTTGCTGCATCCGGGGCCAAGCATCAGAAGGAAGGTTAAGGGACTGCATGAATGCTAGAGAGAGAATGACACCTGTAGGTCCAACTAGCCATGATTTCCATGTAGCTGGGAGGTCACTGCAGTGTAGGGACACTTTACACAGCAGCTCATCCAGAGACATCAGTCCAGGGAAGAAGCTCAACACCCCCCCCCCAAAACCATGAGGCAGACCTATGTGACAAGTGGCCCATGAGGTCCACCCTAAAGTAGGGGAGGAGGTTGCAAGAGGGCAGTAGGGGGTGCTCTACTCTCCCAAGGAAAAATGCCCCATCCGTACACCCCCAGACCACAGTGCAGGGACTAGCGTTCTCTGAAGAACGTCTCTCTCTTAGCAAAGAAGGCTCAGTCCTTACAGGGGCAGTTCCTCCTCCTGAGGGCCCCAGCCAGGACTGGGTGCTGTGGACAGGAGACAATGATCTCACTGCCAGCTCTGGGGCTGCCCAGCTGGAGTTGAGAACAGCACACTGCAAGTATGGCTGGACAGTAGGACTCTTCCCTTCCACAGCCATCTCTTGGGCCTGTCACCCCCTCAGTCCTGGCCAACACACTCAGAGAAGGGAGAACCAGCACAGGCAGCTGCCTGGCTTAGGGCTGTGTCCACACTGCAGCCAGGAGCCAGCTGCTCAGCCACAGAGAGACTCCAGTAGAAGCACCAAGAATAGAAGCAAGACCCTCATGCTGCTCCCTCCAGGCCCCGCCACTTCTTGGACTCAGCCCTTTTCCCTCTCAGCAGCAGCTCAGCACAGAAACTACAGAAGCAACTGTCCCATCCAACTCACCCAGTTCCCTAGTGCCACTCAAACTCTCCCCACGCAGCTCAGTGCTGGGCCCCAGGCTGGGTCAATGTAGCCTAGCAGGCTGTGAGATCTCACACAGGCATTCAGCAGCAGGCAGGCTGTTCAACTCTGTGGGCTAGGGAGTCTGCCCATACAGTATGGAGGGCACTGCAGTCCTGGGGCCCCCACAACACAGATCTACTGCTCCTCTCAAACTGGACTGGGGGTCAGTGCCTGCCCTGCATAAAGCAGAACCCAGGAAAACCCTTTGCTTTGGCAAGGGCTGCTGAACCCCCTGGTGCACCTGCCTGCATCCTTACTGGTTTTGGGGGAGCTGCACCCCTGTGAACCTGAAGTGACCCAGCCATTAAGTCAAGTCCCAGCCTTAGGTAACGGGCACTTCTGCTCCAGCTCTGAGAAAGGCCATAAGCCCTGCAAGAGCCCAGCCAATTCTGCATGGTCAACTGGGGACTCACCCTAGGAGGTGGCTGAAAGGCAGGTACAAGAGACAACAAACATCAGCCTTTGGAGATGCTGGAACCATATCAGACTACAAACATGAAGGCAGGAGGGTGGCTGGCCCCTACAGGCAGGGAAAGCAGGTGGCAGGCTTAACTGAGCACTGGCCCCCAACAGACTTCCAATGAGGGTGGTCCCAGCAGTGCAGGCTCAGGCCATACAATATGATGGGGGGGGGGGGGAAGACAGAGGGGTGATTTGTCTTTCTTAATCTGATGGCTGGGCAGGGAGCATGGATTCTTTCCTAAACTAGGTTTTAATAAAACACTTGATACTTTAATCATGCTACATAACCAATATTGGGATTTAATGAGGTATAGAGATGCATTTATTACTACCCTTGGGGCAGAAAGGGGCATTTGCCCCAGCTTTGTATTTTGGCCCATGTTAGGGGTGAGGACAGTGGGATCAGAACAGCCCAGGGCTCAGAGAGGTCACAGAGATAAGGAAAAGCCCCCCACCCTGTTTTGTAGCTGGACCATGAGTTCCCAGCTTGCCAAGAGGAGGGGGGAACAGGCACTAAGATACTCTAGGCACTAAGGGCTCACTTCTCTTGCACTCCTCACCCAGGCCAGACTCCTCCCACAGTGACTGACTGGGGAGTTGGCCCATTCAGAAACTGCAGAATCCAACCCTTCTTGTCCACCCTGTCACTACATGCCACACCTTGCCCCAATGGCAGCAAGGTTCCCTCCCCAAGCCCAGCAATATGGTCAAAAATAACCAGAAATTAAAGGAAAGAGCTGCACTGAAAGTAGAGCACCTCCTAGGGGCCATATGGACAATGCAGGGCAGAAAGCTCACATCCCACTGCTCTCACAGCTGATCAGTTCTGGGGCCCTCCACAGATGTGTTGCTGCCTTTCTCCATCATCAGCCCAGCAGTACTTTCCACCTCCCCATGGCCAGTAGTGGCCCTGTGCACACAGTGCCCTGCTGCCTCCTCCAGCGAGAGTGTCACAATGTCAACAGAGCAGCTTCCAGTCTCCTCCTGGTCTCTGGGCAGCTGAGGGCATTCCTGGTGCAGGGCATCATTCTGGAGCCATGGCAACACCACATTGGGAAATCCTGTGTGGCAAGAAAGCAACAGTGATGGGCCAAAGATCCACTGTACCCCCACCATATTGGAACATTTATTAAACCCTACTCGTTCTTTCAAGTTGGGTGTCAGCACAGCCAGCCAGTTCCATATACACCCCACAAGTGCCACATAGCTGCATTCTCCAGGAGAGGCAGACTAAAAAACATCAGTCACATTGAACAATTAGTCCTGTACAGCAGGGATTTTCCACCTTTTCACAGTGGGGAGCCTTTCCAGCTGTGCACAAGACACCCAAGCCTCCACCCCTGTCTCAGCTCCCATCTCACATCCAGCCTACCCCTCCAACTCATGCCCCACTACTAGAACCCAACCCTCCCCATCTCCCAAATCCATCCCATCTCCCACGCACCCTCCCACTGCCCAAATCCACACCCCTTCTTCACATTCAGCCCACCCCAGAGGTCCTCTTGCCTGCCTGGCTCTCAGGCCAGGGAAAGCAGCCCACCCTGCTGGCACAGCTAGGGCTGCTCCAGCAAGTCCTGCTGGGAACAGGGATTCTCCAGCCAGCCCTGCTGCAGCCAGGTCCAGGGCTAGACCAGGGGCGTCGCTGCCCCAGGCCCTGCCCCCTGGCTGGGGACAGGGCTGGAAGCAGTCGCGGGTGGCTGAGCCCGAGATCCCCAGCCAGGGCTGGGGCCAGAAGTAGCCGTGGATGACTAGACCCCGGATCCCCAGCCCAGTCAGGCTGGAGATGGGGGGAGGGCCACCGCCAGACCCCGGCCACCAGTGCTGGGATTCAGGGCACGTGCCCCAGGTGCCCAGCGCCAGCGACACCCCTGGGCCAGACCACTTCAACCAGTCCCAGCACAGCTGCTCCAGTTTGAGGCACAGTTCAGGAAGGGGGACAGGGGCAGGCTCAGCCTGCAACACTAACTGCTGTGCTGCGACACACTTGTGTCACAACCATGGTTGAGAAATGCTGCTGTGAAAAACAAAAAAACCAAACACCTGTTTGATCAATGCCTCTGCTTTCCAGAGCACCAAGGTACCCCAAGCAAGTCTTATCCAGGCACTGATGCTTAGGCTGTGAGAGTTCAACGCACAAAGTTATCAGGCTACAGTCAGCCATGGGATACTGTATTAACAGATGTGCAGCCCTCCCCTACTGCATGTCTCAGAGCCAACGTGTCCATTCCCAAGCGTCAGTTCATGCACATAGGGAAGGTTAGGAAAAGACCCTGGGTCTTCACCTACTCTACTAGGTTCCCTGCTGAGATGGCAGTAGGGTGAACTGAGTCACTGAGGATCACCCTTTCTTCTGGGTAACGTGGTCTAATGGTCTGAGTTAATAGGACAGCCCCGTAATCAGGGCTGTGAGGCTTAGTAGCCAAATTCAGTAAAGCAGTCCCCTGGTATTAGGGCAGTGTGGCCAAATGGCCTATTGGGATAGTGGGACACCACACCCAAGATTGCACAAGAGCTATTTAACCCTGCAGAGCATGCTTCTGAGGGCTGGCATCTGCCAGGGGACAAATCCGAGGTCATTCCAAGGATTTCAATCATCTTGAGGATGGGTAGTTTTTCAGGGCCTCATAGGAAGTTACCTGCAACATGATGCTGAAGGCAGGTGCTGCCTTCCACTTGGTCTGTTGGTGGCTCTAAGAAACTCGGCTCCTGCTTGATCTGCTGCTGCAGGAAGGTGAAGACCTCATCCTCTTCCTGGCTCTGGCACAGCTCTGGGGACCAGAAAAGGCAGTGGGGAGAAGTGACATGTTAAAATGCAAAGTGAGTATGCAGATCAGCTGGCTGCAGCAAATCCAAGTCTATTGATTACAAAACCAGAATGAAACAAAATTAACATGGCACATGTGGATCCAAACTTCAAAGACTGGTGAATTGATGGTTCTCAGAATTCATAGACTCCAAGGCCAGAAGTGACCCCTGCTGATCAGTGCAAGGCTATGGGCTTGTGTCATACAAAATATCAGACAAGCTGAATTCATTCCTGTTTCAACCACAACAACAAAATATTCAACCTTGATTTAAAAAAAATCTCCTTCAAGAATCCACAACAGCTCTTGGTAAATGATCCCAATGATTAATTACCCTCTATGTCAATAATTTGCACATTTATTTCCTTTTTGACTTCCAGTTCTTGTCATAGCTTTGTCTGCAATTTACAGATAGTGATTAAGCTACCCCTTAATCTTTTCCTTATTAAGCTAAATATATTGAGCATCCTGCCAAGTTCCAACGGGGCAGCCATGTTAGTCTAGTAAAGCAAAAAACCAAAGTGGCACTTAAAAGGTGAACAGATTTATCACATGAGCTTTCATGGGAAAATATCCCACTTTGTCAGACACTTTGAAGAGGGAGAACTTACAGATTTGGATGAAAATAAATGCAGGGGAGTGTAAGACATGGGATCAGGTCACACTGCAACAGCAAATTATAAGTTCTCTGTCTTCAAAGCATCTGACAAGGTGGGATATTCTCCCATGAAAGCTCATGTGATAAATACATCTGTTCATCTTTAAGTCCCACAAGACTCCTTGCTCTTACTGAGCATCCTGAATCTGTCAATAAGCCAGGTTTTCTAATCCCATAGCCATTCTCATGGCTCGTCTCTGAGATCCCTCCAGTTTTATTAACTTCCTTCTTGAACAGCTGACACTAGAACTGGATACATAGGCTTAGCAAGCCAGTCAAGTGATAGTCAAATAACATTAGCTGACTGCTTTTTATTGTCAGATTGGAAAAATATTACATCAAGAATGCTCTGATTATGTGATGGCCTATCATTTTCATTGCATCATGGTGCCATCTGTTGGAAGCCCACTTAAATGTCCTGATCACCCAGTTTACTACATATTAATACGACCCTTTTTGGGGGAAAAAAAGCTGAACTGTTTGAAAATTGAGCATGCTGATTGGTTGGAAACTTCTAGACTAGACATTGTATGTAGATTTTTATTTGTCTACAGGTCACCATCATGGTACATGACTGTTTACAAAGCACATTAAAAATGTAAAAAAAAAAAAAAAGAGTCCCTGCCTTGAAGTGTTTACAGTCAAACCTCTGTAGACAAGCCTATAGAATTTAAATTCAGAATGACAAGGGGGAAAGAGAAGGAGGGATCAGTCATTAAACCTCCTCTTCCAAGACAAAAAGACTAGTTGTATGACTTATGTAGTTAAAGAGTTAGCCCGACACTTGCCTCACACAGGGAAATTGAAAAATGACTTGTCTTTTCTAGTTGCTTGGTATGTTTTATTTCTGTTTAATTTCATTCTCTTGTGTAGCTAAAGATAATTATTTTCACTTTTACAAGTCCACTTCATTGCGTTTCACATTTTTCCGAGTTCAACTTTGTCATTAGTATACGTACCAGTCTCACCTATTGGGGACCATAAATTCTTACTCTTTTATTGCTCTTCTAATACTCATCTTTTTAATCATAATTTTTGACATCATTTGACCATTCAAACATCCAATCCAAAAACAGTCTTCCAGCAGCAATTACACTAAATCAGGTGTCTGTAACCTGCAGCTCCAGAGCTGCATGTGGCTCTTTGGCTTCCTCCCTTGCAGCTCCAGGTCCACTTTCCCCAAGTCACCAGGGAATCTGCTCCTGGCTCCAGGCCCCCCCTGCCATTAGGGGGAGAATGGGACCCTGTCAGTGACCCGCCCCAGGCTCCAGGCTTCCCACCACCACCACCAAGGAACCCTGTAGGGGGCCAGCTCCTGGTTCTGCCCCCCCCCCACCCACCATAACCCTGTGGCAGGTGCCCTGGCCCAGCTCCCTCCACCCCCTACCAGGAAGCTACAGCCATTGCAGCTCTCAAAACACTTAGTTATTGAAAGAATTTTTTTAAATGGTTCTCTAAGTTGCTGACCCCTGCACTAAATATAATTGAACAGGACAGAGTCATCCAGTGAGTGTTTCTACTAAGGTCCCACAAGGATTGATTCTTAGCCCTACACTACATTATATTTTTATCACTGTCCTAGAAGAAAACATAAAACCATCACTGATAAAGTTTTCAGGTCACACAAAGATTAGAGTGGCAGATAAAGACGTCAAGCCACTGACACAGACTGATCAGCAACATATATTTCAACATGGCTAGATGTAAATATCCCAGAAAGAGAGAGAATGTAACCACATCCTGGGAAGTGGGGACCCTGGAAAAAAGACTTGGGGATCATAGTGAATAATGAGCAGATCTCAATGCAAAGCTGTTACTAAAAAGGTTAATGCAATCCTTGGATACATAAAGCAAGGTTACATTATATTATTTGGCACTAGCACAATAACACTGGTGTGTCCAATTCTGGTATCCCCAATTCAAGAAGGATGCTAGTAGTTGGAGAGGGTTGAGAGAAGAATGAGGGGGAGAGGGGCAAAAGGGGGAGAGGGAAAGGGGCTCACAAACTCACCCCATCCAAGGGGTGCTGCTGCTTCTGCCACCAATGGGGAGAAGGGGGACACAAATATAACTACTGGCCCTGGGCACCGGAGACCCATGGTACGCCATTGTTGACACTCTTTCTAAAAAGACCTGTTCAACATGATGCAAAGGTGCAGGGGAAGAAAGGGAAGCTACAGACTAAGAACCATTAGAAAAATGGATAAATAAGATAGAAAACATCAAAAATTATAAGTGCATGATGCATCTACACCTTGAATGCTGTGTGCAGTTCTGGTCCTCCCATCTCAAAAAGATATTAGATTTGTAAAAAGTAAAGAGAACAACAAAACCATTACAGGTATGGAACAGCTTCCATTGGAGGAAGATTAAAAAAAGAAAAAGAGTGGGATTGTTCAAATTAGAAGAGAGACTAGGGATTGATAGAAGTCTACAAAATCATGCATGGTGTGGAGAAATTATTAGAAAAGTGTAATTTACCCCTTCATATAAGCACAATAATGAGGGGTCACCCAATGAAATAAATAAGCATCAGGTTTAAAACAAACTTCACTTCACAATATCCCCGAGCAATGAGTTCCACAGGTTGACTGCATGTTGTGTGAAGGTCAGAAGTACAAATGGTTTTATAAAGAACTAGCTAAATTCATAAAGGACAGGTCCATCATAGCTATTATCCAAGATGGGAAGGGACAGAGTCTCATGCTCTGGGTCTCTGTAACCCTCTGACTACCAGATGCTGGGACTGGACAGAAGGGATGAATCACTCTGGAAATTGCCCTGTTCTGTTCATTTCCCCATGAAGCTTTTGGCATTGGCCACTCTCAGAAAATCTGGGCTAGGTGGACAATGGGTCCGACCCAATCAGGACATTAAGGTCTGTCTTAGTTTATCAAAGAGAAGATTAAGGGATAACTTGGTGAGTCTGAAAGTAATTATGTAGAGAGATTTCTAACAGAAGAGGGCTATTTAATCTAGCAGACAAAGTTTTAACAAGGTGCAAGTGGCTGGAAGATGAAGCTAGACACACACAGCAGAAATAAGGAGCGTGTTGTTAATAGCGAGCGTAGTTAACCACTGGATCTACCTTACTGAGGAAGGATGGGTTCTTTGTCACTGGACTTTCTTAATGAAGGCTTAATTTAATGGAGATCATTTTTAAAAGATCTGCTCTAATTTAGTGACAGCTAGTGGACTCTAAGCACGAGCCAGTCTGAGGAAGTCTGACTAGATGATCCCATTTGTCCCTTTTGGTCTAAAAATAAAACTCCTCTGAATCTGTGAAAACTCACACAAGATGGCAGGGAAGTCAGTGAGTCAAGGAAAAACCACTGTGAACAACTAATCAGCTCCGCAACATCCCTGCCCTTTAGGGCATCTGCCTCATCCTGCCAAGACAGATCACAGGTCAGGAGTCCTTGCACACTGCTTATCTGAGCTTGTTACCTCCCCAGGGTGACCATATTCCCCCCCAAACTGTCAACAGGATGTATGGCATGCTTCTGAGCTGCCTGGCATCACTACTCATCCCCCCACGAATATTTCTCCATGCCTCCAGTTGAGCCAACCAGCTGAAGGGTGGGAGGAAGAAGAAAATAGGGCCTGGGCAACAAAGCAGGATGGTAATGAGAGGATTTGGGGTTCAGAGCCAGGAACCAAAGCTCTTAGACAATGATGCAAGTAGTGAGGCAAGGCCTCTTTTGGGGACTACATAGCAGAGAGGGAGGCAGGCTCTGGTAGTGGGAGGGACCAAGGGGATTCTAGAGAGCAGTGCGGGGAAAGGGATGGGGGAGGGCCAGGATGCCAGGCCACTGTTTGAGATTTTGTCCTGGAGAAGAGCAACTCCTGCCTAGTGAGGGAATGGGAAAGAGGAGCAGGGCTTGGGGATGTGGTCACTCCTAGCCACTGCTATGAAACTCCTCCCTAAATGGTGCCCCTGCCAGGATGTGGCAGAAGGCGGCAACTGGAACCAACCTGGGGAGGGAAAGAAGCTAGATGGGGTAGGAAGGGAGGAAGAAGAGGACTCAGGGGACTGGCCCCAAAGGACAGTGGGTGGTGAGGACACAGGGTTGGGGTGGGGGCTTTGGGGAATCATTCACAGGTTACCAAGTAGGCTGTGCCACGCTTGGTGTCCCAGCACAAGCGAATACCATGGGACCCAGTTGAGCACTTACTAGCCAGATGGTCCAGTCGGTCTCATGGCCCACAAATCACAGCTCCATGGCCTGGGCAGCCAAAGAAGAGAGCTTGAATTAGGCTTCTGACTATTTGCTGTTGCCCTCTGATTGGCAGCAGAGTGAGCGTGACACCCCATCACTTACATTGGAGGGGAATGGCAGAGACATCAGCCAAGCTCCCATTCCCCTGCAAAACACTGGCACTCAACCTCCCAAAATGTTTGAGGGAGCACACCAATTGTATGTACACGCGTGCAAAACTGGGCATTTGTCCCCTTTGCTCTTCCAAGCTCAACAGCTGGTAAGATCAAAGGGGACAAATCCCATATTTTGCCAAAAAAATTGAACATCAGAGTCTGGGCTTGAAAGGGGACTGTCCTGGCCAAAGGGGGCCATATGGTCACCCTAACTGCAACAAAAAACAGCTGCTACTATGCACTCTCCGAGTCCTAGTTAGCAGCAGCCTGAGGGTGGTGGGCTCAGCTCCACTGATCCATGCACAAGTTTAACATAAAGCCCAACACTCAGTGTCAACCGCCTGACATGCCGAGCCTGGGGCTGTTTCAGAGACATTTCTCTATGATCAGACTCCACAAGGATAGCTCCAGTCTGGAGGCACAATGGGCCTGTTAAAGCAGTGTTAGGCAGGACCCAGAGCTTTCCAGCAGCTACCGCCCTTCCCATGAGAAATCACAGAGAGTGACCAAACACCTCTCCACATTCAGGAGGAAGCATGAGGCTGGTATTCCATCCAGAGCTTTCCAAATCAAAGAGCTGCCTGCAGCCACAGAACCACAGAGCTTTTGCTCATCTCAACCCAGGAGAACAAAGGAAACGGGGAGAACAGGAGATCCAGCATGGCTTGGAAATCAGGGACACCAGGACAGATTGGGGATGGAAGAAAGGGTGTGCAGGCAAATGAGACAGCTGTCACTGGCTGCTTGGCAGCTGGTAGATATGACAGAGAGCAGAGCTGCAGGCCAAAAAGGACCACAGGGACAAAGGCAAGGAGCCTGTGCTGGCTGCAGTGGGGTTGGTGTATTCCAACAGGCTAGGCCATTACCTCCTTTCTCCACGGCACCGGGGCTGGTCAGTGGGTCATCCAGCTTGTGGGACAATCGGGCCATTCTCCTTAGGGCCAGCAGAGCATTACCTGTTTTCTAGAGAGGAAAAGAATCAGTGAAGGTCCCTAGAGGAAAGACCCCATCCAACTGGGAATGCACAATGACTCCATCCCCCCATGGACCCCTAGCCACAGTATGGCTGCACCAGTGCCAAATGCTAGGATTCTCTGTCCCCAGGAAAAAGCAACATAGGCCGCAGAGCAGTCTGGGGGGTCAGAGGAGAGAAGGGGCCTTCCCTGAAGCCCCCTTCCCTGAGGGCACATTCATGCATACCATGGGCCACACCCTGTCCAGTAGGAGGAGAGCAGCCCCAGCACAAACTGTCACCAACGCCCAGTGCCAATCACACCTGCCACTTCTGGCGGGCCAGGAATCGCCTCATTCTCTCCTTGGACAGTGTCTTCGTGCTACTCTGCTCCATCTTCTGCAGCCACGGGTGTGCCAGGGCCTGGTCACTGTGCAGCCGGCAGCTGCAGACAAGTGCATTGGTGCAGGTTAGTATAGCTCCATCACTTAGAAGGGCCAGGACTTGCTCAATGCCATTTGGAGACAGGTGGCTATCTCCACAGTGGGCTCCAGGCAGTGTGGCCATGACAGCACCACCCCACAGACCCTTCTGGCTGGGCTTTAAGCATGGGACACTGGATGCTGTGAGCTTGGTATGAGTTGTGTGGGGAGGACAAGCAGATGGCAACCCCTGCAGCTTCACCCCCTCAACATGTGCCCAGCTCAACACAGGACCCTACACGCCACCTGGGATTTCCATTTGCCCCAGGATTGCCATCCCTGACTGTTTTGTAGTGACGCAGTCCAGGGGGCTGGAACCCATCTGGAAATGCTACAAGATGGCCCAGCCCCTCACAAAGCTCTGCTCTGTGGAAGGCAGCAGAATCTGTCCCCTCCAATCATGACCCCACAAGGAAGACGGGGAGGGGAGCAAACAGCCCAGCAGCTCAGATCAGCCATGCTCAGCCTGCCACCTCTCCCAACCCCCAGCTTCCCCTCCTCTACCCCCTGTGACCTGCCTGGGAAGTGACAGAATGGGATGAGGAGCTCCTGGAGTTGCCCTCCAGGCCCTGGGAAGGGGTGAAGAACTGTAAAAGGAACAGAGTTGAGGCTGAAAGGAAGTTGGGGGGGGGGAATTAAAGACTTATTTTTAGCCATTTGACCAATTATTAAAATATTACTATAAACTAAATAATGTATGGCAATTGCTGGATAATGTATATGTATGGAGACGTTCTCAACATTACACAAAGGAAAATTTAAAATTATTTCTGAACAACATTTAGACAATCATTTTACAGAATAGCATTGGGGGCTATAAATATAGTCACTGCACTGACCTACAGAAAACTCAGAGGTGGGGGGGGGGGGTGTTGAGAAGATATTCTTGCAGGGAAAGGTCTTGGCCTTGTTAATCAACCTTGTTTTAAAATGAATAGGAAAACTTGCTACAATTTGAGTTTTTGCTGTTCTCTGCTAAGAGCATCCCCTTTATGGTGAATCCTCCTTTCTCAGTTATTACAGTGTAAGTCCAACGTTCACTCTAAATCCAGTCTGCTCAAAACTGCCTTGCCGCTGTCCAAAGTCGGTTTGCAGAGCCTCATGCTCTTCTGCGCATATTGTGAAGTCATCAACTAAAAGCAAAAATTTCAAATCTCCCTTATCACAAGAGCCCTGAACAGATACAAATATGTGGATCCACATCCAATCTTCCTCTGCAAGAAATGGTCTGCATTGCATCTGTGGATGAGTATACAATGATATCTGTGGATTTGCAGGCCTCTACTTATCAAATCCAAGACAACCACAAACAAAGAAGGGGCTCAACACTGGTGCAGGCCAGCATTTATCAGCAATTCTCCATGGTAACCCCATTTGGTGTTGACCATGGTAGTCGCTCCATCATATGCATTCTGGACAGAATGGACACATTCTTCCAGCAAATTTCTCCATCATAAATTAAACTAATTCTCTTGATATATGATCATTCACCTTCAAGTCCATAAAGACCATGCCCAGTTGCCATTTCTTTTCTTTGAACTTCTCCATGAAGATGCAGAGACCATATGGCACCAATTGTACTCCTTCCCAGAACAAATCTTTATTGACCTTTCCAAATGGCAGCTGTTCCACAGATGCTTTTCAATAACCTCAGCTTAATTAGGTGATAATTAACATGCACTGTAATATTTCAAATAGGTTTAAATATGGGCACCACAAACTTTTACATTATTCATCTGGTGTTTTCTCTTTAAGAACATAATTGAAGATACTTGTAAAATACTTTATGACTTTCATTCCCTATGACTTCAGCGCATCCACCAGTACTTCATCATGCCTGGGGTGTGCTCTGTGCATCTACAATCTGTCATGACTTACATTTTCTTAGTTCCTTCATTTCCTCATACATCACTCTTTCAAAACAACCATGTCAGACTTTTTAAGATTGATTCACAACATAGAACGTTCATTTCTAATATGAACAAACTCATTCACATCCCTGTTTTCTCTTGCCTTAGCAAGTTTGTAGATTACCTTTACCCTCTGATACCCTCCTAGTCAGTTATATAGCTTGAGTATTACTATTACATTGAAATAAGTCTCATTACTTAGAACCAACCAAAATAAAATAAAGACTATCATTTTGCATTTTCTCCATTCTAATTCTCCTTAAATGAGTTTGTACTCCTCTAGCATTCATCAAGTCTTCATCGAAGCAGCCAGGGAAAGGTATGCGTGAACTGAAGTTTGGCTTTCAACAAGAAATCATCACACACATTGGCAGAGGAATCAAGAGTTTAAAGAGGCAAGACAGGCTAAAACCCATGGTTTGATATTTTTTTTTTTTTAAATCATAACTGGGAGGCCAGTTTCAGAATTTTTAAGGCTCTGATTCACGGCCTCTGATATCATCAGGTTGACAAAAATTTATCATCCAGCATTGCCCATTTTAACAGTCATTGGCACATGCCCCTGCTTGCTCTCTGGGCTCCCATCTCCAGTCAGACCATCCCACAGAGAGGCCTGTGTCTTCCCCCTCCCGATTCCCTACTAAGGGCTGGTGTGCAAGTTGGGAAGGGCCAACCTCTGTCCTCCACCATGCTCCCCTCCAAGCTCTCTGCTCAGTGCCACCCCATCCCCCACCCCACTTGGAGCACTCCCTGTTCTGCACCCACAGGGCACTCTGAGAAGTGCCACTTCTCTCCACCTCCAACCTCAGCAGCTCCTACCGACTGTCCTTCTGCAGCAGCTGGCTGATGAAGTCCTTGGCTTCCTGGGAGATCTCTGAGAAAGTCTCATCAAACTCCCACTTAGCAGCCGTGATGTTGCACAATGTCTCCATGTCACTGTCACCCTGGAAGGGGGAATCCCCACTCAACCTGTGGGAGCACAAGATGAAGCTGTGAGCGGCTCAGCTGAGATCTTCACCCCACAGGCCATTCATTGGGGGGGGGGGACGACACCTACAGGATGTAGCAGATCACACCAATGCTCCACATGTCTGTGGTGAATCCCACTGGCTCAAAGGCAATCACTTCTGGGGCCATGAACTCTGGGGTCCCATGAATCACCTTCACGGGGGTGTCTGGATCTGAAAAGACAAGAGAGGAGCAGTTCAGTACCCCAGTTCCTGTGCACTGTGCTTCCCCCAGCAACGGCCAGGGAGCAGCAGTCTCCCCATGTTCATGTCTCTTGGATCCCTGTTGTGACTCGTTACAGCCACTATGGGCAAAGCGCAGGTCAACTCACTCTCAAACATGTCTTGCTATGGTGGTTCTGACACTAGAGTGAGCTGCTTTGACTCTGAACATGACCAGGGAGCTGGTCTGCTGGGAAAGGGACATCAGGCTATGCTTCTCCTCTAAACACAGCAGGAGATAGGGGAACTGTTTTACGCTCTCCAGTGCCACACTGTGGGCTGAGCCAAGTTAGTTGCATGTCGGAGGTAGCTAACTGACTTGGGGCTAGAGCTGAATGTGCAGTAGAGATGGGAAATCTACCTTGCTTTCTGGCAGCTCCTGGCTTCTGTGGGTCTCCAGGGCCCTGCAAACATTCAAGAAACAAGCACCCCAACATCCCTGCAAGGTGCATGTCACTCACCCTCACTTTCCAGTCCAAGAGACAAAGGACAGAGGGGCGGTGACTTGCCAGCAGGCCAGTGGTGGAGCTGGGAATAGAGCTTGGGTCCCCAGAGTGCCAGCCTACTGCCAAATGTCC
This sequence comes from Podocnemis expansa, assembly GCA_007922195.1. Taxonomy (NCBI): domain Eukaryota; kingdom Metazoa; phylum Chordata; order Testudines; family Podocnemididae; genus Podocnemis; species Podocnemis expansa. The sequence continues at coordinate 3,455,669 of ML681990.1, read as the reverse complement.
TGGGTCTACAAAAACAGCAGGCAATACTGTAGGGAATTCCCTGTAGCTCCAAGCACCCCAACATCTGACTCCCCAATGGCCTCAGCTTCCAGCCAGATCCAAGGAGGTGCATTGTGAAAACAAAGCTATAGAAGCAAGGGAAGACTCAATACATCCAAAACAAGCAAGAAGTCCCGTGGCACTTAAAAACTGACAAATTTATCACATGAGCTTTCATGGAAGAAAAAATCCCACTTCATCAGATGCTTTGAAGATGGAGGAACTTACAGAATGAGAAGAAAATAAATGCAGAGGAGTGTAAGTCATAGGAACTGGTCATACTGTAACAGCAAATTAAAGCAGTTGTTAAGATTCAAACACTGGGGAACAGCATATAGAGGAAGATGCTGTCAAATCACCTGTTGTAATGAGAAAAAAATCCAAAGTCTTTATTTAGTCCTGAAGAGAGAGAGAGTCAAACTTGCAAATAGTTTCCAATTCTAGCATTAGGAATGGATACATAGGCTATGTCTACACATGCCAAACTTAGCTTAGTCTTGTTAGTCCAAACTAAGAAGTTTGAGGTTAGTTCAAACTAACCTTGTGCTTCTAAGTTCAAACTAACTGCACATTCTAGTTTGAACTAGAACACACGGTCAGTTCAAACTAACTGGCTTATAGTTTGAACATAGTAAGTGAGAACTAAATTCTTAGTCTACATCACACCTAGTTCAGACTAAAGTCTCCCACCCTGAGCATGCTCAGATGGTTGCTCGGGGTGGCGGGGAACAGCCTAGTCAGGGAGCTGCTCTGGCCAGGAAAGGGGTAAGGGACCCTGGGGATCAAGGAGTCAGCAGGAAAGGCATCAGGGGAGCCAGTGGGGAAGGACTCATGAGCCAGGGAAATGGCAGGTGGGTGCGTGGGTCAGGGAAGGCACCTGGGCTCAAGCTGTACTGAAACCATGTGGGATAAAGGAAGGGCATATTTTATTCAAGTGGAAGCGGAGATTCTCATGTCGCCTGACTCCAGCAGCTGAGGCTTTGAGAAATGCAAGCATTGGCATGAGACAGCAAAATTCTCTCCCTTCCACAGGTGTGAAACAAAAAATTATAGTAAGGCAATGTCGTCATATTCACACAGTGAATGTGACAGCTGGGGCAGGTCTTTTCACTTACCAGTAATCCTCTGAGGAGGCCTATGCATGAGTAAGGATCACACTCAGCCCTACTTCATTGATTAAGCTGCATCAGCATAAAAATCAGATTAACAGCAGAGATGCAGGTTCTGGAAGCAAGAGCAGCCATTCAACCCTTCACTCCCACCCAAGCACCTTTGAACAGGCATCTCTGTGGGAACTGAGGCTGTGGATTTCATTGTTCTCTCACCCCCGAACACTGGGTGGAGCTGCCATTCCAGCCTTAGGACTTGTTTTACAGGCCCTGCCACCCTACAAAGATATCAAAAGCTACTGGCTCAAATGGCAGTTCTTAAGCTCCCCCTGCTCAATTAGATGATATCTGTGGGTGTTTTGGGTCATTGTGGTATGCTCCCAGACAGTAGCCTAAGTATGGGTGCTCAGTGCTTCCCTAGGATTACACCACTCCACAGTCCTGTAAAAACTGCTACACAGACACTTAGGCTTCAAAACAGATCTGTGGCACTTTAAGACTAAATAAATAAATAAATAAAATCTGTTAGTCTAAAAGTGCCACACAACTGCTTCTTGTTTTTTTTTTACTGGACTAGACTAACACAGCTATCCCTTTGGAAATTCAAACAGATCTTCCATTGGGGAGTTACTTAGATTTCTCAGTCCAAACCAATTATATCATGTTCTTCAGCCTTTGCCCCTTCTTTGCATATGTAAGGAGACTCATAGCCCCTTATTGAGACTGAATTGGCCTTTTGATAGTCCTGCTCCCAAGTTGGAGTAGCCACTGAAACAGACAGCCCCAGGGCCAGTGAAAGAGGCCAGTGTCCTAGAATGAAAAAAAACACAAGGAGTTGTGTGGCACTTTAAGACTAACAGATTTATTTATTATATGCAAAAAATAAATCTGTCAGTCTTAAAGTGCCACACAACTCCTTGTTTTTTTGCTGGACTAGACTAACACCGCTATCTGTTTTGAAATTGTCCTAGGATGGCCTGATTGATTGAGAGTGCTCCCCCCACCCCTGAGCTGAAACTACAGGCTGGACATGCCTGGGCAAGCCAGAGTGTGTGTGGGGCTGAGCTAAGGAGGAAGCACTAAGCAGCCAGAGAACCCAGGCAAGGGAGCTGGGCTGAGTTGATTCCTGCAGAGCAGACCCACAGCAGCTGGACCAGCCAAGAGCCAAGCAGAGCTGGAGCTAGAGTCATCTGGAGATGGGTGCAAGAGGCCAGAGAAGGAGCCAAGGGGCTGATCTGATCTGTGCAGATGGCAGGACCACCAGAGGAGCCCGAGGAGCACCCCCCGAGAGCCACATGGAACCCGAGCAGTGGCTGGGAGCCAAAGCTGCAGCCGTCTGGAGCTGGGTGTGGTGAGCAGCTGGGGAACAGTGAAGGGGGGCTGATGCTGGGAGGAAGGGCCCTGCCCCTGGAGCTTGGGGACATGTGGCCACAGCCAGAGCCTGCATCTGGCCCCCTGGATCATCCAGTTGCAGCCAGCCCTGGGCAGAGGGCTTCCAACATGGAGAACAGTCTGTGAGACTGTTCCTTAGGCCCAGAGACTATTTGTAGTGCCCCCATGCAGTGGCACTGGGGGTTTACTGTTCACCTTTTTCCACTTTTTTCTATTTTCTTATTGGGTTAGTCTTTTTATTTCTGTATGCTTAAATAAATTATATATAGTGTGTACAGTGACTGGTGGGCCAGAAGAGTGGTCAGTGCAGTCAGCACCCTGGAGTGGGGACACCCTCACCCTGTCCTAAGAGACCACGATAAGAGTAGGGGTCAAGCCCCCAGAAATTCTGGGGCCCAGCCTTGTCAGGGTTACAGGGACTCCTCCAGACAGGAGATTGGGAGGGGTGCCTTTGAGGTCAGGCAGGCCTTGGGGTAAAGGAAGTGAGAGCAGGGACTCAGATCCTTTTGCTACCCACCTTCACTGGGGTGGTATACAAAGTCTGGGAAGATCCCCACAAGAGCAGGTCCATCCCCCCCCCCACTTACACATACACAGGCTTTTATCTGCCCCCTCTCAACACTCCTGGTTAGCTTACATGCCTAAGTCTACCGACGTTTTATACCATTGCTTACAAATAGCCACAATGGCCCCTCTAAGCTGATGATGCAGCTGAGTAAGTTATGGATGCACTTGGGGAGCAGGCAGTAAGGAAGGAGCCCTGGGTGGGTCAGGGAACCAGTGGAGAACTTACTCGGCTGCATCATCAGCTTAGAGGGAGCATTGTTACTCACTCGCTCAAGTCCTTGGAGACAAAGCTTCCCCTCACTTACAGACAGCCCTCAACCTTAACCAGAAACTCACCAGCAACTACAGACCTAATAGAAACATTAAAGCAGGCACAAATCCTTGCAAACAAACCATGCCACCAACCTTGCCCACATAACTGCACAAGAGACACCATCACAGGTCCTAATCAAACCAGCTACTCCATCAAAGGCTCGTTCACCTGCTCATCCACCAACAGGCACGTCACTGCCCCAGGGAAAGACCCAGGGCACAGGCACAGGCCACACCTCCTGCAGCCCCAATTCTCCACCTGGGACGGATCTGGCCTCAGGCTTCTGCCACCACCAGCCTGGCCCAGGACCGGCAGAAGCAGGTGACACTGCAGGCAGTGTGGCCTGAATTCCCAGCCAGGGACTGAGCTGGGAGCAGCAGGCACCGCTGCAGCCGACCTGGCCTTGGAAGGGGCTGGGAGAAGCAGGTGCCACTGCTGGCAGCCAGGCCCCAGATCTCGAGCTGGGGCCAGGTCTGTGAGAGGCAGGGGCTGCCCTGAACATTCAGGGCACTGGCACTTGCGGCATGTGCCAGGCACCAGCAACGTCCCTGTCCATGAATGTGATTTATGCCATCAAGTGCCAGAAATGTCCCTCTCCCTTATATATTGGGCAAACAGGACAGTCTCTGTGCAAAAGAATAAATGGGCACTAAATGACAGACATCACAACATTCTAAAGCCAGCAGCCAAGCTCTTCAATCTTCCTGATCGCTCTATTGATGATTTGCTAACACATCAAGGCTTCAAAAGAGAAATGGCAGAATTGGAATTCATTTGTAAATTTGTCTCTTCAGGACTAACTAAGGACTTTGGATTTTTTCCCCCCCTCATTACAACAGGTGACTTAACCTCATCTTTCTCTACTTGCTGTTCCCCAGTGTTTGACACTTTACAACTGCTTTGATCCCATGACTTAACACTCCCCTGCATTTATTTATTTTCCTCCCATTCTGTAAGTTCCCCCATCTTCAAAATGTTTGACAAAGTAGGATTTTCTCCCACAAATGTTCATGAAATAAATAAATTTGTCAGTCCTAAAAAGTGCCACAGGACTCCTTGCTTATTTTGCCAAACTAGACTAACACAGCTACCGCTTTGGATCAATGTATCCAGGGGGTGAGTCAAGTCCTCCCCATAGCTGGGGGAGGGAAAGGAGCCAAGAACTGGCAACTCCCATCGACTTCAGCTGCAGCTGCTCAGCATCCCAGAGAGTGAGGCCCCAGGGGTGTCAAGTGAGACACCCACCCAAGACGCCCGAGTCAGGCAGGCTTGGCAGCAGTTTTGGGCAAATGTTCAGGCTAGTTGTCTTCTGGGACCCCTCTGCCTGTCTCTATTCCTGACACACCTTGGTTAGTTACATGGGAAAGTCTCGCTGGCCTGGATTCAGCATATGCTTCACTAAATGGGGACAGATTTGGGGAGATACTTATGGTTACACATGTGCATTAGCACTGCACTGAATCAGGGCCCCTGCCCCACTCAGAGGGCCATTATCTCAGAGACTGTGAAAGGGGAGACATGAGCAATGGGCTCCCCAGCCAGACCCTTCTCACTCACCTAGCTTCCGGGCCAGGCCAAAGTCAATGATTTTGATCCAGTGGCTGCTCTTGCTGATGCAAACAATGTTTTCAGGCTTGAGGTCCAGGTGGACGATGCTCTGATGATGAACGTACTGGATCCCCTCCAGGATCTGCCTCATGTACTGAATGCTGGTGGGCTCTGTGTGCTCAAAGTCGTCATCCACAATCCTCTCAAACAGCTCCCCACCTGCAATGCTGCCGGGAGCAGAGAGGGCAGCCTAGTTGGGGTTCTCTCCCCCAGGGACAATACTTTCTTGTGCTAGCCCAGACCCCAGCCACCCAAGGACTCTCCTCTGGCACTAAATTCAGACCTCGGGTATGAGGGGAAACCCATTGGACACAGCATCGTGGGAGCAACAGTACCCAACCAAGTCAAGTCGAAAGTGGTATGGAAGCCATGTGTGAACAGCCCTCCCCCACTCCAATTCATCTTGTCCCAGAAAGGGCTGGAGGTTGCAACACTGGGCACTGGCCCATCTGTAAATATGGCACTTCATTCCCTTCTGGCAGTGAGCATCTTAGGCAGGAAGAGGTCAGTGACCTGGATTCACACTACCCAGTTTACAGCTGTCTGAACTCCTATAATACTAGAAAGCGGGGCTGGGGCTCAGGTGGATGCTGCCCATTTTGAGACTCACCTCTCATTCAGCTCCGATTGATCTGCTGTGAAACCCCTGGGCATACATGGCCCAGTAGCACACACACACACACCACACCCAGCAGTGCTCCTCTGTCCCCACACTATGCACAGGGCACGTCACCTGAGTGGCCCTAACCAAGACCCTCCACACCCTCAGCGTCTGCCCACCAGTCACCACTCACTATTCCATCACAATCACCAGCTCCGATGGGCTCTGGAAGGCAGCAAGGCACTGTACCAGCCTGGGGTGATGCAGCAAGTTCATCAACTCCACCTCCTTGCAGGCTGCCTCCCTCTCTTTGGATGTCCGTGTCCGGAAGTATTTCCCTGCCCGGATTTTCCCAGTGGCCTTTTCCTGCAGCATGTAAACCATCCCAAACTTCCCACTGGGAGAGACAGGGGAGTGGGGAGAGAAAGAAAGGGGGTATTGGCTTCTGCTTCTCAGCAAGCAATGCAGCTTGTACTTCCTGCCCTCTGGTCTGTTGGGGTGGCAGCTTGTAGTGGGAATGGGGTACTCCAGGCCAGCTCCTTGGTGTATCCCAGCTGGGAATCCCCAGGGAGAATGGTACAGGACAGACATACACATGTAGCTAGTACAGCTGGCAGGAAACGGCAATCTCCTTACATTGTAAACCCTTTGGGGGCAGGGACTGTTTTGTTCAGCAATTGCACAGTGCCTGGTTCGCCAGGATTCTGGCCAGGACTGGGACCTCTAGGCACCACGGTAACACAATAATAATACAGCCCAAGAGGATTTGCTGCAGTAGCTCAGATCTCTGGTCTACAAAGGCCGGGATCCCACCTCTGACTGGATGTTCCTGAGGAAAGCAACATAGCGCCCCTCAAGGTGGGACAGAGCTGGACTGAACTAAGTGGATTCCCTGTCAGGGCTGCTTGATCCAGGCAGCCCCCATGGTTCTCTCCGGCTCTAGCTCCCAGGTTGTACTTCCTCCATGGGATCTCTCTGAGCCCAGCCTGGGGTTTAGCAGTCATGGCAGGGCTGCTGACTGCTCCACTTCACCCAAACAGCCTTTCCCTGGCTAGCCTGCTGAATGTTGTGCACAAAGTGAGGGGCAAGGAGACTCTTTGCTAAGCCTAGAGACTCTTTGCTAAGCCTAGCGCAGACCAGCTCTTACCCCATTGTCCATGATCTGAGTAGCCTTGTTTTAGCACAGGGGTAGGCAACCTCCAGCACACGTGCCAACAGTGGCACAAGAGCCCATTCTGAGCAACACAGGGCACCCTCTGCAATGCCACAGAAATTGTGGCTCCTGCCACTGAAAGTCTCTCTGGCCAGCTACTTTCAGGGGCAACCGGGGCATGGAGGGTCCCCACCAGGAATTTCCCTAACACCCTCCCTGAATTTCCCAACACCTTCCCAGTTGTCAGCCAGTAACACTGTTATACCAATTTAGCGAGCACCCCAATGCCCCCCTAATTTCAAGTCCTGGGGAGAATACTGGTCCCCACCATGCCCATGTTCCAGACATGGTGTGGAAAGATGCCTGAAATAACTTCTTCATGGTGCGTAGCTGCCAAGGAGTCACTGTGGGTAGCTTCTTTCCTCAGCATGCCTGGGAACCCCCGCAAGAGAAGCTGATCCAGGGAACTTCTTTCCATGGCATCCCTGGGGACCCCTGTCCCCAGGCATGCTGCCAAGCCCACTGCAGGCAGCTTCTTTCCACAAGTGGTTCCTTTCAGTGACATGCTATGGAAGTGCCCCCCGCCCTGACCTCCAACCTCCAGCCATAGCTCACCAAATTTTCAGGCAGCCACCGCTTTTATTTCTGTGGAGGGATCCACTGGCACTGACTGATGGTCAAGGAGGAGGGGCCGGCACAGGGGTCAGCAAAGGTTGCTGATCCCTGTATAGCATCCCTTGTTAAGTTGTCAGTAGTGATAAACTCATCCTATCCCATATAGAACATGAGATGGTCAGATTTGGGTCTGGACTCCCCAGCATCTCAGAGAAGCTTTGGACCAGAGGTTGTTCTGGTCACCAGCCCAGATCTAACCTGTCATGGATAGGATGGGTTCCACAGAAGGAACAAGCCCACTGAACGGCAAGGCTGGACTCAAGGGGCCCCAGCTAGTCCTGATTAACAGGAATATCCAGAAGGGTAGCTGTGTTAGTCTCTGTACAGCAAAAACAACGAAAGTCCTGTGGCACCTTATAGGCTAACAGATTTCTTCAGGCATAAGCTTTTGTGGGCTTCAACCCACTTTGTCAGATGCAAGTTGCCACAGAACCATTGTTGATTAATACAAGACAGCACCCCAGTGTAAATGGTTTCAGAAGAGGCTCAAGCAGTCTCTGACTATCACAGAGAAGAATGCAGTTCCAATAAGTACTCTATAGCACTGGGGGAGCATTTTATCCTCATCACCTCCGCATGCTAGGGAATCACTTGGCAAAACAGCCCCATCGACTTTTAAATAGGAAGGGGCAGGGGATAAGGCGGCTCATCCCAGCGTTCCCATTGGGGCTAGTCACAATAACCAGTGGAAACATGGGGAAACAGGGCAGGAGGCCAAGCAATCCAGCTCACCCATCATCTCATGCAAACAGAAAAATCCTGGGTCATTTATATCAACCCCCTCCCATCCTCCTGCCAGCTGTGCTCATCACACAGGTGTTTTGAGCATCTGTACAGCTTTCCAAATGATCTCCATCATATTTGTGCTCGGAGACCTCATTGTGCCAGGTGCTGCAGACACTGAAAGCCTCTGCCCACAGACAGGTGGTAGAAGGGGAACCAGTAGGGCACAGAAGGGAAGTGACTTGCTGAAAAAAGCCAGGTCACCTGATGCCCAGCCCAGCCGCCTCTCCATAGGACATTCCACCCTATACCTACATGGCAACAGAGCAGAGCGGCCCCCTCGTCACCTATGCCTGAGACATTTCTGGTGCAAAAGCCAGAACTGAGCAGCAGGACCTCTCTGGGGCCAAGATTTTACCAGCATAGCAGATCCCAATCATTGCAGAAAAATCCCACTGTCCACTTACGCCCCAAGTTTCTCGAGTTGGATGTACAGGTCTGAAACCTTCTCCACAGTGTTTATTGTAACATCACAATATTCAAAAGCCTCCTGGCTTCTCCCACCTGCAGGGAGAGACATGGCAGTGAGAACAAGGAACAGCTGAGTGACACACACAAGCCCATAATGTGTCCTGTGAACCAAAGCATATTTAGCTCTGTACTTGAGTTATGCCCACCACTGGAGAGAAGTGTAGAGTTTCTCCATTTCTGACATGATTTGTTTCCCCTTTCTCCTGGGCTAGCCAAGCATTGCTAAGGAATAGAAGCTCATGATAAATGTCAAAACAGTGGAGAGTAAAGAGGAAGATGGAGCAGCAGCCCTGAGATCTATCCAGAAAAGGTGACTCAGGGTTTTGGCAAGAGCCATTTCTGTAGAGCAGAAAGATGGGAAGTCAGATAGGAGGAGACCTGGGGAGTGGCTGAGAGAGAGAGAGAAGTCAAGGTGGTGACTGCAGATGGAGGTGCAGGAGAGAACAGAGTTGGGATGCCAGCTGGAGAGACAGGTGGGTGCACCTTTCCCATGTTGGGGTAGATGGTAACAAATGGGATCTGCTCAAATTGTGAACTCAGCCACTGGAGAATGGGGGAAAAAGGCTTTGCCCCAGACATTGGTCTTTTATTGGGAAGCTTTGATCATTGGGGTAACCTAGCCACACTGGTGATCACACACCTGGCTAGCACCCCTAACCGGCAAGGATCCCAGCCTGACCCAGGAGTCCTGCAGTGTCTACCCTTCCCTTCTCTGTCCCTGTCCATCCTCCACTGTCTTCACCTGTGATCAGCTGCAGTGTGACAGGCAGAGACGGCCCACACAGCTCTGTCCTCCTTGAGCAGGACAAATGCAGGAGAAGGGACTTGTCCAGACCAGCAGATGCTGCCTCAGACCAGGAAGCAATAGCTGACATAGCCAACTTGCCAACACAGAGCCTCAGCCTTGGCCTGACCAGCTGCTTTGGACCCTGAAATCTTCTGTATTTCTCCCAGAGTCTCTCTTCTCCACATTTGCTTTGTTCTTCTGACAAGAAAAAGAAATCCTGATATACAGCAAATCCCCTCAAAACAACCACTAAACCAAGTCTTTCCTCCCCAGGGATGTCTGCAAGAATAAGAGGTTCCATCCCATAGCCTCCTTCTGGAAGAGGGACATGAAGTGGAAATTTTCTGATTCCTAGAGGTGCCTCAATTTCCCTTTGCTACCCAGTGACTGTGAAAGGGGTAAGAGGCTGCCCTGGGTCAGAGCAGGAAACGTGAGGCATACGCGTCAGATGACTGTCTGGGATACGTTGTTAAAGGACTCACTGAAACTGACCCTCATGATGGGGGATCCACAAAGACAATGGAAGCCTCAACAACTCCATAGGACACTGACAGATGGAGCACTGAGTTCAGAAAGGGTTTGCAAGGGATGGACGATGGTTTGAAAGATGTCAAGTGGCTGGAACACAGGTTGCCTTTTGGGAATGGGAAAGATATGGCAGCTGTCAGCAGGGACTGATGAAAAGAGATGGAGAAGCAGAGCAGTTCCCAGGCAGCATGACTGCGTTCAGCATTAGTTTGACCCAAACAGACTATGTCACTTGTAACCTTTATTGCTCCAGGCTAGCCTAAGGAAGTCCAGATGCTGCATCCAGCTGACTCTCAAACCTTCCTCTCTTCTGAAATGGCTGCCCAGCATCACTGCAAATGCTTGCAGAGGGGCTCTGTTCCTGAAGAGTGGGACCATCTGACCTGGAGTCACTCTCACTCACTTGGAGGTGTCAAGGCCATGTAGCTGCTGTGAGGGAGGAGTGGGACCTCAGATGACTGCCACACTAAAGGGGCTCCTCCAAGGGGCTGTTGAGAAGCTGGGGATCAGCACAGACTCCATAGATCTGGGACAGAGGGGCTTGAAGAGTTTGGATTAAGTTGGTTTTGCAAAACCATTTGACTTTCTCTTATTCTTTGCCTCTTGCGCAGCCCAATCAACACACCCAGGTTTGGCAGGGAATTTCTGGTGTTCGCACCTTGGGACCAAGGAGACCAAAGTCTCTGTATCAAACCCCTTTACCTGCTCGGGGTCATACAGTGCGGTAGCTTAGCACTGGTGTAGGCACAGTAACAGCTCTGACTTTCCAGAGCTAGTTACCCTATCAAACTAACCCAACAAAGACAACTGCATTTGTGCTGGGCTCACTAGTGGGGGTATTGTCTAAAATCAAGGGCAATGACCACTTGGAGGCTGGGACCATATTCAGGTGGTCTGTATTATGCCTGGCACAATAGAGATTATAGCAACATTAGGAAGGGGAGGGAAGGAACTGGAGGAGAGAGACTATAGTCCTGGAGATCCAGGGACAAGAGGAGATGGGGGTAGAGAGGCAGCTGGTGGGATAAGAGCAGGTGAGAAACCTCATTGGTGCCAAAGGAGAGGGAGGTGAGGAGTCAGAACTGCTTAGCTGAGAGTCATAAGTCACAGACCCCACATGTTTGGGGCCATTCTCTGTTAACACCAGACATAGGCACCAGGAGACTGTGTTCCCACTGGCTCTGCCAGGTCACAGCATGCGCCACAGCGACAGCTCTGCCATCCCCACATCCCCAAGGATTGTTCCCAGCAGACCAGAGCTGATTTGGTTCTAGCCCTGCCGCACTTTGCAAAACCAAGGCAGAGCCTCCAGGTTAGGGTCTGGCTTTGCCTACCGACTGGGCAAATAGTGAACAACCTGCTGCTTCAAGGGTCTGCAAGTTTATTTCCCCAGTGGCAGCGCCATGGCAGAGGACAGGGAAGCTGACCACTAGACTGAAATCTATTAGCACCTACCTTCTTCGTGGGACATCCTAGCAACTTCTGACTCCTTGCTGCAACTTCCAACTCCTTGCTGCAGGACTCAGGGACTGTAGGCTCTGGCAATTTTCCCCCCTCGCAACTCCAGATGCCTGCTTAGGACCTCCGAGGAAGGTCCTGGTCCATGTGCGCCACACTGACTTCCTCACCCACTGGTCCTCCACCACGTACACCTGCACCTCCGTCGTAACACAGGCCAGTCCAGGATAGGATGAGCAACTGAGCAGACAGCAAGAGGCAGAGGGCTGCCTGGCAGGTGACTGCAACTGTGTAAAAGCCATGTGGGAGGGAAGGAGGGCATTACAGGAACAGAACAGAACAGGTGGGCAGACAGTATATGGAGGAATACAGACTCTGACCGACATGCCAGCATCAGCAACAGCAGGTACCTCCTGCCCATTCCCCCCAGCCTGTCGCCCCAGGGCCAGGACCCCAGGTAAGTGAGCTCTATTCTCCTTCACCCACAGAGACCTGGCAGGGAATGAGGAGCCAAGACATGACATACTGGCATTAGGGAGGTCGGCTCCCTTTGCGAGCATGACAGAGATACAGCCTAGCTCCCTTCCACCCAGTTCCTAGAGCCACAAACCACCCACAGCTTCATGCTCATTCTGTATGATGGGAGTGATGGCCCCAGGTCCTGGGCAGCAGTGCACCAGGCTTTGTGGGGAGAGAATACCCCAGGTACACCTCTTCCCTTCGATGAGCACTTGACGGTCCAGGACATCTGCCAGTTGGGACTGACTGTCCATAGAGTCTGAGTAGCCAGCTCATTGTGGGTCACCCCATATCCAGCCCCAGCCCTTTCCAGGCGCAGAAGAACCAAGATAAGATGCATGAATGGGGTTCTTATGGGAAGTTTGCTAGCAGCCTCTCCTTGCCTGTCTCTGCAGAAGAAGGCTGACAGCCCTCTGTGAGTGCTGCATCCCAACCAGGCACACAGGGTGCCATTTGTTAGTGCTCAGTCTGCTGCCACAGTCTCCACAGCACTTGGCACCTTTCTCTGCTCCTTTAAAATGGACAAACAAGGTTTGGGAGTTTAAACTAACTCTCTTCCCCCACCCATTAGAAAGTCAAGTCTTGTCCACCTCAGAAGGCCTGTTGGGCAACTAGAGAGAAGGCAGAATCATAACATTTCCAATACAAGGACAACATGTGTTTTGAGATGAGAAACAATTTTAAAAACATCCATTTCTCTCCAAGCTCATTGTCAGAAGCAAGCTACCCATGAACCAGGGCATGCCAGCTCAAAGCAACACCACACCCAGTCAGAACAAGAGGCAAAACCTGCAGACACATCTCCACTGCTGCAAGGATCCACACCCCACACTGCACACCTTCTAGGATCCCCATATCCTGCATGTATATATCCCAGCATAGGATGTACCTCATCCAACACACTCATGCCTAAATGATAACTCAAAGGTGAGACCAGACAAGCACTATGCTGGTGAATGAACTTGAACAAGAAAATGATACAAGACAAAAATGCTCTGTAGATGAACACTTTGCACTAGTAATCACTGTCTGACCTGTCTGTCCTCAGCCTCAAAAGCAACCAGCACAGCACTTTCAAAAGATAACCCTGGAAGCTTAAATTCACTAGGCACTGGATTTCTGACTTATTCCAAACAGTCTGCAACCCACTAACCCCTGGCCTTTGTCCTAGGACAAGGTGTTAATGAGACATTCTGCCTCAAACCACCCCTAACACTGCACGTTAACCACTTACACTGAAGGCTGCGTTCCACCTTGCATTTGGCTATGGCACCGTGACTGGGAGCACCTTTCCCACACCTGAGAAGAGCTCGGCATTCTTGAAAGCTTGTCTCTTGTCACCAGTAGGAGTTGATCCAATAAAAGGTCTTTCCCTCCCCCACCTTCTCTCTCTAACCTCTTGGGACAAGCTGCCACTCTGCATATTTCTTTCCAGCACCTGCATGAAAAACAATCCTTATTCAGAATCCACTGCCCCTTCAATTAAGGGCCCAGAAAACTTCCAGGTCCCACCCCAGAGCTATCCAAAGACTTCTCAAACAACATATTGCTCATGGTTTTTTGTTTTTTAAAACAGAATAGCAAAAGACAGACTCCTTAAACACTTCCTTGCACCAGAAAAAAAGCCAGGAAGGGCACATCCTCTTTCCGGAACTCAGCATTAATTTCTTCTCCAGGTTCTGGCCTCACTGGTGCTTTGTTCTTCATGTTTGACCAGAGTGAGGGGAGCTCAGCCCCAGGGCAACCAGATCAGCCACCTGCACCAGTGCAGAGGCAGCCAGCGAGTCCCCGTCTTAGGAAACTGGCTGTATCTGTCCTTTTAGCTCAAGGGCTGGTTGATCTGCTAAAACCCAGGGCTGGACCTACCAAAGAGGTGACCTAGGTGGTCACCTAGGGTGCCAGACAGTAGGGGGCACCAAGGGCTGCCAGGCTGGGGCCAGCGAGCCTATTTCAGATGTCCCACACTGCTCCACACAGGCACATAGCCCAGGGTGGAGCAAGGCAGGAAGCTATTTCAGCTGGCTCCACACCCCAGAAAAGCTTGGGGGAGCCTAAGGACAGGATTAGGGGAGCTAGGAACAGGCCAGGGGGGCTGAGAGGGGCAAGAGGGGAGGCAGGGGGCTTGGCTAGGCTGGAGGGGTGGGGGCTAGCAGGGAGGGACCACCACCAAGCCCACACAACCTGGGCCACAACTGGGGTGGGAGGGGGGGCAAAAATCACAGGTGCCTAAGGCCCCAAAAAATCTTGGGCTGGCCCTGCTAAGACCCACTGGCAGGGGGGCAGTGCTCAGGGAAAATTAGCCCTGCCCAGTCTGTCTCTGCTGCCTCCCCCAGGACTGTCACTTCCCTCTTCCCACAAGCAACTGTTAGCAGAACTGTGCATCACACCCTAGGTAAGGCTGGATCTCTCTGGGGCTAGGAAGCACCAATCCAACAGCGACCCCTGCCTTGCAGTCTCCTGGCCCTCTAGGCCAGGGAGCCAGCAGCTGAGAACACGATTCCATTTGTCTCATTCTCTGCACAGAGCAACTGCACAGCACTTGGCCAGACACAAGACCTAGTCAGGCTCCCCAGGCACCAGCTGACATCCCCAAATGGCACATGCCCCTCACCAGGTTTGGCAACACACCCCTGCTGCCAGGAGGAGACCTGCACCAGGGGATGAAGTCAGGGACAAAACACTGCAGTGCTCACCTCACCCCTGCAGCATGGGGGACCTCCTAGAAATCAAGAGCCCTGCAGCAGGGTGGTTTTACCCTACCAAGGGCTGGAGAGACTGGGTTATGCCAGCCTGATTAAAGAATGAGCCCCACTTGGGGGGGGGGGGCACACAACGTGGGCACTGGCCTGTCAGGAACAGAAAGTGGCAACTTGAAGGGGAACAGCCACCAGGTGCAAGTGGTGATAAGCTGTGGGTGGGGATCAGTAGGAGGCAGAGCCAGCTGAGAAAGAAAACATGCTGTGGGGGAACTCTGAGCAGGGAGAGACATTAACCATATAGGGAAGAACTAGAGAGATCCTGTGGGGGAACAGGAAGCCTCAGGAGCACAGGCTATAAGGAAGCAGGCTTATGGAGGATGTGGCCCAGATAAAGGAGCAGACCTGATCAGGAGTGCCGCTAGCCCGGAAAAAGACCTGGGTCTCAGCACATTAAGATTCGGGGCTCGAGTGCAGCCGCTGCAGTAGTGTTTAGCCCAGCAGCAGGCTCAGGACTCAAGCCCCATAAGCCCAGTGCTAGCGATGCCCCTGTACCTGGTTGTTCAGCACAAAGCTCTTGTTCAGGGTGCAGAGTGAGGGCTGGTTATCCCCTCGGAGCCCCAGGAAGCAGGGGTACAAACCCCTGGCAAGGATGATCGGGTCAGTTGGGTGCTACAGGCTGAAGAAACCCCCGCTCCCCCAGCAGGAAAGGGTTTGGTTAGTGTTAAAGGCATTTGGCAGCTTCTAGCTTGCACAGCTAGGACCCGGGAGTGGAGGGGCTCATAATGACCCAGTCAGGGAGTCCAGTTACTAGGAGAGACTCTCACTGAAGTTACTGAGGCCTTATCTAGACAAGCAGAGAACTGCTGTGCCACTTCTGGCTGTTGGGGGCTGCTGAGGGGTGCCTAGATGTATTGTTCCAAGTCCCCATGCAGCCAGTGTAGGGGCATGGCAGTCTTGGAAAGTGCCCAGGGCCTCAAAGCCATGCTGGAACCAGCCCCTGGGACATGTGGCCAGGCCAAGAGGAAGCCCTGCCTCGGCTAAACTCTAGCTCCATCCCCAAAGCACTTCTGCCCCATCGCTGCTGGCAGCACCCTTGCCTGTAATAAGCTGTATGACAGGATCATCAAATCCCTGGTGTAATGATCCAACACTGTGTGCACTTGCCATGGACGCTGTACTCACTCCATCTCCTCAGCACCAGTCATTGGGCAGGGAGAGACCTAGGTGAGGTACCATGGTGATGGGGTTACCGCAGCAGCCTGCCCATCCTTGTTAAAGGAAATGCCTTATTTGTGTCCCTAACGCACAGGTACTAAACCCCCTAAAGCAGGATTTCTAGATGCCCAATCTCAAGAAGCAGTTCCCCCAGCTCAACATAGTCTCCTAACATTCTTTATTTGTTCCTCCCTAAAGGGGGACAGAGATCTGGGCTATCTGGCCCCACCCCAAGCATACGGGAGGAGCAGAGCACTTTTCAGGAGAGACTGGTCACACGCTGGACCTCCTGCACTGAGAGGAGGTCCCACCTCCCTGTGCAGATCCCATCCTGTCCCCATTCTGTCAAG
>ML681990.1:3426747-3439392 GCA_007922195.1 Podocnemis expansa | reverse complement strand
AAGGCAGCTCACCGGTCTCCTCTCTCACTCAGGAGTGGGGGGGGGGGTCCCAACAATGCAGCTACACCCACCCACTCCCCTTCACCTCCAAGTGGGCTCTGTGGGCCAGCAGCAGTAGCCTCACGTGATCCCCTGTAACAAGCCACAGCCCTGTGTGTTACTGCTACCACCCCTTGAAGTGAGGGGGGCTCCAGCATACTCAAGAGCAATCCAAACAACACATCAATTCTGGTGAGAAGACAGTGCAGTGAAGGAGAAATTGAGGTACAGGGCAATTAAGTGACTTATCCAAGGGCATGCATAGCATGGAGTCAGCCTGTGCTACTCAGATCTGGGAAATGAACCCAAATCACCCAAATTCCAGACACAAGATCACCCACAGTCTCCCAGCCCAGAACGTGATGTCCTGCACTCTAATGGAGGGACACTGTACTGGGGATACTCTGGGCTAGGGATAGCTAGGTGGGGCTAGTTTGTAAAAGGAGAGGCAGTCTCTGAAATGTGGAAACAGAATCCACTGGAATAAAGAACAAAGCTCTCCAGAGACACTCACACTGCACATGCAGGGAAGTTGTTTGGAGCAAACCTAGGATTACCAGATATCAGGCAAAAGGTGGACATGTCCTCCTCCATCTGGCAGGCATTTAAAAAATACATTATTTTGTCTGGCTTTTTACTTACAGAGGTTAAAGTATGCTGGAATGCCCCAGACCACTGTATTTTTAGGGGGAAGTGTTCCAGGGCCCCTTAAAAACAGAAGAATATTACATTAATACTACATTTTCTCCATGTGTCTTCCAGTGTCCTCCTTTCCATGCTTTGGTATCTGGTAACCCTAAGCAAACCTAGGACAAGAAGGAACATCTGTCTCCTCACTGGTGCCACCACAGGCCTGGTGAAGGCCAAGCCTGCAGCTGGAATAGTGGGGGCAGAAGTTAGCTGGGACTGCTCTGGGATTTTCAACATACTCATAAGCTTTGTGTGTGAAGTGTTTTTGAGAGGTGACTGCAGAGTTCTGGGTGGGACCCAGGGTTCTAGTCCTGCCACTGCCTGCTGGGTGATCTTGGGCATGTCATGGTCTCTTGGTGCCTCTGTTTCCTCCACCTCAAAGATAGCAATACTGATCTTCTCCTCAAACAGCACTTTTGATTGGTGGATGACATGCTCGATGTATGAGGGAGCAAAGGGACCCTCTTTGGGCAGCCCTCCCCTGGCTTGTAGGACTGAACCCTAAGGACAGAGCACAAGGGAACTATCAGGTCCTTGTTATCTGAGGTATCTGATCCAGAAGAAAACTAGGTGCTCAACACTTTGCTTTAGGGAGGGCGGAGAAGGAAAGGTTTTCTTTAAGCCTCTGCACCACGAAGCAGCCAGCTGGTCTCAGCGGCCATCAGAGCAACAGGAGTGGGTACTGAGCAGTTGATTCAAAACCCAGGGGCTTGAACCTCCAGTGGCCTCTGCCTGGGCAGCCACAGAGAGCAGAATGGGAACTGTTTGCACTGATGAGACTGTGGAGAACAGAGAACACATCTGTACGGAACGTTCAATGGGGCTGGAGCATGGGTAGCCACATTGGCACTAGTTTTAATCTCCCTCATGCAGCAACACTCCTGGGGATGGTGGGGTGGCATGGCAAGTCAGCTCAGTCCGAGCCTGCCAGAGAGTGTGGGCACCCCGGGGGGGGGCTCATCTGCAGTGGGGTCTGTGCCTCCTGTCTTCACTGCTGCTGTTATCTCAGCTAGCCTATGTGTACCACCCCACCCACTGTCATCAGACCTTCACTCACAACACAGCTGTCCCTGCAGAATCAGGCCCCAGGGGGTGCCCTGTAGACACAGGCTCTTTAGGCCCAGGGTAGCTCCACCGACAAATCCTAAGGCCTATGCTAACTGGGTGCAAGAAGAGCAGGGCTCTTTGTACCTGCAACAAAGGGCAGCATCCCAGGATGGGAGTGGAGCCTGATTCGGCTCATTGCCAGCAAGTGAGATCACCAGCTAAATGCTTAGAACAGGGGCTGGGTTTTCTTAAACGGCTGGAGCAGGGGCCTGACATGAGGATGTCTCAGCCAGCCCTAGTCCCCAGAGCAGAGCAAAGGCGACCAGTCCTGCCAGCCCCCTTGTGCTCTGGGGAACACGCCTGGCTCACAGCTAATGGAAAAGGCAACATGGAGACAACAGGTCTAGGGGTTAAAGCAATAGTCTGAGCACCAGGGGCAAGGAGCTAGCAGACTTACTCTGTAACCCTGGAGTGGCAGGAGCTCTCTGTGCCTCACTCCTCTGCCCAAAAGAGCCAGCACTGCCCCCCAAACCCCACAACACACAGCAAACCCCCAAGTGGGAGCCCAGAATTGTCTCACCCCATCCCTCCTGTAAATTCCCACTGACCTGCTAAGCCTGTGCGCTGAGAAAGCAGCTGGCTCCAGGCAGGGAAAACAGCTCCTGAGTCCTGCCTCCACTTCACCACTAACAAGCCACTGACTGAACCTCTGTCTTATTAACAATGGCTTAATTATCCCCCAGCGAGCCCAGCAACATCCCTTCCCTGTGTACAGCTAGTAGCAACCTAGGCAGAGGAGCCACACCCATGGGAGGGAGCAAGGGCTAGTGGTGAAAGCCCAGGCCTGGAAATCAGGGCAGCTGAGTGTTGTTCCCACTCTGTCCTGTCACTGATTAACAGAGTCACCTTGGGAAAGACACATCCCCTCACTGAGCTTCAGCTTCCCCATCTATAAAACAGAGCAAACACTATTCTGGAGCACTGGGTACCAATGCCTGTAATTTACTCACAGCAGGGGTACTGTTTGGGGGTGCTCCTGCCCCCCTCCCCCCTTCACACAGAAGGTTTGACTGAGGCGCATGTCCTAGCCCCAGGCAGAGCACTGGAGCCATGTGAGCTCTGCAGAGGAGGGTGGCTGCAGTCAGTTTTTTCTTTACAAACAGAGGCAGGGGGATTAAGAGAAAAAAGGACTGGGGATTAGATTTAAGGATCTAGAAATTGTGCCTTTGGTGGGCTGGATGGACAGACCGGTGGGTGAGAATGCATAGGACTCAGAAGAAATACAGCCAAGCCATTTGAGCCAAGCTTACCTTCAGAAAAGACAGCGATGTGAGGAGGGTAGGTGGGGAAGAAAAGGGGCCTAAACCAAGGGAAGGGACAACAGTGGTCTAAATTCCCAGTCTCCATATGGCGTTTATGTGGGCCCGTCACCACAGTATCTGTGCACCTCAGAGTGTCTAATCCAGTGGTTCCCAACCTGGGGTCTGTGGACCCCTGGGGGGCTGCAGAGTTACTCCAGGAGGTCCATGGACAGGCTGGGAGTTGGGACCTGATGTTGCCAGGGTCCAGGGTTGCCATGGAGACCCAGACTTCCAGCTGGCAAAGAGCTTCCCCCAGGCTGGGAATTTTTAAAACTCCCACCCCGAGCATGCTCCGAGCATGCTCAGGGAGAGTAGCATGTGGGGCAGCCAGGTGGCAGAAGCTCCAGTGGCCAGGTAAGGGGGGGGTCTGGGGGGGGTTGGGGATGGGGAACCAGAGAGGGGGACCGAGAATGGGCAGTGGGTGGGGAAGACTGAGGGGCAGGGGCAGGGGGCTGTGGCCACGGCAGCCTCCCCACTTCCCAGCAGGGGAATGGGGCCATGGCGGTTCTCTGGCAGGAGGAGGAGGATGGGGGTGTGGTAGTGACTCCCAGGCAGGATGAGGGGACCATGGCCGTGGCTGCACCCCAGGGGTGGCCACAAAGATTTGTTTCTTTAAAAGGGGTCCCTAGCCTTAAAAAGGTTGCGAAACACTGGTCTAACTAAACCCGCTGTGAGGTGGCTCCATATACCCATTGCACAGGTGCAGCACTGAGGCAAAGAGACTGAGGGGCAGATTTTCACAGGCATTTAGGTATGTAGTGGGATTTTCAAAAGCACTTGGAAGGTTTGGTGCTTTGTAAACTGCACTCAGTGCTTAGCTGTATCTTTGGACACCTACATGCCTTTGAGACTCTGTCCCTAAGACACTGGCTTGAGGTCAGACAGGAAGCCAGAGGGTATAGGACACAGGTCTCTCTGGACTAGCTACCTAGTCACTGGCCCAGTCTATTGCTCTGCTGCCTACTCTAGAAAAAGATGACTCCGATAGATTGGCGCAAAAGCCCCCTTCTCTGAGACTCCAGCAAATGGTCCCAAGGGTCATCAAGGATGTCATGTTCAACAACTTGAAAAGCAGCACAGAGGTCAGGCAGGAAGAAGAAAGAGAGTCAAATGAGGGGAGATCACTTATCTTCCAAGGTTCTGTCCCATGCTGGGCTGTAGAGCAGTAGCTCCTGTTAAATTTTACATTTTAACTGAAAACCATTTTGTTCTGTCATATTTGTTCTGAATTTGAGAAAAGCAAGGGATGCAAAAGTGTTGTGAGAGTGTCAGCTGTGGCTGTGCTGTGATGTTACTTAAAATAAGAGTGATCATTTAGGTCAGCAGAACAAACAAGCAGTCTTGTAAAACAAACAAGGAGGTCTGTGACACTTAAAGGTCATGCAATAAATAAATTTATTAGTCTTTAAGTGCCACAGGACTCCTTGTTTGTTTTACTGAACTAGACTAACACAGCTGACCCTTTGTAAGGAGTCTTGTGGCACTTTTAAAGACTACCAGTAACAAATTCATTTATATTAATACCAACAATGCAAATTGCAATTAATCTTACAAGATACACCATATAAGATATCAAAGAAAAACTTTCAAAGGGGCAGCCATGTTAGTCTAGTTTAGTAAAACAAACAAGGAGTCCTGTAGCACTTAAAGACTAATGGAAAAGTTGTAACTTGCTAAGTGTTTCTTATTACAAAAGGTGATTTTTGCCTTCCCTCTGCTGCCCCTCATTCTAATAAGATGTTCCACACTGTTTGAATCTAAACAACTACTTTAATTTGCTGAAATAGTCTGACCTAATCCTATGACTTGCACTTCACTGCATTTATTTTCCTTCCATCCTGTAAGTTCTCCATCTTCAAGCATCTGATGAAGTGGGATTTCTCCCATGAAAGCTCATGAAATAAATAAATTTGTTAGTCTTTAAAAGTGCCACCAGACTCATTGTTTGAATTGCAAAGTGTGTTATTCTTTTGTATGTGTATGTATCATCTTTGCATTGTAAATTATGAATGTGTGATATTTCTGTATCTAAAACTTGTGCTATGCTACTGGGTGGTACCCACAGACAGATTGACGGTTCTTCGAGGGCAGTCAGCTATACAATGCACTGGGAAAAATAGGCTACCATTTATTTAAATATTTTGATGGTCTTTAAATATACAAAAATATTGGTGTCAGTTACAACACAATACAAAGGGTACATGTTCACTTTATTTTTATTACAGATATTTGTGATGTACAAAAGAAATAGTCTTTCAGTTCACCTCTTAGAAGTACTATAATGCAAGCTCTTTACTGTGAAAGGTGAACTTACAAATATAGAATTATGTTAAAAAACCTGCCATCAAAACAAATCAATCATTTGAGTTAACTGTGATTACTTGACAACCCTATTTTATAATAAACCTTTATTTTAGATACTAAAGGGTTGCATGGCATTGCGGTGTTTTGGGTAAGATCCAAAACAATATTGATCTAGGAATGAGGATGGCCCTTTAGGGATCAGAAGAACATTTGAAAGTAACTTATTTCTTTATTGGACCTACTTGCTGGCTGGGAGCCAGAAACTGAAATGCAATAAAGAGGGCTGTGTGATTTCTTTTTGGCCTTCTAGATAACCAGTGGAGGGGATCAGGAGCATAGTTTGTGACTGACTGGGGAATCTAACAGAAGTGTTGGCCACCAGTTTTGGGAGAATCTGCTTTCCTTTCTACAGCCTGCATTGATCTTGGCACTTCCAGTGTGAGCTACCCTAAGCACCTCTGGTCACATATTCCTCAGCTTTTTAGGGTTTCTGCTGCATCAGCCCAGAGCCAGAACAAAGAACAGAAATTGCATCCACAGAGTCCATGAAGTTGGCAGTTTTTGTCATGATTTGTATTACTCACTCGGCATCACCCATGTGCTCAGCACTGTTCAGAATACATCAGAAAACGGAGTCCTTCAGCAGAGCCTTAACACGGCATTTTGCCACCCAGGGCGCATTCCGATCCGAATGCGCCCCTTCCCATTAGCGGCGTTCAGAGCTGGCACTGCAAAGCTGCCCCTTTAATAGCAAAAAAAGCAAGGAGTCTTGTGGCACTTAACTAACAGATTTATTTATCGCATGAGCTTTTGTGGGAGAATATCCCACTTTGTCAGACACTTTGAGAACTTGCAGAATTGGATGAAAATAAATGCACAGGAGTGTAAGACATGGAATCAGGTCATACTGCAATAGCAAATCAGAGCATTTGTAAGGATTCAAACTCTAGGAAACAGCACACAGAGGGAGGTTGAAGTCAAATTACCTGTTATAATGTGAAATGAATCCATAGTCACGATTCAGCCCTGCTTTCACACAATTTAATTTGCATATTAGTTCGATTTCCACTGTTTCTCTTTGAAGTCTTGATGTCCCATTGATTTTCTTGATGACTATCGTTAACAAATCATTAATGGAGTGATTAGGAAGATGGAAGTGCTCAGCAACTGTTTGTTTTGTGTTGTGATTTCTGATGTCAGTTTTGTGTGCATTTACTCTTCTGTGTAGAGATTGTCCTGTTTGTCCAATATATAAGGCTTGGGGGCATTTCCGGCACATGATGGAATAAATCACATTAGTGGATGAGCAGGTGAAGGACCCTTTGATGGAGTAGCTGGCTTGATTAGGTCCTATGATGGTGTCTTTTGTGCAGATATGTAGACAGAGTTGGCAGTGTGGTTTGTTACAGGGAAATGTGCCTGCTTTAATGTTTCTGTTGTCAGGTCTGTAGTAGCTGGTGAGTATCTGCTTAAGGTTCAGGGGTTCTCTGTAGGCAAGGAGAGGTCTGTCCCCCAAGGCTAGAGAGAGTGAGGGGTCATCTTTTAAAATAGGCTGGAGGTCCTTAATGATCTGTTATAGAGATCTGACTTGAGGGCAATGTTCCCTCTAAGAGCTTCCGGAAGCTGAGCAGCTCCTGTTGCTCACTGTACGCCCCCCCCGGGCCCGATCCTGGCGGCCCCCCCCCTCCGCGGGCCCAATCCTGGCAGCCCCCCCCCGTGGGCCCGCTCTCCTGGGAACCCCCCCAGCCTGCCCAGCCCCTCCCTGCAATCCTACCCTGCATGGCCCTGCCACAGCTCCTGTGGCCAGAGAAGCACTAACGGAGCATGCTCAGACATTCTGGGCATGCTCCGTTAGAGCTTCTCTGGGCGGGAGATTTAATAACTCCCTGCCCCACAGTAGCTCTGAGCAGGGCCTCTGGCTGCTGGCCCTGTGCAGCCGGCAGTCTTCTCTGCGCAGGGGGGCTGTGCCAGGCTGCGTGGCCACGCGGCTGCACAGCTTAGAGGGAACATTGTGGTTGTATGTGGTGACCAGTGGCGTTCTATTGTTTTCTTTTTTGGGCCTTTCTTGTAGTAGTTGACTGCGGGATACCTGTCTGGCCCTGTCAATCTGTTTCTTTACTTGATCGGTATAGTTATCTACATCCCTCGAGCTTCCATCCTAAACACACCACACGATCCGTTGTCTATAGCCAAGCCCTAAGATATAACCACATTTGCTCTGATCCCTCAGACAGAGACAGAGATCTTTAGGATCTCTATCAAGCTTTCTTAAAACTACAGTACCTACCTGGAGAAGTAAAGAAACATGGTTTTTGAACATTAGGGGTTGGCAAGGTGACTTGAAAGCATCAGTTTCAGTCTCATTTAAAGTCAGTTGCTAGTCTATTATTTGTAGTATGGTAACACACCTAGAGCCCTGAGCAGGTGAAGTATAATCTCACAAGTCCTTGCAAATGAATTAATCCAAGCTTGGTGAACTGCAGAAAGTAAATAGCCTAAATGATAGAAAAATCTAGATTACTTTCTATAATTGTTTCAATTGTTGTATTTGAGTCTGAAACAAAGTAAGACTATACATTAGAATTTTAAACTTAACCAATGTCTCTTGAGTGACTTGACACAATGTCAGAACATGTCAGTATTAGAAGTGAGTGGGTCTAATATGTATTTAATTTTCTTTCTTTATGTAAGAATTAGATACAATGCTCCTGTCAGCTAATTTCTAAGTTATTGTCTGCAAAAAAAACCCTAGAGTTTTCAGGGGCCCAGGTAGCCCCTGGAATTATGCCTAAAGTTGCCCCATCCTCTCCTGTTCTCAAATGACACACTTGACCAGAGATTCCTTCGTGGACAGGCCTAGAAAGGTGCATATTCCCCTTGCCAGCAGGATGCCTTGAGAGATTGGTAATGAGATATGTATGAACCTTTCCTCTTGCTGTGTCTGTTCTAAGGAGCAGCCTCCTAAATCACTGGCCGAAATCACAGCAGCTGACCAGAGGCCAAATTAGTGTGACTTTGCTGGGTGCACAGTATGGCTCCACAGCCTAGAATGAGATTGTTTTGGTGTGTATTATAGCTGGTTCTAGAGAATGTGATATGGAGACTGTGCCTTTAAAGACTGAGGTTCCCAGACAGGCAGCCTGGGCTGGGGGCTGCAGAAGCTCAGCTGGCACTAGTCACAGACTAAAGCTGTGGGTGCCTGCCACCAGGTGGGATTCCCAGCCCCTGGCTCCCTGTATGATGCCTAGAGAGAGGCAGGCACTTTAGAATGGAAGTGGTAGAAGCCCACCTGCTGGAGGCAGAGCTGGTGGCTGAAGTTTGCCCATGGGGAATGGTTCAGCCCTGCCCTCCAGAGCCCACCTACATCCAGGTCTGATGGCAGCACCAATGCCCACTGGGATTCTCAGCTGTGAAACATCTCCAGGTGCTGGGCATCTGTGCCAGGTCAGTCCTTTCCAAGGAACAGAGCCAGAGCAGCAGGCAGTGCCTGGGTTTAACTTAGGGGAGGTGGCACAGTGCCCATCCAGGATGTGCAAGGCCCCAGCTCAATTCCCCCCAACCATTGCCTTCTGTGGATTAGGGACTGACACTGTGTCTCCATGCAGGGAGTGCTGTCTCATGGGCTTTCTCCTGTTTAGGTTGTTCACTGGTTATAAACAGTAACTCATTGGGCCAAAGAGCTAATTAAAATGATGCCACCTAGTACCCTCACCTGGGAGGCTGGAGATCTTCTTGTCCCCCTGTCACAGGAATGTTGAATCTCTGATATTTGGAGGAATAGCTGGCTGGGGGAGCCATGACTCACTGAAACTGAAGGGCTTGGCAACTTTAAGGGTAGAAACTTGAGTGCCTCCAGGACCTGTGGGCAGCTGACTGGAAAGGGGGTATGGTGAATGCCAGTGGGCCCTAAATGTGGGACTAAGTCACTGAAATGTTGTGAATTTCACCCAGAAATAGCAGAGATAGCTCAGAGGAGAGCTGGGCATGGGGAAGGGAGAGGACTTGCTCCAGCTGCCCCCTGTCCCACTCCAATCAGCCCTACCCAGGGAGCCTCCAGGGACTCAGCTGCACCCTCCAGCTTGTGCATGAAATTGCACCAACTCCACTGCCCTTGGAATTCCACCCTCTCCACCTCCACGCCCACTCCCCTGCAGGCAGGGCATCCCCTGCACACTCAGCACCCAGAGGGTGCACCTCCCCTCCAACTTTGGATAGGGGGCATTGGGGCCCTAGGGGTTATTGCAATCTCAGAGACACCACCAGAATTTTGCTAAGGAGGGGGCCTGGGTTACCTGCCTGGCTCAAGCCTTAGTGGCCGTGGCTCCCCCTGTGCCAAGTTACAATCCTACTCACTGAAATTTGTCCTTGCCACCCATCCATCACCAGTGACAGGCCACCAGGGGAACTTGGCTCCCGCCCTAGTGCCACTGCAGGTAAAGCAGTCAGGGGGCTGGGTGGAGTGGCGGTGTGTCTTGGCCTGTGCTCAGCCCAGTGGATGCAGCTGCAGAATGTGCCCTTAGTATTAGCACCTCAGATGTTCACAGCCAGACACAGCTGGCCATGCTACAAGGAGCTGCAGGGTGATCGGAGCCCATTGTAGCAGACCCCTGGAGTGCTTCTCTCACTCAGCCTGCAGCCTCCCACCACCTACCCGGCTGTTCCCAGGGCTAGCTCCCTGCCTCTGGGCTGCTGTGCTTTGCCTTGTCCAGTGCCTGGCTCCTACTGGCTGTGCATAACCACAAGAGCACCTTAGACAGCACCCCATCAGACTCTTCCCCACTCTCCCCACACCACCCACATCACTTGCCTCCACAGCCCCCACTCCTTCATTCCAGGATCCCCTCCCCACTCAAATCCTTGAACCCCAATCTCCTTTCTGGGCCATGCTCCACTCTGCCCCTTACTGGTGCAAGAACCACCTCCTCTGCAGCTCCTGCACATTCATTCCCAGATTCCAAGGGCAGAAGAGACCAATATGTGATCATTCAGTCTGACTTTCTGCTCATATTCCTATGGAGCAGCCTCCCACTATCTCTGCTCCATTGAGTCCTTGCATCAGTCCACTGTGGAAACATACTGGTCTTTCTTTCTTTGGTGTGTGGCATGGTGCAGCTTACTCAGCAGACACTCCTGTTGCACAGCACCCACTGCTGTTACATGGACATAGCAGAAAGACACCCATGTGATGAACTAAATCCCTGGGAGGCGCACCCAGGAGAGAGACATAGCTGCTCTTGCTAACAAGGGATGGCAGGAGGAAAGAGGGGGTGGAGAGAAAGGCAGGAGGGTAGAGGAGGCAGGGACAGATGTGTGGGTTGAAGTTGGCATAGGATAACCCGTGGGTCACTCTGTCCTCTTAGTGCACAGATGGCCCCAGGATTCCTCATACCCAACCCTGCCACCTTCATCAGTAACTATGTGGAAAGAAATAGGTCTTCAGTGACTCTCCTGGGGTCCTGGACCAGTCCCCTAAGGAAAGGGGTCCCATGCAGGTACCTCTGTCTCCTCCCTAGCTCCATCCAGCTGCTGCCCAGCCCAAAGACAGGGTCCTCCAGGGACCTCCCCCCACACACCAGTGCTGGAGGAGAGGATGCCCATTTCTGCCCAGTTGCTCGGGTGCTCCGTCCAGTGACAGTCCAGCCCAACAGACTGCACCCCAGCCTCCTCCACCCACTTGGTTTTATCCCAGTTCCCAGGACTCCTCAACTGCTGGCTCAGGGAGGTCGCCTAGGACAGGAAATGCCAGTGATGAGCTCTCCAAACAAAGCAGGTGGCTTGTGACCAGAGCAGGCCCTGGCCAGTTAAGCCAGCAGCCTGGGGAACAGGGAGTCAAAGCATTTACAGAATTTAACCATTGGGCAGGGTATATCTCCATATTTAGGGCCCGGGCTTCTTTTGCAGACAATTCTGGACCCTTGTTTCCTGCAGCCATTGCTGCCCTGCTCCCTCATGAACCCAGCCTCCCGGAGGGTGGATTTCCGCTATGGGGTGGTTAAAGAAACCCAGCCCCCAGCTTGTGCCAAGGGCTGGAGGACTCATTCAGGGGTTGTGAGCCCTGAGGAGTCAAAGTGCAGCAATGCCCAGAAAGATGCTTGGTGTCCAGGACTGGTTGCAGTTATTCTAGCTCAGTGCAGGAAGGTGCCTTCTTTAGTGGTTAGAACCAATGTTCCCTGTAAGCTGTGCCAGTGACCGGTGGCGCAGCTGCCTCCGCTCACTGGCGCAGCAAGCACTGACCCCAGCGCAGAGCTGGGGTTGGGGCTGGCGGGGAACAGAAGCGGGGAGCGGTGGGGGTCATGGCTGGCGGGGAGCAGAGGAGCCAGGGCCGGGGCTGGCGGGGAGCAGTGGGCAGCAGAAGCCGGGAGGAGAGGAGCCGGGGTTGGGGCTGGCAGGGAGCAGAAGCCGGGAGCGGCGGGGAGCAGCAGGCAACAGAAGCCGGGAGGAGAGGAGCCGAGGTTGGGGCTGGCGGGGAGCAGAAGCGGGGAGCGGAGGCGCTGGGTTGGGGGCTGGCGAGGAGCAGAAGAAGCGGGGAGCGGAGCTGGGTTGGGGGCTCCCGGGCTGGGAGCACATTAGAAGCCCAAGATAAGCTCATGGCACGCGGGGGGGGGGGGGGGGGGGGGGGGGGGGTTATGTGTAAGGAAAAATCTTGTTTCCCTTTCAAGTCGTTGCTGCCCCATAGGTCAGTGGTTCCCAACGTTTTCTCTGCCATGGCACTCCTTGCTACCTTTAATTCATTTGAGGCACACTGCCATGTAGTTTCCGAATGAAGCCATATATTTTCATGAGCCAATGAGCCAAACCAGAGCGCTCTGAGTAGTTTTTCAAAAAAATTTGTGACACACCTGTGTGCTGTGACACAGTGGTTGGGAAACAGTGGGCTAGGTAGACACAACACACACATTCCACCCAAGATGCAGAATAAACACAGAGAACTGTATAGAACCTTATGTTACTTTAGTAACACCCAGCATTTCTATAGCACTCTCCATCCCAGGATCTCTCAATGGCTCACTACACTAGTCAATTTTAAAAGGGATAGCTGTGTTAGTCTAGCCCAGTGAAAAAACAACAAGGAGTTGTGTGGCACTTTAAGACTAACAGATTTATTTTTTGCATGAGCTTTCGTGGGAGAAGATCCCACTTCCTCAGATGCTTTGAAGATGGGTGAACTTACAGAAAGGAATGAAACTAAATGCAAGGGGGTGTA
>ML681990.1:3398824-3426347 GCA_007922195.1 Podocnemis expansa | reverse complement strand
AGCCTCATAACAGGTTGGATGTTTCTCATCTAGACATGCTAATGCGCATCAAGTCATATCTAAGTGCTGGATTCAAGGCTGACCTAGACTCTGTATATGCATTCTGGAAATGTGACAAAGACAGGCGTCAAAAACTGAGGTGTAGAAGAGGCTTGATAGGCAGCATCATTGCTTCATATTTGTTTAATAAAAATGTTAAACTAAAATACTGTGGTTTTATTAATTTACTAAAGTTTGAACAAAAAGACATCTATACAATGTTCCCTCTCTAAGCTGGTGATGCAACTGAGCAACGGATGCACTTGGGGAGCTGATGGGCAGTGGCTCAGGGGCCTGGTCCGGGCCCCGGAACTTGCTCAGCTGCATCACCGGCTTAGAGGGAACATTGGTTAGAAGAATGGTCAAACACTCAGGACTCCTGGGTTCTACTCCCAGCTGTGCTCTACTATTTGCTTTGGGATCTTGGGCAACTTCCTTCCCAGTGCACAGTCCTGCATGTTGGGTGTGGGCTTCATTTCTATGTGTTTATTATTATTTGCATTGCAGTTATATTCGGGTGCCTAACTCCCCTGGGCTCATTTGACAACCCCCCCCCCAAAACTTTCACCAACTCCCTGAAAGAGCAGGAATGCCAGGCTATATGGCCAAGAGCCTCCTGACCCCCAACCCCCATTGTAGCATCCGCACAACTCTTGCCAGCTCGCCCACCATCCATGCCCCGGGTGGGAGCCTGTCCCTGGACCATGGCTGAGCCCTGCCTGGTGTGAGGCTCAGGCCCAGCACCATCCTGGCATGCTGCCATCTCCTCATGTGGCCCCCAGCTGGCACCTTAGGGTCTGTTCTGTAAGGCCTGAGGCCTTGTTCTTGAGCTAAGCAGGAGCAACCATAACAGCAGGGATAGCAGCCATAACCCAAGTAGCAGATGCTCACAACTCCAAATTCCTGAAACTATTTCAAAACAAAGTAATATCAGAAAGAAGGTGCTGCTGTCTTAATAGTACCTTCCACCACCAGATAAAGAAATAGATCTTAAGATACTTAAAAAAAAATGTTGATAGCATTCTGTCTGGAAAGGAATCACTTATCAACAGTTGTGGTTGTGAAATCTACACTTTGTATTGTTTTGTCTTTATGGTACCCACTTCTCTATTGTTATCTAAAATTGTCTGGTTCTTTGATTGTTTCTGTCTGTTGCATAAGTAAGTGTGCATTATTTAAGTCAATTAAGGTGGTGGGATATGACTGGTTAAAGGACTGTTTCATAATAGGCTAGGGCTATTGTTTTGTACTACTTTACTTTACAATGATTGGTTAAGGCAGCGGTTCTCAACCACTGTGTTGGGACACATTAGAGTGTCACCCCCACAGTGGTAAATGAGTCACAGAGAGCTAGGGGGTAGCTAGATTTGGCTTGGGGAGGTGGGTTGGTGTGTTCTGTGGGGTTGCAACACATTGCCAAGTGTGTCACAACCTGCAAAAGGTTGAAAGCCACTGGGTTACATTATAGCTAAGCAGGACCCAAGTTTTAACTAAACTGAGGTTCAAAAGGAAGTTCTTTGGAAGCCAGCTCCAGAACACAGAGCTGCCAGACCTCAACATCCTGGCAACCATACTGTACAAAAGCTGGAGTCCCCAGATGATCTAACACTGACTGGCCACCAGGAGAAGTTTGTCTGCCTCATTAGGAGTGGTGTACCCACCCTTTCCCAGTCCATATAGCGACCCTGGGTATAATTCTCTGCTGGTTGGCAGGATCTTTTACCAGTGTAAAAGCCTTACACAATAATATCCTTGTTCTCTATTTATTAACAGTTATCAAAACAGAATATACACACACACTGGGGATACAGTGCCCTTCAATTAACCAGGACTCCTGTGATCTGGGAATAGGTGACCCTGAGCCCCTAGATTGTGAACTGAGGTAGGTGTCATTCCCCCAGAGCCCTATGGACTGGGAAAGGGTGGGGTGCCTTATCTGGCTTATGCCTTGAGCCCTACAGATTTGGATAAAGGTGGGGTGCCCTAGTGTGCAGATAATGGTACTGGGCTTGAGCCAGTTTCATGCCCAGTCTCAGTGCCAGTCCCAGCAGACAGATGAGGAAAGGCCTGTCTTTACTTGGGCCCATCAGGGCATTCACAGCACCAGTCCCACCACATCCAGAGCTCACTTACCCCTAGGCTTTGAACCAATGCAGCAAACCAGTGAGTACAGGCAAAGCTCAGCCAACTCACCTGCAGACATGCTGAGCCCTGAGGCCTGGGCAGTGCACCAGACAGAGTGAGCAGGGAGACTTGGGAAGGTGGCCAGGCTTGTAATGCACCTGCCAAGCAAATAAAGCAACTCCGCCCACCCACCCTTGTGTGGGAAGGCAAAGCCACATGAAGAAGGCAGGGTGGAGTGACACAGACTAGTAAAATACACAGGCAGAAGGGATCAAAGACAGCAGAGATGAGGTTAAACCCAGGACAGGGCCTGTCAACAGCTCAGCAGCTCCTTGGAAAAGCCCAGCCCCAGAGCTGGGGGGCACAATAATTCAGCAAGGGCTGGGCCTGGCAGGGTGCAGTGGCTGCATGGCCAGAGAGCAGAAACGGCCTTTGGCTATTGGGGGCCCCAGACAAAGGCTCATTGTAGGGGGGGAGCCTATAGGCCCATGGGCCCTCTCCATGGTCCCAGCTCCCCCACCACCAGCCCGGCTCCTCCTCCTCCGGCTCTGGTCCGTGAACCGCTGCTCTAGCTGCCCATTACTGGCACCAGCTCCCTGCTGCCAGCCCCAGCCCCAGGGGTCAGCTCCTCCTGCTGCCAAATGAAGCAGACGTAGATTTTGGGGTAGGCAAAGCAGACAATGGGGTCCCTTTCTGTTCAGGCCCTAAGCATGCACCTGCTTCACCCACTCCAAAAGCCACCTCTGCCACAGAGAGCTGAGCTGGCTGAACAGTGGGTTACTTACCAGTAACCGTCCTTCTTCAAGATGGTCTACTCAGATTCATTCAGAAATAGGTGTCTCCATGCCGGAGCACCTGATTGGTCAGAACTTTTTGCCCTAGCCTGTTAGGAGAGGGCAGGCGGCCACCGCCCCCTACACCACCCCCTGGCTATATATGTGGCCGCCGCCTGACCCCTCCCCAGTTCATAGGAGTTGCCAACTCCAGATGCTGGGATGGGGGCAGGGATCTGAGTGAATCCGAGCGGTCCATCTCAAAGGATGGTTACTGGTAAGTAACCCACTGTTCTTCTTCAAGCGCTGCTCGGATACATTCAGAAATAGATGACTGCTAGCCATGCTGATGGATGGCAGGTAGAGTTGGCTCTTCTACCTTCAGCACATCTTATCTCCGACTTGGGTAGTTGTCCAACGAGCAAGGTCCTCAAGAGGTCTAAGGACTTGACCTAAGGACCATCATCCAGGCAAGGGTAGCCTGGGATTGGAGGACCTAACCCACTGGAGGGAAGTAGGCCCAGTTTGTCTGAGCACCAATTGTTGCACTTGTGCAGGAGGGCCTGAGGTCATCTTATGCATAAATGTGATACCAGTGCATTGTGGCTATAGTTGAGAAATGCAACTCTAGCTGCTCTGCCTAAGAGCGCATTGGCCGAGGCATGAGAGGGCCAGAAGATTTAGTGTTCTGGCAGTGACACATGTTGACGTACCTCCTATAAGGGAATTCGGAAGGCCCGTAGGGTTGTTGGCTTGGCAGCGGTGATTACTGACACTGCAATAAGTGGTGGAGGGAAGATAGACTGTGTTTCCCTTGGTCTGGCAGTGTGAAGCACCTGCGGGCCATGAGCCTGGTGGGTACATGAATCTGGCACACTCAGCGTCCCGTGGAATGGATGGATTACCAGGTGTGGGTAGACTCTAGGAGAGTTACTTTGTCCTAGATTGAAAAAGGTGGAATGCGAACAGCTGGAGGCGGCCGCTGAACTCATACATCACACTTAGAAGTGGAACATCCGGACTGACATGGGGAAAGGCAGGTGCCTGACCCACCCAATGGCCCTATACAAAACAGGCCAGGGAAAAAACTTCCTGTGAGCCTGACGAATATATCCCAGGCCTATGTGAGCACACTGATGACACTGTGACAGTCCCTATTGAGGAGGACTGTCAGTATCGATAACCTTGTGAAGACGCAAAGAAGTGGTATTATCATTATTCCCCCCCCCTTTTTTTTTTAATTCAGTGGCTAGCAATTGGCCGAAGGGGTATAGGAGGCGAGGAGCTGATTGCAATAAAGCGATGCCTAAGGGTAGGCTCCATGAGTGCGATAGTCCTGGGTGCCAGATCCCATGGCCTACAGGACTAGGCTCACATTGGCTTATGTGACCTCGTACCACCGGGAAGAGCCCAGCCTGGTATGGCACCGACCTTAAGCCTGGCGGTGCACAGAGGTGTGTGTCAGGATTGAGGCTCCCTGAGGGAAGGTCCCTAGGGAGAAATAGGATGTACAGGAGGAGGGAGCAGCGTCTTCCAAGGGAGTGAAATGAAGGTACGCCATCCCTAAAGGGCACATCCTGCCATCTCCTTTAAGACACTTCCGGTTTATCCAAAGTGTCTTCCACAAACGTGCTACCGTTATTATTAGATCTTACCCTGAAGAGTGAATACTATCAAGGGATGGGTTTGAGTGGGAGGGAACAGTCACGTTAGAGGTAGGGAGAGACAGGAGGGAGAGACTGGTAGGGAGAGACAGGTAGGGAGAGACTGGTCCTCTTCATCAAAGGAAAAAACCCTGTATACAGATGTTCATTTTTATGGCGCATTCCAGGTAGATGTGATCGACAGGCCCGGAGAGGGAAAGAAACCATTGTTCATTTGGGGAAACCCCTTTCCAGTATGGGGGAAGGTAGGCGAGAAATGAGGCGAAGGCCCATTTGCTGTAACCCTTCACCAAGTTGTTCACCAGGCTGTGAACCAGCTGGTAGGAGCAAGCGTTGGGGTTTCACCTCTGGCATGGAGACCGCGAGCGAGATGCCAAAGGTCTGCGTCCCTGAGCCAGGTTCCAGCCTGCATGTCTGGAACTTGGCAGGCGGAAGCAATATGCCTGCTCTATGGGCTTCAGAAAGAGTTGAAGTAGCCAGAGCTGGAAGCGTATATCTCAGGACCCTGGCGACAATCAGAGAGGGCTGGTTAGGGCGGCACATAAAAAGGGGGCGCCCTCTACGGGAAGGAAAAAAGGACCGACAAGGGGTTTTCCGACCATCTGGTTGGAGGGCAGAACAGTAGTGCTTTGTCCATGGGGAAGCGTGTGGGAGCAATGCTCACCGGTACGGGAATGGCCGCAGTAAACGGGAAGGTCCCGTTTAGTTCAGAGTGGGGATCAGTGGGGCGATACACTCTTCGATGTTTGGAGAGTGTTCCGTGAACCCTTATGTGTCCCGAAGGGTGAAGGAGTTGCCGCTCAAGGGAGCGGGGTTGTTGTGTACGAGTACCCTGGGAGTCAAAACCGTTTGCTAAGGGGTGCCCACGGGATTACTGACCGCAGATCTCCATTGTGACCATTATGGTGGTCAAGGGGGCTTGGATAATCGGAGGGTCGAGCCCCCTCAGGTGTTGGATGCATTAGGGTCAATAGTGGGAGTATGGATATGGGTCAAACCCTAATCCTACTCAAAGGAGGAGAGGTTACTTAACCTCTGAGCCACCCACCCTCACTTAGAGGGAGAGAAAGAGGGGGAGGAGAGGGATGTCTGTCAGCTTGGAGAATGGTCCCGAGGCAGAGGGCACTCCACAGTAGGGTTTGGATGGTTGACAGCAAGGCTGTGATTAAAATCAATACTGCTGATTGACTGGTCTGGTACCCTCCTCGGAGTTGCATGGGGGAGGGCCTTGCTGGGAAGGTCCTCCAGGTGGGTTTCGAACTGAAGTTGTGGAGGTGAGGATTAAGTCCTCACCAGTAACTATTGGGGGGGGGGCAGCCTACTATGGGGCCTATGGGGCCAGAGGACACGGAAGAGGCCCTGTCAGAAGAAGGCCGAGGTATTTTAATGCCCCCCGGGGGTCATGAATGGTACCCAAGATGGCCGAGGTCTCTGGTGGAAAGAGGGCATTGCCCCCAAAGGGAAGATTGAGGGCCACCTGCTGTGAGGCCAGGGGCACTCTGGCCTCCCGTAGCCAAACTGCGCAGCACAGGGTCACCGCTGAGGCCATAGTGCAGGCTGCCATATCCAACGCATCACAGGCTGACAAGAGGAGGTCCTGGGAGGCTATTCTACCCTCCTCCAGGAAGGCATCATTCTCTTCCCTGGCCTCTGGTGGCAGTAGATGTCTAAATTTGTTTATTGACTCCCACATGACCAAGATGTATCTGCTTGTTAGGGCCTGATTATTCACAATCTGCAACTAGAAGGCCAAGGAAAAGTATACTTTCTGTTCCAGTAACTCTGGGAGGGGATCACGGGGAGTCTGTCCCAGCCCTAAGGCTGCCTCCACCACAGCACGAGGTGGGACTGGGTGGTGGGTGAGTGAGGGGAACTCTGACCCCGGGACTCTGTACTTGAGTCCCGCCATATCTGAGACTGAGGAGATGGAACCTGGGTTTTGCCAGCGGGAGAAGGCCAGGTCCCAAATGCGAGGATGGAGGGGAACTGTGACCGGTTCCACCGAGGAGAACACCAGGCTGAATAAAGTGTAGGAGGGTGCCTCGGAGGATTGGACCTCCATCCCCCTGTGGGCTAAGACGCACTGCAGGAGATCAAAATGCACCAACAAATCACCTGTGTAAGAGGACAGCACTGGATTTAAGGCTCTCCCTGGTGCCGGGGGTGGTACTGGCATGGTCACAGAAGCCTCCTGTCGAGACTATTTGTGGGGGCGGTACCGGAATGGCGATGGCGCCGAAACCTGGTGCCGAGGCCGCTTAGAGCCCTTTGAAGCCCCTTCCCCCGGGCTGGAACAGCGGGAAGCATCTCAGGACCACAGGGCAGTACTGGAGATGGCAGGGTGATATGCTGCTGAGGGGGTGGCTCCACGGTACTGGGACCCAAGGGGGTGACGGGCTCTGGAGCTTTGGAGCCCAGGGCTGGTGGTGGGGAAGGGGAGCAGTGCCACGTGTGCTGTGCCCAGACCTTCAACATGAAGGCGGGCTTCGCCGTTCTAACCAGAGCTGGGGAGGGAGGTGTAGGCAGCAGGAGGAGCACCCTGGCAGCCTCCACTGCCTCCAGGGTCATTGGGATCGGCACTGACCCCGACCGGTCCCGGGGGGAGCCCTGTGTTGAAGACACTGGGCTATGTCGGCGTCACAGTGCTGGGGTTGACCGTGATCAGTCCCAGAAAGAGCCCTGTGTCGGAGACGCGGGGCTGTGATGGCGCTGTGGTACCAAGGTCGGTACCAAGCTTGTCCTGCAACCCCTGTCGGCACGTTGCCGGGCAGATTCCAGTGCCAAACTGGCACACAGTGCTGCAGGAGGTCCCAAAGCCTCAGGGGAGGAGTGCCGAGCCTGCTCGGAGGCCAGGGCATGGCACCTTTGCTCCCTGTCCTTGATTGTCCTTGGCTTGAAGGACAGACAGATGGAGCAAGCAGTGACCATGTGGCTTTCGCCCAGGCAGCGGAGACACTTCTCATGGGGATCGTCCCACATGTAGGCCTTGCCACATTTGGTACAGGGTTTGAACCCCGGCATGGCGGACGATGGAGTAGCACGATGTTCTGGCCCTGGAGGGGAGACCTTCTTCGGTCTACAAACAGGTGCACCCAGTCAGGTGAAAAGCTCATAAAGTGAACAAAGGACAGGCTGTTTGTGAAGTGCAAGGAGCAGGCAGTTCCACAACCAACACGAAGGTGGAAGAAATGAAACTGGGGAGGGGTTGGGCGGTGGCCACATATATAGCCACGGTGTGGCGCGGGGGGCGGTGGCTGCCTGCCCTCTCCTGACAGGCTAGGGCAAAAAGTTCTGACCCATCAGGCACTCCCTCACAGATTCACCTATTTCTGAATGTATCTGAGCAGCACTGGAAGAAGAATGTACACATCCAACAGCCGTCACTAGAGAAACCAGCTGAGTCCAGGCTTGTGGGCCAGGACCTGTCCCAGGAGTAGGGTTACCAGATACTAAAGCATGGGAAGGAGGACACGGAAGTACAAAAAGAAGGACATTGGAGGACATGGCGAAAGTGTAGCATTAATATAATCGTTATTACCATATTATGTCATGGAAAATGGGTAATGATTAATTAACGCATGGCAGCATGAAAAGAAGGGAGAACTAGTTGAACAACAGAAATATTCTTAGGTACATTAACTGTAAAAAGGATATATAATACAAAACTGTAACACAATAAAATGAGTATTGTTATGTATATACAATTTGTGTCAGCAGTGTCACGATAGCATTTAATTGACCAAATTATACCATTCAAAATGGTAAAGCCTACTCTTGATATTTATCAGCTGAAACTATCTTTGTCAATAGGCCATCACTGTCAAGAATACATGAATGAAATTCCTCACATTCATAGTATAAAGGACAACCCCCACCATGGCTTGTATAGTAGCTTATATAAGAGTTTAGCGCTTATCTACGTGATAGGTATTTCCATCATACTAGTATAACTAGAGCAGGATGGCTAAAGCACTGACAGTTATATTGGTATAAACACTCTGTGCTGAGACAGAATGAGTGGAGGTTTTTTGGGCTGTTTAAACTGCTACCAAAGCAACATAAGCTAGATCAGAAAAAAGCCACAACTCCTCCACCTGGGGAGTCACACTGATATAATAATTATGGCACCCTACATTTACACTCTTCTTCATACGGGTATCATTTCCCCACCCCACACAGACACCAAGCCTTTGTCTTGGAGGCGCTTTAGTTTTTGGGCACCTTAATACTGTGTAAGTGTATCCACACTGGGGGCTGTGTCAATAGAAAAATCACACCAGTAACTGCCATAGCCCAGGGCATATCTGCACTGCAATCCCGGGATGTGGCTGCAGTTTGGTTTCACAAACCCCCACCTATCTTTATCTTACTAGTTCAGGTATGTGCCACAGCAAAGAAGCCAGGGCAGCTGGCCAGCCTGATCACTCACAGGCTCACTGTTAGGGGCAGGGTCCAGAAAGGACCTGCTGTGGGACTCACACTGACGCTGGGTCAGAGCCTGGGGTCAGAGGCTAAATATGGCACCAGCCCCAGCAAGAGGGGGCATGTGCCACTCAGGCTGGAAGGAGCAGGGCCTCCCCAAGCTCCAGGAAAGGCAGGGATGGGTGGCTGGGCTCGCTCCCACGTGCCACAACCCCCTGAGCTGGCAGGGGAACACACCAGAACTCCTTGTTCCAGTGCACACTTTTATTTTCAGAGCGCCCGGCTGGAACACTCCCCTGGCATTCCAGGGCGTCTGGATGCCCGAATACTTTCAATGGTGTGAAAAAGCTCAACAAAATCAAACCTTTCAAACATGCCTGTCGGTTGGAGGACATGAGGGCAAAATGGAGGATGCCTGGTAACCCCACCTAGGTGTGCACAGTCTGAACAAAGGGCAGGAGAGGAAACAGACATGGGAAAAGCCTTTGCCAGGTCACCCTGCCAGTCAGCAACAGGTCGGTTCAGGTCCCAGCTCTCCTTACTCCCAGCCCTAGAATTGCCTGGCCTGGCAATGACTGTTTTCAGCTCCTAGGACCCCAGTACAGTGCCAGCTTCCCTGCTCCCAGCAAACCTGATTTCCTCAGCCCTAAAACTCCCCAACCAGAGCCAGTCCCTCCCCACTTGTTGCTCCACTGAAGATTGGGTGGGGGTGTCAGTTAAGTGTGTTTTTTCACAAAATGTCCCTGCTCTATGCAGGGGACTTTGATTTTTTTTGTTGAAAAAAACTAGTGTCAACAAAACCACAAGTTTTGGCTATGGGGCTGAGTTTGCTTGTGAAGTGGCACTGCAGGGCCTGGGGGAGTTTAGCTCTATTGCCTTAGTCTCCTATTTGGGGCAGGGTCCCTGCTGACTATCAGCTCCTCACTGCCACCCCCCATCAAGGAGGGAGACCATGAGGCACCCAGGGTGGGGCTACGGTTTTCTCATGGTGGTCACGGAAGGAATTTGGAATCAGGAATTTCCCTGAAGTCCCTGAAATGTTGGCATGGCAAAATCACATCTGACAGGCCCCCAAACAGAAAGGTATTGCGATCAGGCACAGGGGGTCACAGTACCACTCAGGTATGGCCTGTCCATCCGCTGTCTGCACCTACAGGGCAGGGGCTGGAGCTGGAACCAACCCCATGGGACAGGAGGCACAGCAGCGAGGTGAGTGCAGTGTGGGGCTCACTACCCTGACTTACCATTTCCCCTCTACCCCCGCCTTTGCAGTGACAGTTACTGAACACTGCACACTAAAACCACAGCCTTGCTTATGGGAGATGAATTCTGACCAGGCAGCTCCTATAAAGGCCAATTGGAGGGTGAACACCCAAATTACAGTTCCCATGAGGCACTGTAGCAGCTTTTCACAACGAAATTATTTTGGTTTTCACCAAAATGCCAACCTCTGCCATGCAACATTGCAATGAAAATGATTTAAAAAAAAAATTTAATTTTTTCTGTGGCCAAACCCCTCATTTTTCAACCAGCTCTAACAACCAGGCTATCTTGCAGAGTCACGAGGGGGTGACTGGAAACCCTCACCAGTTTCCAGCCTTAGGGCTTCAGGCTTCACATCCTGTTGCCTCATGTGGGAGGTGGGAGCCATGGGGGGGGGAGCTGTGAGGAAGTATTTTGGGGGTGGAGGGGGACTAGAGCTCTCCTGCTGCCTTACACCCAGGGGGTCTCTTCCAGCTGAGGGACAAGGCCCATGAGGTTGTTTACTGTAGAACAGGCTTTTGCATGAATAAAATCAGTCACCGTATCCAGAGGTTGGTGTATGGTTACCGTATAAATAAGGTCATGTGTTCTATTACACCACAGCCTGTATCCACCCAAAACACGCGTCTCAAACACACAGCCTGTGGGCTGCATGTTTCCCCTAAAATTATTTCCTGCGGCCCGCAATGACAATGTCATTACCGATATTTGCAATATTGTTGTATGAAAAGGTTTCAGTGGTGCGGCCCTCTGGCTAACATACTAGTCCCCTTGCAGCCCTCGTGGTGAT
Organism: Podocnemis expansa; assembly: GCA_007922195.1. Lineage (NCBI taxonomy): Eukaryota > Metazoa > Chordata > Testudines > Podocnemididae > Podocnemis > Podocnemis expansa. The sequence goes on along the minus strand of ML681990.1, from coordinate 3,415,272 downwards.
TTGAGTTTGAGACCCCTGACCTAGAAGCCAGCCTAGACTGTCTGTGGCCCCCGGGGAGCTGATTCCCATCCCAGCCCTACAGGTGGCAGAGAAGAGCAGTCGATTTCTGCGTTACCTGCTTCCCACCAGTTGAAGCAATGGCCCTAGCAACTGTGGCCATCTATAAGACCAGGGAGAGGAGGTTGGGTGAGGGAGGTCTCTGTGACTATGGGGCCTATTTCCAGTTCCTTGTTTGGTCACGTCTCTGGGCAGAGTCCGCTGGCTCATTCGACACCTTTTGGAAACAGTGGGTGCTATCCAAGACTCTCTGCCTGGTGTCCCCTTCTGAGTCCCTTGTTTTAAACCTCTGACCCTCACACCCATCCCTGTTTTTCATTAGTTGTCCCAAGACCTTACTTGAAGCTGGGTCTAGTGCCACCTCCCCATAGGCTGGGGAAGGGGTTTTAGAAATGAGCAGGCTAGTGCCCACTCATTTTCCCAGGCCTTCAGTAGGACCAGTTGGAGCAAGGGTGCTGTTAAGGAGCCCAGGCACAGCTCTGGGGTGCAGGCTGTACACCATCCAGCACTCTCAGCCCCTAGGATCAGCTCCCCCAACATTGACATGCCCCTATGGAGAAGCTTCTGCCCCCCTATCTCCAGGGGAACAACTGGGAATGGAGGGGTGGGCTGACCCTGCCCCATGCACACACACACAGCTGGGTAAGCCGATGCAGACTGGGGCCTGTGCTGGTCCGTGCTAAATTCTCAGCCCTGCACCTTGAGCCAGAAGCCAATGTTGTCCCCTATAGGATGGAGATGCTGTGCAGCAAAACCCGACAAACAGGACGGTGCTCGTTGCAAACCTGCGACCTCCTCGGGGTCTCGTTGCACCCTAAAGTGGGCAGACATGAGGCCCAGGGATATTTGGAAGGAATCTCAGGGATGTGTCCCCATGACTTGAGCAAGGCCCTAGGGAACTTGTTGGTGTGGGATGGACTGGGGTGTGGGAGGAGCCTGAACCTTGTGCATCTTCACTGGGCACCATGCTGACAGTGAGCCTTGCGCCCTGCACACCAGACAGCAGAGCTGGCCTGGCACAGAGGGCAGTGTTAGCGGACACACATGAGCATGCAGGGGGCTGTCAGGGAAGTTCTTCTACCATGCAGGACCCCTGGGGCATCAGGGAGCTTGGCCTGCAGAGGCAGGGCCCAGATCCCCAGCAGGGGGAGAGCAGCACCTCACTTTAGCAGCGAGATTCCCACAGGTCCTGCTGGAAGCCCTGTCGTCACAGTCCCAGGAAGCAGAGGTGGGAAAGTGTGTCTCACCAGCTGTGTAGGACTACCTGCCAGCCTGTATGGTTTTGCATTTGCCCAGCCTGGTGAGGGGGCTTCACTCAGCCATGGGAGAGTCAGGAGGACTAGACAGAGCTCTGCAGCAAAGGTTTGCATGGGGGGGTGGGGGTGGATGCATGGCTTAGGTCTGACCCAGCACCTGATCCCAGGACAATCCCACCTTCCCCTGTGAACTGGACTGGCCAGCACTCTGCTTTAAAAGCTGCTGTTGCAATGAAGGGCTAATTGACCAATGTCGCTGTGAGTCCCCCGCAGGAACAGAGCCCAGCACAGAACATAGAGGCTGCTCTTTGGCCGTCTGCAGTACAGCCTGCTCATCACGGCTGCCCCTTGCCCCATGCACCCGAGCAGCCATGCGCTGGGGGAGCTTGACCCTGTCCTGCACTCTGGGCTTGGCAGCGGGCTAAAACCAAAGCAAACCAGGGGTAAAGTCCAGTTATTCAGATCCATGAACCGAAGAAGAAAATCCTACACAACAGCTTGCAAGAGGGCCCTGCCCAGTGAACAGTCAAGTCTGTTTCCTTCCAGTCACTCAGCACAACTACTCAGGGCCTCCTTCTTTGGTGTCTCTTTCTATAATGGAATTCAAGGAGCAAAAGGCATCTTTACATCAGCACAAAGCATGGAATAGAAACACCACATTTATGTCATGCTCCACTAGCTGCCATCCAGACAGCAGTGTGTTTTTTGTGTCACCCCCAAACAGTTAGGCTATGTCTATACTGACAATTTACGTTGAATTAAGGAGATGTGATTTGAACTAAATTAGTCCCTGTCTACACTAAACTTTCATTGTCAAATTAAGAAAGTCCTTAATTCGACTTAATGAAAGCCTAATTTGAATGAATAAGAACTGCCTGTTAGTTTGAACTAAGCCTTAATCTGACTCCTTAGTTCAAGCTAAGGATGGTCTAGACCTGGATTAACCCTTAATTTTGACTTTATTAAGGTTGAATTAAGGGCAGGTAGGTCGAATTAACAAAGTAGACTAAGTCAACTTAACTTTAAGTCAACTTAGTCCACTTTGTTAATTCAACTCAATAAGGTTGAGTTTAGTTTGAATTAAAGTTGAATTTATTAGTTCAAATTAACAAATTCAACCTTTTTCTACTGTAGACATAGCCATTGTGTGTGACACACAGCTGGTACTGTGTTACAAATGCACTAGAGCAAATGTAACAGTGGTTATCACAGCCTACACATGGGGGATTTGCTCCAGGGCCTCCAGAGCTAAGAACAGGAGCTAACTCTCCCTTGGTCGGACTGTAACAGACAGTGGGGACCAGTGGGGATTATCAGTTGGTTATTCAAAGACAGACACATACATAAAATCAAGAGGAGTGTCTGTAATACAGAAAAACAAGAATAATTAACCACCCAAGAAGCTGATGGCAGACAATGTGATGTCGTTGAGTTGGGGTCCAGGAATTCCTCCCATCAGGAAGCTAGAATCTTCCCTAGCTGCTAGATAAGTGTTACTATTTAGGACCGGTTTCATTTGACAGCAGATACATTTAACAGTCCATCACCTTTGCTTGCCATCTCAAGAAAGCTCATTGAGGTTTCATTTGTAAGGCAGCTTTTCTCCAGTTTTATTGCCTCAAGTCACTCTGATATTCATCCCACTTGGGTCAGCAGCAGGGCTCAACTGACCCCAGATCCCCTATGCTATACACATGAGATTATGCCACTGGAGCTGAAGACAGAATTCCCCAGCAGGCAACTGCAGTAGATTTCTAGACTCCTAGACCAGCTCCTAGTGGAGAACAAAGACCCATGCTCAGCCAGTCTATGCATCAGCTGAGACAGCCAAAGGCCGAGGAACACATGGATGATCAGAAAAGTTTGTTTAATAGATGGAGCTCTTTCCTTTGAACTCCACCTGCCCTGTGCTCCCCCATTGCCCCTGTCATTAAAAATCCCCTGGCACTTTTCACAGGCCACCCTGATCACTCCATTCTGTCTTCCTAAATTCCCTTTACAGTTTCAGGTGTGCACATGACTCTTTCCAGCTTCCATCCTTCCATGCTTTTGTGGTGTGGCTGTGTGCTCTTACACAGCTGCTGTGCTCCACCCCAGAGCAAGTTGCATTTCGGTGCTTAGTAAGGCATCCTGTGCAGCACTGTTGTGTGGCTGTTAAATGTTTGTTGCATCTCACCCTAGAGCTGGCTGCATTTCAGTGGTGGGTAAAGCAGACTGTAAAGGAGAAAAGGTGCTGTATAAACATTGAGTATCAAATGTAACTTCCCAGACAATATTCCAGTTCCATTCACCACTCTCCTTGTTCCAGGAAAACTGTTACTGTCTGATGTCATTCTGGGTCAGGAGATGGAGAGCCTGGAACTACTGAGATCACTAGTGACTGCCCTGTTCTTTATAGTGTAATACAGGTGCACACTTGTGATGGGTCAAAATGGCCACCAGATGCCGCTGTTGTCCTGATGCTAAAACTGATCCCCCTCCACCCCCCTCCCTTAAAGGAGGCCACTGTACGTACCAGGGAATTTGGATTCACCAGCTGCAGCAGGGCCTGTGGAAGCGCAAAGAAGCCCTGCCTCAAATGTACAGGACGACACAGGAGTTTGAATCTTGCTATCTGACGTTAATAAAAACTCTGGGATGCTCAGATGCAAGTTGTACAGCAAAGTGCTCTACACATTTATTTACACTTCCCAAACCCCTGTAAAATAGTGTCCTAACCCTCATTTTACTGATGGGGAAACTGCCACACAAACAGGGGCATAACCTGTCACCGTTATGCCACAAGTCAAGGCCAGGCTTGGAACAGCAACCAAGAGGCCTGACTCCAAACAGGTACCTATCCAGCTGGAGTGCAAGCTTCCATTTCCCTGCTCTGAGCACCAGCCCCAATGCGGGGAACAAAGCTCAGCAGCCCTGACACCCAGTCACTGCTCTAACCACTGGACCTCTTTGCCTGTAAGTTAGACCTTGGGTTGAATTCTCCCAGCCATTGTCTCTATCATAAATAGCCCCTAGGCCTCTTGCTGGCAGCAGAGAACCTTGTTGGATGCTCTCTTTTTAAAGCTTTCCCAGCAGGACAAAGCCATGGTGTCACTATGGCTTCATCACAAGCCATGATACTGTGATTGCCTGGGCTAGTCAGAGAAACTCAGCCAGGGATTCCTGTGTCAAGCCCAGAATTTCTGGATGGGCCAGAGCATTTGTTTTAGGAAAAGATCCAGTCTTGAGCTGAAGACCCCAAGCGTTAGAGGAAAATTGGCCGCCCCTCCAGATATGTTTTACTTGTGGCTATTTGCCCTCACTTCAAAATTGTGCTTTATTTCTAGTCTTAATTTGTCTGCCTTCAGCTTCCATCACCGGGTCTCATTTGGCCATTGTCTGCTAGATAACAATCCTTCTGCTATCAGAAAGCCTCTCTCCCCTTGGCACTCAGACAGCTGATCTGGGCTACACAGTTGAGCCATGAAGGAAAAGCAGAAGGGGGTATGTGACCAAATGAAGACCTGGGGACAGAAGGGACAGATGTGGGAAGAGAGGAGGTGGCGCCAAGACAAGGTTGAGGCCTGGCCTATACTCAAAAGTTAGCTTGACCTAGCTCAGCGCTTGGGGGGGGGGGGAATTCACCCTTACTGCCATAGTTAAGCCAGCCTAGCTCCCAGCATTACTGTGGCTAAGCTAGTAGATAAATTCTTCAGTTGACCTCGCTGCTGTCACTCGGGGAGATGCATTACCACCACTGACATGACTGGAACGCTCCCTGCTGTTGCTGAAAGAAGCATCTACGTGCCCTACAGAGGTGGCAAAGTTGGAACTGTGTGGCTGCAGTGTGGTAGCACGGACGTGCCAAAGCCTTGAGAAGAGGAGACAACTGTTTCTTTCCAAACCAGGGCTGGCCCTATATAGCATAGTGTAGTGTCCTCCTGTCCTCTAGGGTGGGGCCAGCTTCTCCTTTCCTAATCATACACTCACAGACTAAAACCTAGGAGGGAAAACCAGGCAAAAAGCAGCACTTCTCACTGTGGCGCAGGAGGGGAAATGGAGTGGTACTGTTTGCCAATGCACTTTCAATTCTGGGAGGGAATGGGGTGACTCTCAGTCCCCCCTGCAGCATGCAGAAGACAGACAGAGCCCCTCCACCAGAACACCATTAGGTGGGAGGATGTTTGCTCTCAAAAAATTGTACAGGAGGGAATTTTATTTTGAAAGACTTTTGTGGCCAGTGGTGGTGGAGGTGGACCAGGGAAATGCAAAGGGCCTGCAGAGGGGGAACAAGCCGCTCAGGGCAGATTGTCTGTCCTAGCCACTACTAGCTCACTCCTTCAACCTCTCTTGGGCAATCTAGTAGATTGAACTTTGTTAGTTTGTCTCTGTGAGGCAGGTTTCCTGAATCATCTCATCGCACTCTTTTTGGAACCCTTTCCACCTGGACATCCACTTAGAAGTGTGAGCACCAGATCCAGGAATTGTCTCACCTATGCTACATATAAAAGTAATAGTAACCTACTGCTTTGTCAGCCCCATCGCATCAGCTGGTTTCCCTATGACCTCAAAATCCTTTTTTGAGTCATTACTCTGTGTAGTAGAGTCTTCATTCTAGATGAGGACCCACATTCTTTGTTTCTAGCTGGAGGCTAATAAACTGCAGAGGGTTCAGAGAAGAGCCACAAGACTGATTAGAAAATGTGCCTTATAGTAACAGATTTGAAGAGCTCCAAGAGAAAATTAAGGGATGACTTGGTTGCAGACAAAGGTGTAACACAATTCAATGGCTAGAAGTTGATGCTAGACAATTTTAGACTGGAAATAGACATAATTTCTTTAACACGGAGGATAATTAACCTCTGGAACAAGGGTCATGGTGGATTCTCCATCACTGGCAATTTTTGAATCAAGATTGGATGTTTTTTCCAAGATCTGCTCTAGGGATTACTTTGGGCTAGTTCTGTGTCCAGGTACAGAGGAAGGCTGACTAGATGATCATAATGGCTCGTTCAGGCCTTGCAGTCTCTGGATCTAGGAATGACCTTCTATTTATCTATACTAAACCATGTTATTCAGATGATTCCCAGCTAACCATGTGATCCCGACTGCTTTACATCACTGACCTGTCGATCTTTATTTACCACTCTTCCTACCTTTGTGTCATTTGCAAATTTTACCAGCAATCATTTTATATTTTCTTCCAGATCTGCGAGAAAGATACTGAAGAGTGTTGGACCAAGAACAGATTCCTGTGGGACCCATGAGGAACCACATCTATGGGATGTCAAGTCCTCATTTACAATTACTCTTTGAAATCTATCAATTAGCCAGTTTTGCATCCAGCTAATAGGGGCTGCATGAATTTCGTATAGTTCTGGTTTTAAAATCAGAATATTTTAGAGGACTAAAGCCTTACAGGAAGTCTAAATTGATGTCAACCTTGACTGGAATTATGCTGTGATCTTTTAATTCTTTACTGATTGCATTCGGTATTAGCCTGTGATGCACAGTACCCCATGCACACCCTTATAGTATGATCTACATATCATTCATGGTCACCTCGATATTGTGACTGTGTATCGTGAGCCGCAAAGTATGTTGCGTATGCTGACTTTGGAGTGCTCAGGACACACTGAATGTTATGGTGGTAGCATGTTTCCTACAATAGCATGCATATGTACAGATATGAAACTCTGCCATGTCTATCCCCAAATGTGTCTCTCACATAACTTGAATAGATGCAGGTAAACACAAAGCTGTGTTTCTTTGCCCTGCAGAGGCATGCATACAGGAAAAATGGACTGGCCTAAACACCTGTGAGCATCTTGGCTCAAGTGGAAGGAATCATGCTCATTGCCAGACAGAGGTGATCACCTGACCTCAGGGAGTTCAGGAAATATTAAAAGAAAGAGGAATCTTTGTTTGGGGCTCTTCCCTGGAATCCATCTTATAAGCAATATCAAAGATGGAGTCTATCCATGGGGGTGGGCAGGTAGGGTCCTGATTGTAAGCCTCACCGCAACCAGCTTGTATGGTAAACTAACATCATAGAGTGAAAGAGACTGGAATATTAATTTTAGTTTAGTATATAAGTTATTTTTAGTTAATTGTAATTAACTCCTTGACTTATTATTAATCCCTTGATTTATTAATAATCTGATTTAGATTCACATAAAATCTTGCTGTAGTCAATAAACTTATTTGTTTGTTTTATCTAAAGCACTGCATGGGGGTTGAGAATGTGCAGAGGCTCACTTGGGGTGAGGGAGCTGGTACAGCTCAATTTCCTTGATAAACTGACAGACAAATGTAAAAGAGTTTGCAGTGTCCAGCACTGAATCCTGCAAGATGGCAGTTCCTGGGGTAGCATCTGGAACTGGGGGTGTTTGCTAGGGGGTCTATGCTGGCTGCTGGTGAGAAGTGCTTCTTCATTAGATCAAGAACCAATTACACACAGGAGGCTGGGTGTGAGCTGACCCAGGAGTGGGAGTTCACACAGCAGAGCAGGTAAGTTGGGGCCCAGGAGTGAGAAAGTGGGGTGACAACTGCACAACAGTCCAAAGTGCAGGGGGAGCAGGAAGAATGTCACACAGACTTTCCATGATTTTCCCTGGGATCAATGTCAAGCTAACTGGTCTACAGTTACCAATTGCTCTAAATATTGACATAAAATTGGCTCTCTACCCACACAGCCCTCTAGAACTTTTCCAATTAAACATCAGAAACTTAGTGACCTTCCTTGGCCAATTCTTCTAAAACTCTTGGATGCAAGTTTTATCTGTAATTGTCTATCAAGAACCAGCTGATTGTAGCCACTGACACAGGCCAGCATCAAAATCCCAGCTCTGCTCTGTCTCTCAATATAATTTAAAATGCTGACACCCTGAAAGAAAGAAAGAAAGAAAGAAAGAAAGAAAGAAAGAAAGAAAAAGTGGGAGGAAAGGGATGGATGGAGCTCCTGGCTGGGAAGGGGGAAGAATGGGGGAATCTTGGCATGGGGGAAGAGGGGTCAATGGGGGGCACATACAGCCCCCCCAGGGAAGTGGGGGGGCTGAAGGGAGTCCCTTAAATGGAGGGGAAGAGGAGGGCACCACAAAGGAAGTTTGCAGAAACAGAGGGGTGTGAGAGCTACAACACGCACATCCCCCTAGTATCTAAAGAGTTACCCAAACATGGCATCACCAAGTTTTCCTCCAATGGGAAAGTAACCTGCAAGGCACCAACACCTGCTCCCACCCAGCAGAAGGGTAACAATACCTGCTAGGCCCGGCTCAGATTATGTCACTGAGGCTTCTCCTTCGGCCTTGGACTGACTGAGGCCTGGCATATAGTGTGTATTCCTCTGGCTTCCAGCCTCACTGTAACTACTACACCATGGAGGCTCCAAGGTATCTTCCAAGCTTCCCCACTTCTCTTGTGGGAATGACACTCTGTGCTGGGCTCAGGACATAGACCTATCAAAATGCTGGCCTGGAAGGGACTCAATCCAGCCTTCTGTGCTGAGACAGGACTAAGACCTGAACCAAACCAGCCAGACCATTCCTGACTGGTGTCTGCCCAATCTGTTCTTAGAAATCTCTAGTGACAGGGATTCCCCAACCTCCCTTGGACGCTTGTAGTCAGAGGGTGCTGCCTACTATATACCCTAAATCTTCCTTTGCTGAAAACTAAGACAATTACTTCTGAACCTATCCTTAGTGGACATGTAGATTGCCAAGAGCTGTAACTAGGGAGGGGCAACCAGGGCAAAGCCCCATGTGCGTATCAAGCAACTCCATTTCACTGCTCAATCTGAGGGCATGCTCCGTGCACTGCTTGCTTTTGGCACACCCCAGGTGCCAAAATACCTAGTTCTGGCACTGGAGATCACTGCCTCTTTAGGACAACCTTCTACATTCTTCAAATCTGTTATCAGGAAGAATCCCCAGCAGCCTTCTCCTTCCTAGGCTAAAACCCAATTCTTTCACCCTTCCCTCCTAGCCCAGAGGCATGCATCCCCTTCAGCCCTGCTCACTCCAACCCACCCTGGAGCGGAATCAGCCCCTGCTGTGTGTGGAATTAGAGCAAACTCAGTGGAACAAGAGTTGGCAGCAAGCTACTGACAGAGCCAGGTAAAGAAGCCAAGAACCCTGGATTCTAGACATTGATTTTAACCACTCCCCAAGCTGGAAACAGAACCAGGAGGCCACTGAGCCAGATTCATCAGTGCTGCTACAGTGGAGAAGCCAGTGCTACAAACCAGGATATGGCATCAGGCACCATCAATGTATCTCTCAGCCACCTAGCTGTGTGCTAGTTCCCCCAGCCCCTGCTTTCCCTTCCCACACAGAGCAGGGCCTCTGCTAATACCCAACCAGCCATCCTGATTCCCGTGTCCATTGCAAGGGAGAGATCTCTGCACACAGCTCAGGCTGCATTGGATCCCAAGGCCTTTTTAGCTGCCTGCAGGATCTGCCATGCTCCTGCCTCACAGGGCCTTTATTTGTGTTTTCCAGCTGATTCAGCAGCAATCTTGTCAACAAATGGGGGGGGAGGGTGCAGGGGCTTACAGAATTTCTCACCAGCATTTCCCCCAAGTGCCTGCAGGTGGTGCACAAAGACCCCATCAGCTGTAGAGTGGGAGGCACTGGGCATAGATAGGGTAGGGGTTTGAAAACAGACTAGGGACCTCCTTCCATTGCTTTTGTTCCTAAACTGTGGCCCGATACTGCACACAGTAGACTGTGCCACCCCTGCCAAGCACAGAATGAGGGACCTCTGCCATTCCCTGGAAAAGTTCCCCACCGTTGCCAGCAGGCATGGCAGGGGTAGGGGGTACTGCCTGGCTCCTGGGCTGCCAATGCCCCCAACCACTCTAGCCAGGCTCAGAGCCCCAGATAACTGCACCTGTGGGGGGCCCTGGAGCCTCTTACACAGCAATAGTGCCCCAAGGCTCACTGAGGATCAGGTCTGTGCTTTGCAAAATGACAGGCCCCTGTATCTGAGGGCATTGGCCTAGGTCCAATCCAGCCCCTGGTCAGAGAAGGGGAAATGGAGCCTGTGGCCTCCAGAGAACTAGTTCCCATCTAACCCAGGCCAGGAAGTACTCAGCTCCCCACCCTCTACCAGATGCACAGGTACCATGCCCCCCTTGCCCCTCCTTTGGGCTTGGGACCACATTGCCCTCCTTCTTCAGGCACCAGGACTGGGGGTGCAATGCTCCTCTCTGGCAGTCCTGAGGCTGGAAAAATGAGATCCCATCTGACTGCAACAAGTGAGATTAAGATGATTCCAGGGGCAGAGGGGGAAGCTGGGAGTGCCATGTGTTTTTGGGGCGCCTTGAACCACACAGTGCCTGAGACAGAGTCCTTCTAGCTCATGGCTGCATTCCCCAGCACCAGCCTACAGTGCAGTGGAGTGCTGGCTTGATGCACCTGCCTCCCCCATATAACGCTCAGCAATGCAGATCAGTTCTGGGGTACGTGCCAGCAGCAGCAGCCAACATATGCCACGGGGCCTGTGCCCCACCGCACTTGGGTAATACATTTACCATGCCCAGGAAAAACAGCCATAGCAGTCAGGAAGATACTCAGTGTCCAAACAGTTACAACATGCTGATATGTTTGTTAAAGCTGCTCACTGGCTTTTGGCAGTGTCCTTTGGAGAGGAGTGTCATTATCGTTAGGGGGCTGGTGCGCCAGGAGGTGCAAAAACACAGTGAGACCTGAAAGAGTGAGCTCATGGCCTGAAGAGACAGGACAGACCAAGAGGAGGAGAAAGGAACAACCATCTTCCTTATTAACACAGTTTGTGCACTATGGACCCAACCCTGCAAGGTGCTGTGCACACCAGCCCAAATCCAAAAAAGGCAGGTGGCTCATGCTTAACTTAAGCACGTGATTTCATCCCTTGGAAGTCAATGGGATAATTAATGTCCTTAAAGTTGTGCATTTAAGATCCTTGGCTGGATTGGGGCCAAGTGCTTGGACCTAGGCTCCACCTAATGGCACAAGCTGGGCAATTTCCTTAGTTACGGTTGGATTTCAATGAACTTGAAACTGTCTGACTCCATAGTAGCTGTAATTGTTTCCTGTCACTCCTGAGATCAGTGTCAATGACATGAAAGGGGAACATACAAATATCTCCATTTCTGGCTTGTCTGCTGTGTGTATTTGCATCGTTCACAGTCCACCCTTCCCTGCCAGTCCCTTCCACATGGGTGGGCAGGTGCCATGGTGCCAGAGGAATGATGGACAAAGGCACTGCAGGGAAAGGAGCACACCTGAAGTTCCTTTTAACTCAAACTTGGTTTCCAGATGCTGGTTTCTGAAACTGTCTGGTGGACAGTAAGATTCTGCAGGACTCCTCCTCAGGGCAGCCATCTCTGCCCTTCCACTGTCTCATTAGGGGCAGGGAGAAGGGGGAGATCCGGAGGGGTTTCTGAGTGCAGGAGGTTAACCCACTAGGTAGGAAACTGAGCAACTATTATGCTGCAGCCAACATGGGCATTATTCTGCTGCAGGAGAGGAACTGAACAGGCCAGAGGGCTCCATGCTGACCATTTTCAGCCTACCCATGCTAAAGGCCTGGGCAACCCTGTGATTCCTCCACGCCAGCTATGGAATCCCCTGGATCCAGGGCCTCCAAGCTGCCCCTGCAACTGCCCCAGCTGCAGAGGGCGCCCTGAATGGGCCAGGCTGCATTGCCCTGCCCATCGCCCAGGTGGGAGGCTGGCACTGGCAGGCGAGTGTTTAAAGCCCAGCTTGGGGAGGGCACTGCCTCTCCCTCAGCCCAAGAAACCACCCCACGGGGGGCTTTACTGCTGGCATGCGCTAGGCAGCAATGAGCACCCAGCCAGACACTCCAGTGACGGGCACCTTTGTCCTGGTGAGCCAGGAGCCCCTGGCTTGGGTGCACTGGGAGCCCTTTGTACAGGAGAGCAGGGCCCTGGCAAAGCCACGGGCACAAACAGCCCATTCCACCTTAAGGCAGCGCTAGCAGCACCTTAACTGGGGCTGCGAGAGCCGCAGGCCGGGGGAGGGGCGGGGGAGAAGGAAGCTGAGGCTCCGCCCCCGCTGTCAGAGCGCCCGGGCTGGCGCCTGCCCACTGCCAGCTGCACGTGGGATGGGAGGTGGCCGAACCCAGGGCAGACAGCCCCGCCCCTTAAAGGGCCAGCTGCTCCTTTCTCTCCGGTCCGATCATGTCACATGGCTCCGTGCCCATACGACCCCCCAGGGCGCCCACGGCTCTCCCTCCGGGCGGGCCCTTAGTGAGCACCCCTTACACCCCCAAATCTCCCCCTCCCCCCCTCAATTTCAAGTCCTGGGGAGAATACTTCTGGTGCCCAGTATTTACAATTGGGGGGCAGTAAGGGGGTATTGGGGGTGCTCACTAAATTGGTATAACACGGTTACTAGCTGACAACTGGGGGGGTTAGGAAATTCGGGGGTGTGGCAGGGGGTGTTAGGGAAATCCCTGCTGGTGCCCTGTCTATGGGGAGAGTCCTGTGTGGGGCTGGACCAGGTGTCCTGCTCTGCCTCATCACACCTGTGACCCCCACAGTCCCATCAGCCACCTGCATACGGGGGGAGTCCCTGGCCACCCTGAAATAGTACAGAGACTCCTAGGGGCTCTGACCCAGATCAGGGCTGCACCTTGATGAGTGCTGCACAGACAGAAAGACAGACTGCCCCAAACTGCCCCCACTCTAAATGGGCAAGGTAAGGTTACAGGTCCCATTTTACAGAGGGGGAACTATGCCACAGTGATGGGCCAGGACTTGCCTGCAGTCACCCAAGGAGTCTACAGCCAAGCCAGGAAATGAACCCAAATCTCCTGGGTCCCTAGCACAGCACCTTTTCACAAGAGCATCCTTCATCTGCCATCATGCCTGAGCTTTGCCTGTACATCTCACTGCCCCAATGCACAGATCCTGTGAGGCACAGTGCTCTCTCACTTCACCCCAGTGGGGCACGACTTTACACTCCTGACTGCCCTAGCTGGTGTTAGAGGGAAGAAGAAGAGACAGCCCAAGCTCTCCCCAGCCACTCTGCCTTTAGAGTGCTCAACCCACCCTGCTAGAGATCACTCTGGAGTGCTACCTCTCACATCCCACCATCCGCCAGCCTGAGACCTGGAGACAATCCATGATGTGGCACTGCTGCGCTCCATGTTTACATTGGTGGCAGTGAGCCCATCTTGTAGGCACAGCTGGGCTTCAGCTGATACTGAGGGTGGACAAGAAACCAGGTTGCCCACAGACCGCAGTTACACCCAATGGGCCACACTCAGCAGTGATTTATACTGGGGAATATGAGCAGATGTGGTGTGTGGGGAATCCTCTGCCTCATCCTCCCCACTCAAAGGGGGTGGAGGGCATTCTGTGGCCCCAGCCAAGCTCTTCCAAGTGGCACAGGCACAGCTCCAGGCAGGAGGAGCTGCTCCGTATCTTTTCAGTTTTGTAATTTTCAACTTTTTCTCAGCACCCCTCTCCACCTGCATTGTCACAGAGCTCCAGTGATGGGAAAATGGCTCCAACTTTGCAAGTCTGGAAAAACAGGATTTTTTTTTTCAATTCAAGATTTTTTTCTCCATTTTTCCTACCCAGCTCTGCAGCTCAGCAATCCAGCTGCCCCTAGTGGTTACAAAAACAAATTGCTCCAGCCTCACCACCTCTGCCAATGCCACTCCGACTTCCCTGACTGTGAGCCCATGGGTGGCCCCAAAAATTAGGCTCTTGGGCAAAGCATGCCAGCCATTTCCTTGGGGCCGTAGCATGGCCCCTGCTCACAGAAGCCTGTAATCTAGTGCAGGCACAGAGGGATATTTTTGAAGGGCTCAGCACCCATGGTAGAGGTGAGATTTTTCCAAAGAGCTCAGCACCCGCCATGCCACATGCATTGGGAAGCCTAGCGTGCCTTGTGGGCACTGATCACTTGCAGATTCTAACCTCACAGCCCATTAGTCACCAGTGAGAGCTCAAGCTGGCACTAGGACCATTGCACAGAAACAGCTTCATGCTGCTGCCAGCCGCAGTTTCCAAGTGACAGGCTCCCCACTCTGCTGTTAGCGCCCTGAGCCGTCCAGTCCCCCTTGCGAATGAGCTCATTGTTGATCTTGAGGAAGACAGCCTGACAGTTGGTACAAGCTCAGTAGTACCTGGCCCCAAGGTGTGACACCTCCACCAACCGTCCTTTTTGAGAGGGATCCGGATGCATCTGCAAACAAGAAAAGGAAAGAAGAACATAGGTGGGGGTGGCTAGCAGGGTAGAACAGAGCCAAGGCACAATAATGAGATGAGTAATGAGCCCTCTAGGGATCTCCACTGAGTGCAGCTCTGAAACCAGCCAGCAAAGGAGAATGGATGGAGGCTAGACAAGGCGGCTTGCAAGGAGTGGCTTTTATCTAAGCACTGACAGCTGAGTGGAAGAAGAAACAACAACTTCTACTAAACTGTGCAGTGGGAGAGAGAGTGGATATACAAGGATGAAAGAGGAGGAGAACATACATAAGCATATGAGAAGGGCCAGGCCACTGGGCCATCTAGCCCGTATCCTGTCTTCTGACAGTGGCCAATGCCAGGTGGTTCAGAGGAAATGACCAGAACAGGTTCTCATCAAGTGATGCATCATGTCAGCTATTCCCAGTCTCTGGCAAACAGCCATCCCTGCCTATCTTGGCTAATAGAGGAAACAGCTCTAACTTTCCGTATTCCTCAGTGTGGTCCGAGAGAAGTGGATTGTAGAACGTTGTGTTGAGTTGTCTATAAGCCTTTCAATCATAATCCGATTTATTCATGATGACGACAGCACCTCCTTTGTCAGCCTCCTTAATGATAATGTTGTCAGAGTTGTTTCTGAGGCTGTGGATGGCACTGTGTTCTGCATGACTGACACTGAGATGCAAGGGATGTTGTTTGTCTCTGATTTCAGCCTGTGCATGGTGGTGGCGACAATCTATGTAGAAGTCCAGCCTGTTCTTCTGACCATCAGGAGGAGTCCACACAGAATCTTTCTTCCTGAAGTGTTGTGACGAAGATAGCTGTAGGTTACAGCGTTGTTGGCAGCGTGGTGGAAATAGTCCTTGAATCAGGGGTGGTGAAAGCAGGCTTCCAGGTCACCGCAGAACTGTATCTTATGTGTGGGGGTGGTGAGGTAAAAAAAGAATCCCTGAGATAGCACAGATTCTTGTGTTGGACTAACTGTGTAGCAGGAAAGATTAACAATATTGCTGGGTGACTTGAGGGTGTCACTGTTGTTGCCCCTTGCAGTACATAGGCATTTAGATAGGTTAGTGTCTTTTTTCTTCAGTAGGGAAGCAAAGTGTGTGTTGTAGATGGCTGTTCTCTTTTTTGTGAAGTCCAGCCACATGGAGGTATGTGTTGTAGGATGGCTTTGTACAAGAGTTCCAGTATTGAGCGTTCATTTTTAATTTTCTTCTGTTTACTGATCAGGTAGTTTCTTAATTTCTTTGACGTGTGTGGCACAATCTCTCATTATGTCTACACTTAGAGCTGAATTTGAATTGATTGCCATCAATTCGAATTCTAATAAGTGCATGGACACACTGGCTTTCCTCAGTTCGAACAGAGGAACTTCTCAGTTTGAATTAATGAAAGCTGACTTCGAATTGGTCAAACCTCATTTGACTTCGAAGTCAGGGTCAATTCGAACTGAGTAGTTCGAATTGACCCAGTGTGGCCATGTCAATTCAAATTCACTGTTAGTTTGAATTAGCCACAGCTTGATTTTTCCCTACACAGTAGCGCCCCTTACCAAATTTGAACTTGCAAGTCCTGTTCATGGACATGCCAATTCGAATTGGATTTTCTAGTGTGGCCATGTCAATTCGAATGGACTGAATTCAAATTAATAATTATTAGTTCGAATTGACTAATTAGAATTCAGTAATTCGAACTGAAACTCCAAGGCTGTGTTCTCACACAGCCAGTTATTTCGATATGGTTGTTGCGAAACAACTTGTATCGAAATAACGCTCGTTGCGAAACAACTTATTTCGAATTAACAAAATGTTAATTCGAAATAAGGCAAAACCAGGTCATCGAAATAGCAAGTTCACACTGTGAACTTGCTATTTCGAAACCATGCCAGGGGGCTGCAGTCCCCTGGGGGTGAGCGGCTGCAGCCACTCACCCTGCAACCCCAGAAAGGGGGC
>ML681990.1:3388178-3398424 GCA_007922195.1 Podocnemis expansa | reverse complement strand
TGGGCTGCGCTGAACGCCACCGGTGCCTGCAGCTCCGCTCTGCAGGCGCTGGCCAAGGGACACCCCTCAGCACCCTGGCCAGGGTGCTGACGGGGACGCCGTGGACTGTTGTTTCAGAACAACTTGTTCCAAAACAACACGTTCCCACGGCGTTGTTTTGAAACAACCGTTGCGAAACAACGGTTGTTTCGCTCCCGCATGTGGTTTAAGTAGTTTCGCAACAACGGGGTTGTTTCGAAACAACGGGAATCGTTGTTTCGAAACAACCGTGCGTCGTGTGAACAGCCAAAATCTCATTTCGAAACAACCTCTGTTGTTTCGAAATAAGAGGGCTGTGAGAACACACCCCAAGTGTAGACATAGCCTCCTCTATGAACTTAACTTAATTCTTTTTTGAAACTCATTATAGTCTTGGCTTTCACAGCATTCTTTGGCAAGGAGTTCCACAGGTCTACTATACATTGTGTAAAGGAATTCCCTTTGATCATTTTATGCCTGCTGCCTATTAGGGACATACCCTGCTTTTGTGTTTTGATAAGGAGTAAACAACACTTCCTTATTTGCTTTTTCCACACCCAGCATGATTGCATAGATCTCTATCATATCCCTCCTTAGTTATTTCATTTCCAAGCTGAAATGTCCCAGTCTTATTAATGTCTTCTCATATGGAAGCTTTTCCATACCTCTAATAATTTTTCATTGCCCTTTTCTGTACCTTTTCCAATTCCAATATATCATTTTGGAGAGGGGCAACCAGAGCTATGTGCAATATTCAAGACGTGGCTGTACTATGGATTTATAAAAAGGGTAATATGATATTTTCTATTATTATCTATCCCTTTCTTAATGATTCCCAGCATTCTGTTAGCTTCTTTGACTGTTGCTGCACATGGAGTGGATGTTTCAGAGAACTAGCCACAATGATTCCAAGAGCTCTTTCTCCAGTGGTAACAGCTAGTTGAGACCCCATCATTTTATACATATAGTTGGGATTATGTTTTTCAAAGTACATTGCTTTGTATTTATCAACACTGAATTTCATCTGCCATTTTATTGCCTAGTCACTGAGTTTTGTCAGATCCCTTGTTAGATCTTCGCAATCTGCTTTGGATTTAACTATCTTGAGTAGTTTTGTATCATCCACAGATTTTGCCATCTCACTGTTTACTCCTTTTTCCAGATCATTTATGAAAATGTTAAACAGTCTTGATCCTAGTGCAGACACCTTGGGGAACACAACTATTCACCTCTCTCTGTTCTGAAAACTGACCATTTCTTTCTACCCTTTGTTTCCTACATTCTAACCAATAACTGATCTAGAAGAGGCACATAAAAACCTTTGGTGAGAAACCTTGTCAAAGACTTTCTGAAAATCTAAATGCACTACATCCACTGGATCACACCTGTGTGCATGCTCGTTGACTCCCTCAATGCATTCTAGTAGATTGGTGAGGCATAATTTCCCTTTACAAAAGCCAAGTTGACTCTTCCCCAACAAATTGTGTTCATCTATGCGTCTGAGAATTCTGTTCTTCACTATAGTTTCAAGCAATTTTCCTGGTACTGAAGTTAGGCTTACCGGCATGTCATTGCTGGATTGTCTCCGGAGCCTTTCTTAAAACACTGGCATCACATTAGCTATTCTCCAGCCATCTGGTACAGAAGCTGATTTAAACAATAGGTTACATATTCAAGTTAGTCGTTCTGCAATTTAACATTTGAATTCCTTCAGAACTCTGATGGATACCAGCTGGTCTTGGTGACTTATTACTGTTTAATTAATAGCAGATCTGCTCACCCCATCTCCAAAGGGATACATTGGAATTGGAAAAGGTACAGAAAAGAGCAACTAAAGTGAGTGTGGAAGACAAAGAAGGAGGGAGTCGGGGAAAGGAGATGAATGCCAGTCACTGATCTGCTGGGATATATATAGCCAGAGTCACCATCAGCAAGACCCTGCTGTGTTACTTGTATGCCAATGACCCCTGATGGCAAGGATGGAGGTGACCAGGTGAATTTCCCTGCGTGAAAATGAGTATCAGTGCTGAAGCCAGTGGGCTTAGCCAGCATCCATAGCTGTTACTATCTGTTGAAGAAGAAAGAATATCTAATAGAGCCCCGATGGGAGTCCTCTCCTGCCCCGCAACAAGGTCAACAGCCTTGTCACTTTGATCCTAGCTAATGTAACTCACTAGTCTTCCACAAGCAGCTTCAGATAATACAGCTTAGCTCTGTGCTTCACTGTCCTGCAGAAATGAGTCCCACAGATTAGTTGTATTTTGTGTCAAAAGATCATCATCTGTGAACACATTGCCTTTGGATGTCAGCTGTTGGTTCTTGTGTAAGGGGAAAGAAAGTCTCTCAACAAATATCACAAATTCCAGCAGGGGTCTGATTTTCTGCCTCTGGCATCATCACTTGTTAATCAGGATTCTCACCTCGGTATGTAACTGACACAGCTAATGAGACCAACTCCAGTTCATGCTCCCAAGGCTGGATCAGCTCCTTCCAGGTCAGTGGGAGAAACAACTTTCTTGGGTCAATAAAGGCAACGTATGTGACTCAAAACCTGCCCAAGCAGAGCTGGTGAATAATAGACAAGGCCATTCATTCTGCCTCCTTGCCAATCTCCTTGCAGCTGTCATTTGGGTAAGAGGTCGTAATATGCATCTTGTGAACTCTGCCCCTCACTTCCCTCACCTAACCAGGGCTTTGAAACAGCCAAATTAGTGGCCAGTCCTGAAGCCCAGTCCTTGGGCTGAGCAGCTGCTGGGGAGTGTTTGGTGCTCATGGAGGATGATGGATGGTTATTGATGCTAAGGGGAAGCCCACGTGCCGCACCAGCACAGTGTAATGCTCAGACTCCAGGACCTGCTTCCATGTGACCAAAGGTACAGGGCATGGAGTAACATAGGCAGCAAGGGCTTCTGCCAGCCATAGGTTGATTTAGTCAATCCTCTTCCAGGCAGCCTCTTTAGAGGTACAGGGCAGGTGCTATGTGATCACACACGTTCTGCTTCAGCACAGGCTGCAAGCAAGAGAGAGACCCTGGTGGAAGGGAGCTGACCCTCCTACCCAGAAAGTCTGTGCTGCTGTTGACTGATTGGCCTGGGCCAATGAGGGGGACCTTGTGAACTGTGCCAAGTGCCTGGGGGCTTGCTAAGGGCTTGGTCCAAAAAGACACAAAATGCTCAAACTGATACTACCTCTAGACACAAACTCATAGTCCCAGAGGACAAGGGCCAGAGAACATCCTCAAACCAGTGACCCTGGCCCACAGGCAAGAATCCCTTGAAAAAACAACAAGGAGTTGTGTGGCACTTTAAGACTGTTACTTTATGACCTGATCCTATGTTTTACACCCCCTTGCATTTAGTTTCATTCCTTTCTGTAAGTTCACCCATCTTCGAAGCATCTGAGGAAGTAGGATCTTCTCCCACAAAAGCTCATGCAAAAAATAAATCTGTTAGTCTTAAAGTGCCACACAACTCCTTGTTTTTTCACTGGACTAGACTAACACGGCTATCCCTTTTAAAATTGACAAGAATCCCTTGGCCTGATACAGGACATGGGAGAGTCTAGCTGGTACAATCTGAGAAGTACTAAGCTAGCAGGCCCCTCCTTCTCAGGAGCAGCTCCCCGGGGTCTCAGAACTGGCCCTGGCATCAGTCAGACCCAGCACCAGCAGCTGGGTTGCCTCAGCACCACAAAGTCCCATCAACCCACTGGTGTGAGACAACTCAGCCTGGCAGGAGGAGCAGCCCCCTCCACTGTTCCCTCTAAGCTGTGCGCATGGGCACGCGCGCACAGGTCATGAAACCTGCGCACACAACAAAATAAAGTGCACACAAAAAAATTCAATAGTCCTAATATTGGTGCTCACAAAGAAATGTTCTTGCGCACACAAAGAAATTGTTTGTGCACACAGTCTACAAGTAATTAGAGGGAACATTCCCCCTCCCACCTGGAAAAGGAGACCCTGACAGCTCAGCCAAGCATCAGCTTGGAGCCAGGGCAGGTGCTGGAATTACTCAGCTAGACTTTGGCTGATGAGGGGCAGCAGGGAGCTGTTGTCAAAGAGCCTCATTCTCGCCACAGTGAGGCCACTGGTCACTGCTCTGGTGAGGTAAAGAGGCATGCAAGTGGTTGGAGCAGCACCCTAAGAAAAGTCCCACAGGGGCCAGTCCTGGCGTACGGGCTCCCAGGCCTGATGACAGTGTGTCAGAGTGTGGAGTCCCTGCTTCCTGGAGCCCGGGGGGGGGGGCGATGAGCAGCAGAGTGTAAGTTAGAGCACCCACAAGGAAGCTCTCACTTGCATGTGGGGCTAGGCAGGACCATGCACAGTCCAAGGACACAACGGTGCAAAGGCAACTTAAAGCCAGCATTGCTTCATCTGTCTCTGGCTGGCCCTGGGCAGAGAAGTAGTGACAGCTTGACTCTTAGCACAAATTCAAACCCAGGCTACTGATGCTAACGCACTAGTGTTTGGAGTCCTGTTGAGATCCTGCTCATCAAGGAGACTCTGACAGCACATGGTGACTTGCTGCCCCTCCACGTCCCCAGTCATTTGAGCATTCCATCAGAAAGTCTGAGTGCTTAGTTGAAACGCCAAAGACTGGAACAAGGCTAAGAATTGCAGGTGATGGGACTGGTTCTTCCAGCTCCAAATTAGATCAGAACTGTGAGGACAGAAGCAGCAGCAAAGAAGAACAGTAATGGAAAGAAAATGACCCAAAGCCTCCTGAGGGCCAGGCAGCATATGGCCTGAGGTTTGGTCAGGTTCATTTTTGATCCTAGAGATGGTTTATCCAGCTTAGTGTCCAGCTGCCTGCAGACAGGGACTGGGAGCAGGAAGGGTGAGGACTGGATGGGGAATTACCAGCCAGAGACAGGAAGCCCAATCCTCCAGTCACCCCCACATCATGCACTCATTTACTCCCGTATACAGCAGGCACAGATTGGCCAGTCTGACTTCAAAGCGTTTTGCACCTGCTTTGCACTGGTAGGAATGATGATGGCACAAGGTGCTGGGCAGCAAGGAATCCAAAGGGATGGCCAGACTTGATCCTTTGATACGTGAGGAACTCGATTGCTTTATCAAAGCAAACCTGTGCTGAAAACAAGGGCACCTGTCTGGCCAGCAGCACCATGACTAGCAAGGAACTGGAAATCCAGACAATTGTGACTGGGTGGGACAGAAAGACCAGCAACGCAGCTGCCCTGTGTCTCAGCCTTTCACTGCTAGGTCACCAGCTCAGGTCACTTGTCAAATGGGGTGGGGCTCTGGGGCAGCTGCTCTCCCTTCTGAACAGGCAGGTGATCCATCCTGCACCAAACCATGGCCTCTGCTGGGAATTTCAGCAGAGAGAAGGGTAAGTGAAGCAGGGTTATTACCCTGCCCTCTGCCTTGCTGGGAGTGCTCCCTCCAAGTCAAGGTGCAGTGGGGAAGAGTGAGTATCTGCCAGCAGGGATGTATCTACAGATTTGGCCACCCAGGGCAAGCGCCTGGAAAAGTGCCCTCCCCTGACCCAGGCCCCATTCCGGCCCTGGGCCCAATCCAGTCCCAACTGCCTTCCAGCGGTGGCTGGGGACAGATCCAGACCCCTGCCATCTCACGTGCCAGCGGAAAGTTATTGGGGAAGTGTGGGTGCAGCTCTTGCCTGGAGGCTGCAGTGTGTCAGGCTGGGAGGTGGGAGGGCCACGCAGCGAGGGGAGCATGGCTGGCCACAGTCACTGTGCCTTGCTCAGCATACTGGGCTTTTGTGCTGGCCTCGTGGCTTGTTCTGCCGCACACCTCTGAGCTGCAGTGAGCTGGCCCATGGTAGAGGGTGAGCCCCGAGGGCTACTTGCCACAGCCGGGCGCTGGGCTACTGGCCGCAGCTGGGTACTGGGCTGCTGCATTGGGACTTGCGGAGGATGCTGCTTCAGCCCTGGGAGCCTGCCAGGCCTCAGAGTGACACGCCACTGGCCAGCAACTTTCTCTTGGTCAGAGGGGTCATGATGCTGAGCCAGGTGCAGCGGCTGCAGCCAGCCATGCCCTCCTCACTGTGCAGCCCCGCTGGCCTCCAGCCAGACACACAGTGCACCGCTCTCACCAGCCCCAGGGCTGCCCCGAATCTGGAACTGCTGGCAGCTCCTGGCACCCCACTGCTCTGGCTGCCGGGCTCCCACCTGCTCATCTGCCGCAGCACCTCGTGGTGGCTAGGGATGGATCCTGTTCCTCACTGCTCTAATTGCCACCACAAGGCAATGGGGAGTCACAGCTGCTGCGTGGAGCCAGATACGTCCCGGCACCCTCCAAAATTCAGCACCTGGGGCTTTGCCCCACTTGCCCCAGCCTAGTTATAGCCCTGGCTGCCAGTCATGGAAATGAGGGACTTGCTCCCTCAGCCTGGTAATCAAAGAGAAGAGAAGAGAAAGTCAAGACATCAATCTCTTGAGCTTCCTGATGCAGCTGCCTGGCTCAGCCCAGATGCCTCATGGGGAGCCTGCTAGCAGAAGGTAGGGCCCTTCAAGGCAACGTTGGCTGAATTTCATCACTCTGACTGACTGTACCGTGTGGTGGCTGTATGGTTGAATGATGCAATGGCCACTCAGTGCATTAAATGTTCAGACTAACAATTATGGGTTCGTTTCTTTTGCAAGTGAGTGACTCTTCACTTGTTGGGCAATAGCTAGCTATGAGGTGACGTCATCTGTGTTCTTCATCCTCAGCTCCTCTGTTAGGCATCTGCTTCTCATCCTCAGCTTCTCTGTAAGGTAAGTCCTCAAGGTGTGAGCTACTGGGCATGGCCACGTAGGGCTATACGGACCATTGCTTGGATGGGGAAGCTCCAGCACTGAACTGAGCAATGCATGTAGGCTGGCTGCCTGAGGTCAGGTGAAATGTGAACAGTGAGGTCTGCATAACCCTGGCCTCTGGACACATACAATAAAGATCTCTTTCCTGCAACTTGGCAAGCTACATTCCTTCTAGCTAAGGAAGCAGCCTGGCCTGTTGGTAATCCCACAGCTTGTTTTTCAAGCAGTGAGCCATAAGCTCTGTTGTTCCAGTCAAATTCCATGGTGGGCCATTACATTCTTCCCTCCTATGTTCCCCTGGCAGCTTAATCCGGTCTGCACATCCTTCCTTAAGATGCTGTGCTACTGTTGAACAGCTGGTGTTCCACCTGCACTTCACCAGCAGAGATGGGGACTGCTAAGTGCAAAATCAGCACTGGTGCAAGGATGGTAGCACTTCATCCTTGGGTAGGGTTACGAGATACCAAAGCATGGAAATGAGGACAGGGAAGTACGAAAAGGAGGACACATGGAGAAAATGTAGTATCAATGTAATTTTATTCTGTTTTTGGGGGCCCTGGATCACTTCCCCCTAAAAATAGGGTGTTCTGAGGCTTTGCAGCATACTTTAACCCTTGTAAGTAAAAAGCCAGACAAAAATCATGTATGTTTAAAATGCCTGCCGGATGGAGGACATGAAGTTAAAAAGGAGGACATGTCCCTCTTTTGCCTGACATCTGGTAACCCTATCCTTGGGCCACAAAGAGCTCTGCCTGAAATGAGCTATGGGTAGGGTTATGGGACATCAAAGCATGGAAAGTAGGACAGGGAAAGTATGAAAAGGAAGACACTGGAGGACAGATGGAGAAAATGTAGTATTAATGTAATATTCTGTTTTTATGGGGCCCTGGAATGCTTCCCCCTAAAAATAGGGTGTTCTGGGGTGTTCCACCATACTTTAACCCCTGTAAGTAAAATGCCAGACAAAATAATGTATTTTTAAAATGCCTGCCAGATGGAGGACATGTCCTCCTTCTGCCTGACATCTGGTAACCCTAGCTATGGGAGATATGGGGCTGAATCCATCCATTTCCGTCAATGCCACTCCTTCAACTGTAGCATTTCTGCACCAACTGAGGAGCTGGCCTGTGGTTATTACTCCAGTTCCTCTCACAGCCTATGACAGCACCACTGCCCAGTCTACCTAAGGCCAAGACGTGCAAGCGAGCCAACATCCATCACTGCTGCTCATTACAGAGACTTGAGGGGAAGTCTGTGATGAGGATGAATGGTTCACGCCCTGGTTTGACTGTTATGCCCAAACGCCCATCCCACAGAGTGCCAAGGGTACCTACACAGGGAGTGTCTCCAGTCAGACACATGCAGAGGCAAAAGCAAGGTAAGAACTATCCAGTGATAGAAACCCAGGACTGGAAGAGACCTTGAGTTTTCTGTCCAAGTAAACCAGACCATCCCTGACAGGTATCTCATAGTCTTTAAGGTCAGAAGGACCAATTTGATCATCTAGTCTGACCTTCTCCACAGCGCAGGCCACAAAATCTTACCCATCCACTCCTGTAATAAACCTCCAACCTGTGACTGGGTTATTAAAACCCTTAGATCATGATCTGAAGAC
The DNA here is from genome assembly GCA_007922195.1 of Podocnemis expansa. Taxonomy (NCBI): domain Eukaryota; kingdom Metazoa; phylum Chordata; order Testudines; family Podocnemididae; genus Podocnemis; species Podocnemis expansa. The sequence goes on along the minus strand of ML681990.1, from coordinate 3,390,008 downwards.
TTTAAAGTATAGAGAAACCACTAGCAAGTGAGCCATGCCCCATGGTGTAGAGAAAGGTGAAAAAAAACCCCAAAGCCCTGCCAAGCTGCTCTGGGAAAATATTCCTTCCCAAAGCCAAATATCGCTATTAGTTAAAACCCTGAGCATGTGAGCAAGTCTCACCAGCCAGGCACCCAAGAAAGAACTCTCTGTATTAACTCAGATCCCACCCATCTAATGTCCCTTCTCAGGTCACTGGCATATCTATGACTAGTAGTCAAAAAATCAGTCAATTGCCAAACTAGGCCATTCCCTCATACCATCCCCTCCATAAATTTATCAAGCTCAGTTTTGAAGCCATCTATTTTTTACCCCCACAGCTCCCCTTGGAAGGCTATTCCAGAACTTTACTCCTCTGATGGTTAGAAACTTGCATCTAATTTCAAGCCTAACTTTCCCGATGGACAGTTTATATATCCATTTGTTCTTGTGTCCACATTGGTGCTGTACTCAAATAATTCCTTTCCCTCCCTGGTATTTATTCCTCTGATGTTTTTATAGAGAGCAATCATATCTCTCATCACCTTCTTTTGGAGACTAAACAAATCAAGCTCTTTAAGTCTCCTCTCATAAGGCAGGTATCCCATTCCACAGATCATCCTTGCAGCCCTTCTCTGCACCTGTTGCAGTTTGAATTCATCCTTTTTAAACACGGGAGCCAGAACTGTACACAACAGTCCAGATGAAGGCTCACCAGCACCCTGCATCACAGTATTAACACTTCCCTATCTCCACTGGAAATATTTTGCCTGATGCATCCTAGGACCACATTAGCTTTTTCCACCCCATTGGCGACTCAGACATCCTGTGATCCTGTGTCTGTCCAACCTCTTCTTCAAAACCACCAAGTACAGGATTCCACCACTTCCTTTGTTACCCTATCCCAGTGTCCTGGGAGACAGTCCAGTGCCATAGCAACATAGCCAGTTACAACTGGGAATAACTGGACCTAGCTGAGACACTAACTGACACTCGGACAGATGACATTCTTCCTTACTTTCAAGAACAGAAATTGCTTTTCTTTGCAGCCAGGTACTCTGATGAGCTGACATAATCCACTAGCATCCGGAGGAAACAGCCAGAGGGGAGCAAGACTGATTCAGAGCCAAATGATTGTAATAAGCCGGCACAAATTATTGCTGAATCCCACTGCATTGCCATCAGAAAATCACTCTGAACTACGAACAGTGACAAGCTGGGAACTGTTGATGTTTTATGTTACTTGGATTTCAATGCATGCTCTTTGGTGCAAGGACAGGGCCATCCTCTGTGTCTGCTCAGGGCCCGTGCAGCAGGCATGTAGCTATAAGAGAATAAAAATGATCATTAATGTTCACAATGTTTCTCCATGCTTCTTTGTGGCAAGGCCTGGCTCTTGCTGGCCACTTGGATACTGCCTAGCACAAGGGGCCCATGATCTCAGTCAGGGCTTTTAGGTATTAACCATGATAGAACAATGACAGTGTTGTGGCAGGCATTCTCAGATGGTGCTGCTACACATAATTGCACAAGAGTTTTTCCACAGTGTGTGAGCAAATGTTTAGGCATTGGAGAAATGCTGTTTCGTTATGCACTGCTTCCAACCTTGGTGATTTTTCACTGACTGGCTACTTTTCAAAGGTCTTGGAAACAAAAAAATACCTTCAAGTAGCCACAGGTGACTTTAGGGCTACAAATGATGACTTGTGATGAAACATGGACCAATTAGTTCTTGTTACCAGTGGCCTTTCAGATAAGCAGCCACTGAGGAGCTTGTACAACTGGGGAAGGAGGCAGTCAATGGGGAGGTGT
>ML681990.1:3346812-3388168 GCA_007922195.1 Podocnemis expansa | reverse complement strand
TGAGGAGCTTGTACAACTGGGGAAGGAGGCAGTCAATGGGGAGGTGTGGGCAGGGTATAAACCCAGAAGCAATGACACACATGGGAACAGCAGCTACAGTTGTAACATCTCCTTGCCCCTGTAATATTCAGCCAGCAGCGGTGCTTTTTCTACCCTCTTCCCCCAGAGCTATTGCTATAGCTGCTCTGTGGCCTCCCCTCTCCTTGGTGTGGTGTAGCGATGATGAGAGAAGAGGCATAGCCCCTAGTGGCACCTCCTCCCCTGCAATACCCAAGCCATTGCTCCAACGGCTGTGTCCGGTATTGTTGGGCAATCAGGGGCAGAAGTCATGCCCAAACAGAGAGTCCCATTTCGCAAAGTCAATGGCGTGGGTTGTGCAGTGAGTGTGCACAGTTTCAGAAGGCAGAGCTGGGGGGTGAGTGGCCTACCCACAGCCATGGCCACAACTTCTATGCTGTCAATGAGTGTAAAAAGGTGGAGGTGGAGGTAGAGGGGACCCTGATGTTCTGTGAACCTGGGGCAGAAACTGCTGAGCCAGATAGGCAGCAGGGAGAGAGTGGTGAGGGGGGATAGGGATGGTGCAGCTTCTGTGTATATAACTCCCTGCCGCTATATGTACCACTGAAGGGGATTCTTGATCTAGGAGTAAGGGAGAGTGTTACTGCTGTATGCAAGGTGGCAGAGAGCAGTGTTGACATCCGCAGTGAGTTTACGACTACTGTTTGCATGAGACTGCTGAAAGCTTGTGCTTTTGTTTGAGAGCCCTGTGAGAGCCCTGGGGAAGACAGTAACATTTGTTCTCTACTTTCTTCTCTAGATTTGTAGGGAATTCATGGAAGAGACAGCATCTCAGGAAGCAGGCCTCAGTGAGTGGGCTGCAATTTCTGAGAGAGGACTGGGAGTGCCTGCTTGCTGTTTGTGACCATCACTGTCCCAGGACTGGTACATGAGTAACTAAAGCAAACTACACTTTGAACTCCACATCACTAACTTGTCCTCCATCAGGAAACCAACCTGCAAGGCCCCAGATCTCTGCCACAATCCGCAGAGGGACGGCACTGCTGTTGCAAGAGGCAGTAACAATAAATGTGTTTTGTTAGCCTCAGTGCGATTCACGGCGATGAGGGAAATGGCAGAGGGAAGGATCCCTGCCCTCATCAGAAGGTGACGTGACCTTTCTAAGACTGTCTGCACAGCAGGGTTTGCCCCAATTGCAGCTGATTTGATGCTGCCATTAGTACCTACCTGAAAGACCATGCTGGTGCAAGTCATGAGCAGTTTGGTCTGTCTGTGCTAGGATTCACACAGGGCCAGCCGGGCAATGGCTGAGGTCAGGCCAATTCCTAGTGCAGATGAGAAACTGGAGTTAGCTGGGCTTTTCTACACAAGGGAAATATGATGTGTTAAACACCATGTGGTTCCTCCAGTACTTGATACAGCTCGCGTTAGGTCTGCTGCCTCTAAGGTGTTAAAAACCAGGACACTGGGATACCCCTGAGCCCATCAAACCTGCCCTGAGAGCACTTTGACAGATTTCCTGGGTCATCTCCCTCATGAAAGATCTGAGCCTGGGAAATCCTGGGTAGGTGGCAGTGCTGCCTGGCATCCACACATACACATGCTCCGAGTGGTGTTGTCTGCCCTCCGGGCTCTGGTTTCTATCAGTGCTGGTCAAACCCACCATGCCATCACCTCCTGGATTTTCAGAGTTCCCGCATGACCTTTTGCAGAACGCTCAGCCAAGCCCGGCTTGGAGACTGGTACTGGGGGACTTTTGGCTGCCCCCCCCCCAGGGATTTATGGGCGTATGGTCTCTTCTTCCATAGCTCCACAGTGGGCACTGAGGTATTGTCCAGAATGTCCCACTTCTGGGCACCGTGTCAGGAGGTGTGGGATCAATACCTAGTGAGCCATGTGACTGCAACAGTGTGTGCAGCCCGCAGCCTGGCTGGTGGGTGGCTAGCGCTGTTGGCCTGAGGAGATCTGGCCAGTTCAGCCCATGCCCCCAGCAATTCTGTTCTCTAGTGCAGACACAGACTGGATGCTTCACTGCACAGGCAATAGGCCAGGGACCCTTTCCCCTCCAGGCCACTGCTTTGCATCTCACCACTCAAGGGCAGCTCCTACTCCATTGTTACGATGGCACCAGAGCCGTGGAGGTGGTGGGACGGGGGCGAGATTAGGCTAGCAAGGTGTGGGGGCACCACTGATCAGCTGGCTTGGCCCAGGCCAGGGTACCTGACCCCCAGAGGTGCCTCCCTCTCCCAGAGTCCTAGCCAAGGTTGAAACACACCCACAAGGTCATGCTTGGGCGGGGAGCTTCAGCAGCCATTGTGTGTGCTGGGCCAGCAGGGAGAGGAGAAACAGAGGATTTCAGTCCTCAGGTGGGATTTCCAGCACAGTGTTGCCCCATCCCTCTGAACCCACCCTGTCCTTGCACCCTGTTATGTTGGCTGCTCTACTCATTTGCTCTCCATGTTTTCATCTACTGCTGGTGGAGGTGCTTGTTTGTTTTTGTTTTATTGTCCTGGACCCCTTGCCCCAGTCTAACACTCACTTCATTGCAATGGGAACTGGGTGCCTGAACCCCTTAGGGAGCCTTGAAAATCTCCACCCGAAAATGCGGAGAGAGCAAGAAGCCTCTGCTGAATGGGGCTGTATGATTCCTTCCCCCCGCCCCCTCCTTGCAGGCCCGGCTGAGTGAGAGCTGGTTCCTGGCACAAGGCTGCAGTACTTAAATAACCAAGTTAACCAGCAGATCGGACTTTAAATGTGGGTCATTTTTTCCTCCCCCACTCTCCTCACAAGTCTCCCTCCTTTGGTGGGAGGAGGTCTGTCCAGTACTGCCCAGATACACCCCACCTTGCACACACTCTTCCAAAACACAGCGTTCTCTGTGTAAACAGACAGACTGGGCACGTTCAGCCTTCCCAGCCCCCAACAGGCCTTGCAAACAGCTCATAGGGTTCCTTCCCTCTGTGTAATGCCCCCCCCGCCAACCCCCCCCCCGAATCCGACAGTCTCTATGCTGAGGAATGTGTTCAGGAAAATTAGCTTCCTCCGCCCACCCTGAAAGGACGAGGGGACGTTAAAAGTCGAGGATCAGTTGCTGTGTTCAGCTCTGCATTCATTCAGCCTGTGCCTTCATGAGCGATTGTTCCAGCCTCTTCTGTTCAGACTAAGATGGCAAATATTTTCCATGCAGACAGCTCACTTTTTGCTGCAAGATATGGGGGGATTCTGAGCTGACGCTTGGTTTCCAATCTCAGCCATAGGGACTCTCTGGCTCGCTTTCTCTGGGTCAGGCCAGCCCTGGGGTTTCGGCTATGCTAATCTGGATAAAGCAACAACACATGACAGTGTAACAGAAATTCAAGGGTCCAGAGCATGGGGATCTGATTTCCAGCACTGTAAATCCACTGACTCCAAAGAAATCACTTCAAATTGATGCCAGTGTAACTAAGGGGAGAATCAGGCCGGCTACTGTCACTCCTGTTCCAAGGCCATCAATGTTTCCATTGCAAATGCCCTTTTCCAGGGGTGGACATCTCAGCCCTTAGAGCTGGCCACATGCGGGAACTCGCCATATCAAATTCTCCAGCTGGGACTGAATCCTTTTCCTTTGTTTGTTTCAAATCCTGGTTCAGAACACGGAAGGTCACAGTGCAGTTACTGCAGAGACTGGTCATTCTGGCCTGAGCATTACTGGTTTTTTACAACCATCGGCTCAAGCAGGATTACATTTATTTTCTCTATTTTTACTTCTCAAGTAAATTAACAGAAATGTGCAGGAGTGATGGCCCCACATGATAGCCTGATGTCCAAGATACACTCTTTGACCCTAGAATGGTGCTGCCTGGACAGCAGCTGGGCTCTTCCCACTGGCCTTGACAGACAGTAATCTCTCCAAGCTGGATCCGGTCCTTCTCACTGAGTCTCACAAAGGCATGTATGTTTACCAGTATGCCCCCACCCCCAGTTCCCCACAGGACAGGGAAATATTAGCTGTGTTGTGCATATGGGGAACTGAGGGTAGACAGTAGGTCGTTTCCCCAATATCCCACAAGGAGCCTGACTGCCAGTGTCGTAGTCCTGTCCTATGCACTACCCACTAGACCATTCTGCCATTTGTAGTCTCTGCAGCCCATTTAGTTCTTGGTTTCTGTGCCGAGCAGCCAGAGTTTATATAAAATCCTTACAGGGAGCTTACGCTGAATGCTTTTGTTCTTACTCTACCAGAGAGCCCTTTGGTGTGGCTCTGGACACCATTCTGATTCTTTCAAAAGCTTTGAAACTTGCCCTGTTTTTTTTTAAACTTAAGAGTGATGCAACATTAAAAAAAAAAAAGCACTGCCGTCTGGGGCTTTGGGGTGCATCCCAACCAGGAAACTAGGGTGTTCTTTCTCAGAGTTCCAGAGGGGTAGCCATGTTAGTCTAGTTCAGCTAAACAAACTAGGAGTCCTATGGCACTTTTTAAGACTAACAAATGTAATTATTGCATGAGCTTTCGTAGGTGTCATCATCAGATGCCTGAAATGGAAGCTGTAGCTTGTCAGCTGAATAAATACAGAGAAGAATAGGTCATAAAGGCAGTTCAGTGACCTCCTGGAAGTTCACGGTTCTTTTAAAGGCACACTGTCAAAATCAAAGTCCAGGTGGGACTTTCCCAAGACTCAGCATTGGTTTAATTCTGTTGCCTTAGAATGCTGATAACACACTCCTTCCAGAAAGGGGAAACCTGTGCATGAACTCATCCCATCAGCTTGCAGGGGATAAAAAATCCCTAACAAGGAGAAAATGGGTCTCATGGTGTCTGGACTCAGGAGGACAAAGATTCCTAAGCATAAGCCAGAGATCCCTAAGCTGTCTGGCATTGGTCAGCCCCAAAGGACAGAGAGTGCTGCTGATTGTAGAAGCTTATATTAAATCTAAGATGTGTGAGAGAGTTTTCTATATTAGCTTTGTAAATAATTCTCATTCCAATTCTTTTAAATCCATCTTTAGTTAGTTTGGTACAGGATTGGCTACTGGCTTTGTCTTGGGTTTGAGATCTGTGTGCAATTGACCTGGCGAGTGACAGGTCCTTTGGGACTGGGAGCAACCAGAATATTGTGATTTTTGGTGTAAAGTGACAATCTACCACATAGCCCAGCTTGCCTGGGTGGCAAGATAGACAGGTGTGGCCAAGGGAACAGTGTGTGACTCCATGGTAAAGCTGTTACAGTGCTTTAGGAGTTAACACTTGTTACTGGACTGGTGAAATCTAATTGTAGAACGTATAGCTAACTTTGGGCCACTGCCCAGAGACTGGCACTCATGGTCATGATCATGTCCAGTCAGTGTGATATTTGCTGTAGTCTTGCCAGGATTCACACGGCCCAGGTCAGTTGGATTTATAGGTCATAATCCAGCACTGCGAAAAGTTTAAACTTGATCCTAAGAATTTTTAAAGGTTAAAGAATAGTCACAATGAGAGAACCATAGTCAGACAATATGGTCTTTAGACCAAAGACCTTGAAAAATTCTGTAAGGAGAAGGGAACAGCTCATAAAAAGAAAGCCCCAAAGCAGGAACTGAGACCTTTGCTGCCAAGCACTCTCTTGCCTGTCCCAAAGACCGTTGCTGTGAACTTGGCTCAACTGTGCTATAGCACAGGCCAGGAAGAAATGGGAGCTCTGGACACTGATGGTGGAAAGGCAGATCAAGGAGACTAAAGAGGCAGGGGAAAGAACTCACCACAGACATTTGGAACAACACAAAGAGCTCACACATTGTAGCTCAAAGTACTGGAGCAGCAAAATGTGTTTCCTCAGCCAGTGAATACACCTTGCCCAGCACCAGGGACCAGAAGAAAGTCAGCCCAATTTACCAGAGACTGAACACATAAAAGAGTTCCTGTCCACCTTAGAGAGTCCATGAGATCCACAAGATCCCAGAGGGTACGTGGGTACCTGTTCTCTTGATCAGATTAACTGGGAAGGCAAGACAAGTTTTTAATGATACAGGGGACAGTGATGCTATGGTATAAGAAATTTAAAGAAACTGCCTGGAGAAGGTTTAAGATTACCTCAAGTCCATCAGTTGAAGAAAAACAATTGTAAAGTATTTGGCAATATCCCTGATGTTGAAAATGTGCATAAAATGTACAATTTTATGCAAAGGTGGCAAATGGGGAGAGGGGCCAAAAAAGGAACTATGAAAACCCATGTGAGATGCTGGGGACTCATTGCTATGGGTGGTTATGTATGATGGAAGGACTCTGCCCTGCATGAACTCTGCTCCCCCTGAATGGTAGCTCAGTAAGAACAGCAGGGCCTAGGCGCAGCCATTTTGAAAACCTGAACCTGTGTTTTTGGAATACTGGTCTTGCCTAAGGGAGGGGCTGATCCACTCCTATAGCAGCCACTAACATCAGGAGGCACCGATTCTGGCCGTATTTCTACCTATGTAAAGTCTAGGATTTGACACCATGCAATCAGGACCAGCTATTCAGATGAGCTTGGCTTGCAGCTAGGTACCAGAGAAAGTGGGTGGCTTTTTCAGACTGCTCAGCATGTTGGGCTTTAACTGCTGTACCCAGAGATTGCCACACAAGTCACTGAGGCAGCAGCCTCCCCAAACAAACACAGGCAAGAGCAAAATGTCTACTTGCAAAAGCTCATTTGTACACCCCAGTAGAACAAAAGGCATTGTGTTGCTGTGTAAACAGATGTGGCCTTCTCCTGTTGTCGCTTCCAAGAGGGGCTATCCCCCTCACTGTCACACCTTTCAAGGCAAGCTCAAACAGGGGAATTCACCGTCTCTGATGCCCTGGCCCTCTAGGCAAGACAGGGCAAAAAGATGATAATGAGACCTAGCCCCTGAGGCTAGCAAGCAATCTAGGTGGCTCTGGGTCCCAGGTATGGCAGAGCACCCCAATAAACCACTGGCTCAGGCCCTGGAAACCCAAGCAGCAAACTGTCTATGACTCCAGTCCTTGTGGAGGGCCATAGACATAAAACAGGCCTCTTTGCCTACAGCAGCAGAGGAAGGGGGACCTGGACCCACCCTGCTCTACCAGATTCCAGCCCAAGGGCCCATTGGGTTAGAAGAGATCCAGATGCAGCAACCTGTTTTCAGGCATCAACACAGCCTCATAGGCTGACAATAATCCACTGTCCCAGGGCTTCTTCCTACCCTTCCCTTGGGGTGTACCCAAACCTCAGGGTTATCAGACAGTTCCGTGGGGTACACTGCTAGTGATGGTCCAGTCCCAGTACCTCCTCTGCATTGGGGTTGTTTGCCAGCTTTGGGAGGTCAAGCCAGTCTTCGGCACAGCAGAGGCTCCTGTCAGGTTCCTGTTGCAACAGTGGGAGAGAATACTCTCCTCTTCCTGAGGCTCTCTCCCCACTGAGCTGTAGAACCAGGCCTCAACCATTTATAATTTCTGTTCCTGTCCCATCCCTCTGCTTCCAGAAGGGTGTGACCCACAGTGGGGCAGGCAGTGGTGCTTCCATATCAGCCTCTGAGGGAAGTCACACCCCCTCGCTATAAGGAGCCACTTTGTGTGTGCACACTCTCTGGGGTTTACACCTGGCTTATAGCACTGTGGTTTGCCCTTGTTATTTAACATCACACCTTTAGCTCAATGGGTGCAGCCACATGTGCTCATCAGGCCTTCTTGCACAGACACAGCTATAACATGTTCTTCCACTAGCTGTTGCAACCTTTCCTGGAACCAAGAGATCCTCAAAAAGTGGGAAATTCTTTTCTACCATTGACAACATCAAAGAGGATCACACCAGCAGCATGTCCCTGTGAGCAAGGAGCAGCTGCTGTTACTTTGATGCATCTTTCTCTGTGTATTTCACTCTGTTTATTTATCTCATAGTGGGTGCTTTGTTCATGCTGGCTCCCCTGTGATTCCTCCTCCATTATATTGTGCACAGCCCACTCAAATAAGATCACTCCATTTATTTACACTACTTTTGGTGGGTGTCCCAGTGCAATGATAAATAGGGAGCTGGGCTGTCTCCCAGGAGATATGATGCCTGGTGGCTCAGGGGGTTTTGCCAGTTAGGGAGGATAAATATAAATATAAATGACATGCCCGTGGTTTAATAGGCATGTGAGTCAGGGACATGTCAGCACTAGGGAGGACTGAACAGACCAGGAGTTACCTGCTTCTACTGTTGCAGCTCCAGGTTGGAGCTACTGGAGGCCTAGAGCAGTAGCAGAAATGGACAGAGTACAGTCCTTTCACCAAAGCTGGCAGTTTCCAGGCAGAAGGTTGGTCTGCCTTCATACCGAAGAATGGAAAAAGAAGGAAGAGAAGCAGGATCCAGCCAAGAGACCTCAATGATTTTATTGTGTAAAAAGCTAAGTTGGGTTTAGAAAATGATTGGCAAGTCTTTGCCAGTCCATTGACAGGGGGGATGGTCTGGTGGGTAGGGCACAGGCTGAAGACTCAGCAGATTTGGGTTCAACCTCCAGGTTTGCCACGGATGTCCTGGGTGAACGTGGGCAAGTCATTGAGGCCCAGATCGATGGAATGAAGTAATCTTTCTGGGTCTGGGCCTTCATTTCTCTGTCCCTCTGTGACCTGGGATCAGTGCTGTGACTGAGGTGCAGGTGCAAAAGAACTGGATTCTGTTCCCAGGTCTCATGCACTCCTTGGCCTGCCTCAGACATGTCGCTTCCTCCTCTGCTTCAGTTTCTCCATCAGAAAAATAGAGAGAACAAGTTTTCTCGCCGGCTTGACACATGTGGCATGAAGCTAAGCAAATCAATGGTTGCAAAGGCCTGTTGTGGTCCAAAATAAAGTAGCATTATTAGCTATCAGGTGTGAACAACCTTCAGTCTTTACTCATCCCAGCACACTTCAGAATCTGACCCGAAGTTATCCAGAATGCTCCATTCTGTAGCCAGTCACTCCAGCATTTCAAAGAGAATGCCCAAAAGAATTAAGGAGTGAAAGAGATGGATCTAAACCCATAATTTATCTCCCAGCAGAAATGAAGCATTTAAATCCACCATTTGCTCATTTCTTTCTATTTTCATAGTCATTTAAAGGTAGGGGAGAGTGGAATGGAAGCTTTGTGTGTCTCAGCCACATCCAGAGAAATTTATTACAAAGATCAGCCTCCCTTTTTAGGGGGAAGGAGACCATAACATTCCACCTTCCAGAGTTTTATGTACAGGGCTGAGCCCTGGCATGTGAAATATCCCTGGCAGGGAGTTAACATGAGGCTTTCCTTACAAGCAGACCGCTTTTATGTTTTGTGCCACATACACCCACCCGCACACAACTCACTGTGGATCAGTGTTAGCACAGCCAACACACACTGACCACACCCAACGTGGATTCTTGGCTACTGCTGATATCTGGCCAGATCTTGCTCCCTCACTCCAGAGCCATCCCACGGATGATAACAGGCCTGATCTAATGCAGCTGTTTACCCCAGTGCTAGATGAGTACCAGAGCATGGCTGTTAAGAGCCCCGAGCGAGAATGGCAGTGGTAGGCACTCCCCCCAGGCACAGCAAGGCTGGCAGGGACTCAGCCCAGATGAGGAAGGTGAGCAGGACTTGGCTTCTACTTTGCTGGCAGAAACATTCCTATAGCTGAATCTATTTATGGACAGTTACATTTCTCTCAAGCCCCAGAAGGGTTAATGATGTGGCTTGATCAGACTGTAAGGAGGGCTGGGTGTGGCACTCACAAGGAATCATTTAATGCCTGAATTTTACAGATTGAACAGCAACTTTCTTTCTGAAGTGTATTCCTGCTTCAGAATCATCCTGCCATTCCCTCCCCCCAACAACTGAACAATGGGGAACTAGAGTATCTGTCCAAGTCTCTCCCATGGCAGAATCTGGTTCTAGGTGGTCTGCCAAGACCCTCCCTGCTGTGTGTTATGGGGGGGAGAGGGGCTCTCAGGTGACATACAGCAGTGCACACCCACAGACCCTGGCAGGGGAGGCAGAAAGGGTGTGTTGAAGGATGCTGGGGAGCAGAACAACAGGCACCTGTATTCCTCCAGTTCTCAGTTTGTACATAGACCTCTAAGGAGTGTAGTCAATTGGTGTAAGTTAGAGCAGCCCTTAGCTGCTCTAAATTACACCTGTGGACTGGGGCCAATGTAGACGCATAAAAAGAATGAGGGAGGCATAACTTGCTCCTTGGCTTTCTCTCCACTCCTCTCTGCTGAATGGATCTCAGTAGAAGCAAGAACCTGTGGCCAAGAGTACAAGTGGCTTGCACTGTTCATTGTAAAAATGATGAGAGTCCTGTGACATCTTAAAGACTAAGAAATTTCTTCAGGCATAAGCTTTGGTTGGCTCCAACCCATTTTGTCAGAAGTGGGTTGGAGTCCACAAAAGCTTATGACTGAAGAAATTTGTTAGTCTTGAAGGTGCCAAAGGACTCTCGTTGTTTTTGCTGTACCCAGACTAACACAGATACCCCTCTGGAAATTTTCACTGTTTGCTGTGACAAACAGTTAACCTGGGTGCTGCACTCCAGTCTGTGAGCACTGTCACATGATATTGTTTCTGTCCCCTAATGGGTGAAGAAGTTGTGTAGCAGGGCCAGCTTTGCCAATGAGGCACTGGCTCGGGGCGCTGCAGGTTAGGGGCACGGAGAGGTGGTGCAGGCTGGCCCATAAGCCAGACCCCACACTCTCGCCCCTTCACTGAACCAGCCACTCCACCCCTGGGGCAGACTGGGCCAGCCCATGGGGCCGACTCCGCTCTCACCCTGCCTCTGGGCTGGCCCTCCCCGCCCCTGGGCCAGCTGTTCCCTGTCCTGGGGGTGAGGTGAGCCAACCCAGAGCAGAAGCCAGGTTCCACGCTTCACCCCCCCCACAACGGCGCCAAACCAAAAGCTGGCTCAGGGCACCACTGCCCCTTGAGCCAGCCCTGCTAGCCAGCAACAGCATCAAGTGCAAATTGGAGCGCTGGGATTGCTATCTGCCCTGCTGGTTAGCTCTGCAGTTTGAAATTCACCAGGTCCATTTGTGAACATTAGAGCGCAGCATTTCCTTATTGCCTATATATTCCCTCTGGCAATGCTCACTGATTAGAATATCTTTGGGAAGCACATGCAGAAGTAAGTCAGTGCTTTTCAGTTTTCCTTTGTTCACTTTTTCAAAAAAAGTCAAAAATCAAATGCAAAAAAACCACAATATGCTGAGTTGGACTGTTAGAACAAGAATGCTCAAGATTTCCTACACCAGAATTGAGGAACACAGACAGATTTACCTGTAGCTTCATAGAATCATAGAACTGGAAGGGACCATGAAAGGTCATCAAGTCCAGTCCCCTGCACTCATGGCAGGACCAAGTACCATCTAAACCAGGAGTCAAACTCATTTGCTATGGTGGGTCAGATTTGACTTAAATGTACTTCAAGAGGGCCGTACATACCATAAATTGAAATACTAGGGCACTCTCACAGCACTGTGGAGTGCTGTGTATGCAAAACTGTGCTCCCTGAAATCTTTTTCTCTCTGTTGGGAAAAGAGAGTGTGGTCTCATAGGGTTCACCTACAGTTACAAGTTGTTTTGAATGAAGGAGGCTTAATTCAAAATAACTTACTCCCTGGCCACTTTGGCTTTATTATATTGAAGTAAGTCTTTCCTTAATTCTAAATAAGGAAAGGCTAATTCAATATAATAAAACCTCCTTTAACTTTGAAGTGATGGTTACTTCAAAGTTATTATTTCGAATTAAGCCAGTGTTAGCCGGGGAGTAGGCTTAATTCAATATAATTGCCCTATTGACTTTCCAACCTCCCCCTAGTTCAAATCAGAGTCTAGTGTAGACTCTCTAAGTTGAATTAATAAAGCCTACTTTAATTTGAATTAGGAGTCAAGGAAAACTCTCTAATTTGAATTAATAACTTTGATTTAAAGTCAAAGTAGTTTAATTCAAAATAACTATTTCAAATTAACTTTTTAAGTGTAGACATAGCCATGGAGTGCAGTCTCACATACCCAGTCCTCTGTGATGGCACAAGACCTGAGACTCATGGCATTGTGGAGTGCTGGGTATGTGAGACAACTCTGTTAGGGAGAGTGTGCTGCTGAGGAGCACTATCACAGGCTGGATGGAAGAGGTTCATGACTGCGTTCAGTCCGCAGGCTGCATGTTTGACACCCCTGATCTAAACCATCCCATTCAAGCTTTTAAAGCTTTCTTCACGTAGCTATAACTGTCACTGAGTGAATTTGCTACCATGCAATCTGTTATTCTGAGGTTGCTCAAACTTGAGCCAAGGGCTGCTGCCTTGGCAGCTTGCCAGGAAACCAGGGCCTAGATAGTATGGAGCAAGAGCAGATGCCATCCACTGTTGCCTTTAATACAGGGGTGTGGCCTGCAGACACTGCAGGTCTCAACTACAGACAGGCTCGATCTGAAAAATTTGGATTCAGACTTAGAGTAACCCCAAAGCTCTCAGCACCCTATATGTTTACACTGTGTCAACTGCAATGGGGTCTAGGTGCCAATATTCAGGGATGGTTGGATGAGAGTTTTTTGTAAAGAGAGACGGCCACTTGCTAAATTTGGATTCAGAATAGCAGTGCAGCCTTCCTTCTTCACCTCTGCCACACACCCCAGCCTCACAGGAGTTTGTTCAAGCTCAGGTCTAGTCCTAACACGCAACTCCTCACCCGATCAAGATGGAGTGCTACATGCTGGAGTGTGCAGTCTCAACCTGAGCTCTGCAGTTACAACAACAAGGAGCTTAAAGCCCAGGAGAAGGGAGGTGCAGTGCCTCACTCCCCGATTGTGGCAGCTGAGTGCACCTTATCCACCACAGAAGGCATGGTGGCGGTGCACATAGGAAATGATTTTCTGTGGGAAATGCTTTTGCTCTTCCTGGGACCATTGGAGCCAAGTTAATTCCCTGGGTGTGTGCTGGCATCACCAGAGTGTCAGACATTGGTGTGGGCAGCAGCCATTGTTCCCTGCCAGCAAAAGAACGAGGCTGAAGCAGTCTGAACAAACAGAATTGGCTCTAGGGGCTCATCCTGCAGCCCTGCAGCCCCACAAGGCGCTGGGGGAAGTCCTGATCATCATGAAGACTGACAGGCCAACCTGCACAGCACACCTGACAGCTTGTAAAAGCACTACGTCCACACAGCCCTGCGCCATTCCACTTAGGTGCAGAGGAACAGCTCAGAGGCCTTCCAAAGATTGCTTGTGGGGTGATGACATGATGTTCAGGTTCTCCTTTGCCCACTGTAAAATACGCCAGCAGGAAATCCAAACTCCTGGATTCAAAGGGCAGCTGACTGGCTGACCTATCAGATTTGCTACCTGACAGACACCAGCAGGCACCATCAGCCAGCCTTCACACGTACATCTGGAGCAGCGGTTGGCAACCTTTGCTGACCCCCATGCCAGCCACTCCACCCCACCCTCAGCTGGTGCTGGCAGCCTTCTCTGCCAAAGAAAAAGAAAAGCCACTGCTGCCTGAAATTTCCAGAGGGGTAGCCATGTTAGTCTGTGTACAGCAAAAACTGAAAATTGCTGCCTGAAAATCAGGCAGTGGCTGCTGCTGGAGTGGGGAGGGGAGGATCCCCGGGCATACCCTGGAAAGAAGCTGCCCCAAGCGGCTCTTCTCTGCAGTGTGCCTGAGGCAGGGGTCCCCAGGCACACCACAGAAAGATGCTGCTTCAGGTCCGGACAGCTTCCTTCCATGACATGCCTGGAGACCCCTGGGGTGCCTGGAGCACCACCACCTGCTTTGCAGGGGCAGGAGAAGCACTTTCAGTGGAGGACGCCACATGCCGCTCCAAATCAGCTCACTTACCACTGCTGGCATGCATGCTGGGGGTTGCTGACCCCTGATCTGCCAGCTTGTCCCCTGGGTTGGATTCCTTTTTCTCTCTCTCCAAAACAGTCTTCTCCTCTCTGAGTGACCAGATCAGCTGGCGAGCTTTGATGTGCTATTTTAATTCCAGGAGTGAAAGAACTTAGTGAGACAGCATGGTACAGTGGTTAGTGCCCCAAACGAGAGGCATGTGTTCTGTTCTTTATCTGTTTATCCTTCCTAACCAGCACCTCCACACCATCTATCTTAGTCTCCCACCAGCACCTCTATATTTTTAATGTGTTTAACTTTACACTGCTCCTTGGACGCCAGGAGTGCGATAACCCTCACTGTACAGATGGGAAAGAGAGGCCTACAGATGCTAACTGATTTAGCCAAGGTCACCCAGGAAGTGTGTGGCACAGCAAGCCCTTGAACATAGGTATTTCTACACCCAGACTCCTGGCCACAGGGCCAGCCTTCCTTACCTATTGCCTTGTTCCTCTTAGGCAGGGAATGTGCATGTGTCACACAGCATAATGGGTCTTGATCTTTACTGGGACCTCTAGCTGCTACCATACCATACCATACCATACCATACCATATTTTGCCCAGAGGCAGACACGTCCTCAGCCTGGTGCCATATGTGACATTTTATGCCGCCCAGATCTTAATGCCAGCGGCTCTGTGCACAATCTCTTGCCCAGCACTGCACATGGTAGATTTTTCAGCTGATTTAAAAGGAGAAAATGCTTTTGTTCTCTCATCTTGCTGTGCCCTTTCCTCTGCTGAAGGACCAGCAGGGTTTGTTAGTAGCTTAAAGGAAGAGTGGAGCATAATCTTTAAGGAGCTGCACTCTCACATGAGGCTTTCAGAGCCGCACAGTCCTTTAAAGGTCTTGTATGCTGCCAGAGCAGCATAAAGGGGCCTTCATGCAGAGGTGAACAGGCCCCTTGGGTCTCTCATCAAAGCAACCTTTGCCTTCTATTTTTCCAGGGCAGTTCTTGCCTTTCAGTACTCAGCTTCCCTCACGCCTTGGACCTATCTGTCATTTCCTTCATGGAGTGGACATGAAGGCTCAGTTGGGGATTTTGCATGGATTCTAGATGCTTCCCTGACATCCTGTGGAGGCAAGTCTCTCCATCACCCTGTGGGAAGGCACTGAAGACTATCAAGCCCCCATTTGCGCAGAACCCAGATGGCCAGCTAACCAGGAGGGGCAAAGCACCACCACACTCACATCAGAGGTTTCTGGGAGCTGGGCTGAGGCAACATTCAAACGAGAGCCCAGGCTGACTGCCATGAATACAGACCCAAAGTGACTGGATGTAATGGGATGCTAAGCCACCACTTTGATTGTTTAATCTAGACACTTGTCATTCTTCAGTGTCTTGGATGGAGCTCTCTGAACCTCTGAGATGCCTGTTCCCCAAGATCCTTTGGGAATCTACGATAGAACCACAGTCTCTTCAACACACTCCCACATGACTGGGTTAGCAAGAGAACATCTCTAGAAAAAACAGAGCAGGGGACCAGCTGTTTCAGGAAGGCTGTGACTTGGACACGTTTCATCTCTACCCCACCAGTTCAAACCCAGCCTACTTATTGGAGGTTATGTACCTCTGCAGGCAGCATAGGAACTGGGAGTAGTGGTGTTAGTGATGCACCATGGACTATGATCTGTGTAATTTTTCTGTTCACTTTGCAGTGTAATTGTATGGTTTGATGTGAATTATGCCATGCAAGATTTCCTTTTGAATGCTCTACCTCAGGGGTCTCAAACATGCAGCCTGCAGGCCACATGCGGCCCCTATAGCTATTTCCTGTGGCCCACAATGACATGATCATTACCAATATTTGCAATAACATTGTATGGAAAGGTTTCAGTGGTGCGGCCTTTGTGATAACGTACTAAGCCTCATGCGGCCCTCTACTAGTCCTCATGCAGCCCTCGTGGTGATTTGAGTTTGAGACCCCTGCTCTACCTTATTGTTATGTTTCCTACAGCATTATGTATGTGCACAGGTGTGAAGCATGTTCCGTGGCTCAGACTATCTAGGTTATCTCTAGTACAGGGGCTGGAGAGGTACGTAACAAAGACAAGGCAAAATGAACTCCCCAGGTCAGGTGAAACAAAGAGAATCACACAGCAGTTTGGAACAGGTGGAGCAAATGTGGGAGGATTGGAAAACAAATATAGACACTTTGAACTGGCAGATGGGTTTTTTGGCTTTTTGTTCAGAGAAACACCATCTTGAGAGCAACTATGAGACTGGGCCTATCCACATGTCCAGGAGGGCCAAGACAGGCTGAACACCACCAGCAAACAGTCTTGTGGGTAAGACTGAGGAGAATAAGCCAGATCTCATGAATAATCCTGGAATAGTGCTATTAGATTAACATGAATTTTATATCTTTTATTTGCTTGTGGTAACTCCTGACTCCTTTATTAAATGATTGTGCATTGACTTGCTATATACTCACTTCAGATCATATCCTAATCAATAAACGAGCATTTGTTTTATCTAAAGCTGTGTGGACTTTAGAGGGTGTGAATGAGGGAGGCTGCGCATACCCATTTCTTTGATAAATGGCCAGACAAAGGTCTATGAGTCCACAGTCATTGGGGAAGGGAAGGGTCTGTAGGATGGAAGTTCTTGATGTGGTATCTGGGGGCTGGGGACACTTGCATGGGGACCATCCCTTGAGTGGTCGAAGGGGCCACACCACCACACTGGACCAGATTCTGGCAGGGGACCAACACAAGCGGGCTCTGCCCACGCCCCTGAGGACATCCTCTCTGACCATCACTGCTACGTACTTGATTGGTAGTAGCTTCAGTCAAGGCATCAAGGCTTAAATAAGCACAGTTATGCCAATTGCCAAAGCAGTTCCCTGTCCACGCTGCTGATAGTGCTTGGCTCATCCACCTTTTCCTTGTGTTCCTACCCTGGTCTTCCTTGAACCAGACATGGAGCTCCTCAGCCCTCTTTGGATTCTGTCAGAAGGTGCCCAAAGATCAAATCCAGTGGGGATGTGATTAATCGTTTGACTCTGGAACATGATTTGCTGGGCAACAGCAGGAAAGGTGCGTGCTGTTTTCTGGTGCTTTGGGAAGGCTTGTTACAGATAAGAGGGCAGGGGAGAAATGAATCCCACCCACAAAGTACAGACGTATAAATGCACAAACACCAGCAGCCTAATTAGGCAGTTGCAGGGGTCCCAATAAAAAGGGGATGCACTCTCTGACTCTGTTCCTCTGCAGTAGTTGTGAGGCTCTTTTGCCTGAAGCCGTGGACTTGCTCAAGAGCCTTCCTAGTCCATGTCTTTGCTGGGTCTCTCAAACCCCACTTACTCTCCTTGCCATCCCTGGCTCCCACCTGCCTCTTAGTTCCTCTGCTTTTTGCCAGCTCCAAAAACCAACACTATGTAGACCTTCAGTTGGAGTAATGGCAGGGCAAACTTCCGACTCATCCTCCACCCCTTCATCCACATACTCTGGCCAGGTCTAGGGGCAAAAAGCATGGAGAGCAGCCTCCACAGGGCCATTCAATTCTCATCTGCCATGGCCAGCAGTGTGACCAATTCATGCCAGATGCGCTGTTGGCAGAGTCAGTGATATGTCCATACTTGGCATCCGTAGTTGGATTAAGACATTCAATCATTGCACAGAGGCTACTGAGCAGCAACTCCAGTCACTGCTGAGCTGGTCTATATCTGAAGTGGTGAAGACACAACGAAAAGCTCTGTTTCCCACCACCCAACCCAGGTGCCTGCCAGCCATCCGCTGTCTTCCCCCTCCTAGAATATTTGCAGCCCTCCCATGATAGCTCTTTGGATATGGTCCCATCCCCCCCCCCCATCATCTCAGTCTTCTAAAAAACAGGTACACAAAAGTTTGCAGATCTGTGAGATGTGAAATTTTAAAAAATAACACACCCAAGGCAACAAAACAACTTTAATTTAATCTTGTGGTTAGAAATAGTACACACACACACACACACACACACATCAAACCCTTACTCAGCACTTCGACACATAGACTTGTGGCGTGCACACACACAGCCTTTAGAGTAATGAACTTCAGGGCCAAAACACAGCCTCACTGCTCCAGAGACTACTCTGATTACTGGCCAGCAATATCACCGAGGCTTGGCAGGATAATGAAAGCCAAGTGTGACAGCTGGGAGAACTTCCCTGTGTTTATTTGGGTGGCTTGTCCAAAACAATTGCTATAAAAACAAGGCCTAAAAATAATTCCCAAGCAGCAATGGCAATCATTTAGATTTCAAATGTGTTCTTCTTTAAACAAAGCTGGTCTAAAAAGATTGCTGGATTTTAATTCTGCCTGTGTCACCAGGCATCCCTGCCCTGGTTCAGCAAGGCACATAAGCACCAGTGTGAAGTCTCCAGTTAGGCAGAGGCACATAGTTAAATGCCCTGCTGAACAGGGGTCTAGAGGGCATCAGGATTTAAGACCATCATTTCCAATGTTTCAGCAAAGCATGGACATCCTCCATTCTCATTCTCTTTGCTATGAGATAAGGGAGCACAGCATCACTCAGGATCATGCCCTGAACCAGAACAAAGTGATCAGACTTGTGCTGCAGCAGATATACAACTGGGTAACAGTGACCACAGGCAGGGCTCTGGCTGCTTCCCTAAGTACCATGGAGGGTCCTGTCTAACCTGTACAACCACCAGAGAACAAGATCTCATTACAATGCAACAGACCTCAACATGCTTTGGTCTCACAATGCATAGAACAAACTCTTAATTCCAGGAAAGCCTAAGCCTTGCTTGGGGACACGGCTAAGCCATGATTTTGCCTCCATTGTACACTGCAAAGATGAACCATGCTTGAACTGTGCCTGTGGACTTTCAGGCTGTACTCCTGAACTCCCAACAATGTAGCTGGCACCTACAGAAAGGGTTAGTCCCCAGGGTGTCGGGCTGATGAGATTCTCAGGACAATAAAATCTTGTCCACCCTACTTAAGGAATCTGTGCTAGATGGCTATGAATAACAATTGTGTTGAAATATTGTGCCAGGCTGGCAGCTGGTGTGAACATGATCCCAGCGTGGTCACGGCTTTTTAAGAGTCTCCCCTAGTCCCAAACATACTCTGGGGTTCCCTAAGATTCATGACAAGGGACCCGTGAGTAAAGTGTGCATCCTCTAATGGGGTGGTGGGTATTTGGTATGGTAACCTGAAGACTGGGATTTCCAGAGAAGACCTGGAAAGTTAGGGGCACAACTTCATGGGATTCCAGTGGGATCAGGGCACCTAAACCCTTTCACTGCCCTTTGAAAGCCCCAGTCTGAATCTCAGATTTCACAGCATTGCTGAGTGTAGGAGCAGCAGGAAAGGAAAGGAAAGCATCAAGGGTCTCTACACTCCCTAAGAAAGCCAGGAACAGTTTGCAGATCGGATCTTGGAGTGATGGGCTGTGTTTGCCACCTTCTTCCTCTAGAGAATTGCACTTCAGTGTCACAACAGCTAAATGTGCCAGCCCTTTCTCTTTCACCAGCCACTGCTTCTCAGCTTTGAGTTGCCTGATGGCAAACTGTGGCTCCTTCACCCTGCTTCACTCCCTCTGCAGCTTCTTGATCGCTTCCTCCTTTTGGAGTGGCATGCCTCTGCCAAACCTCCTTGTTGAGGCTCTTCCCGTGTGGTCTCTCTCACACATCTCTGGAGGAACCTGTCATGGTCTTGTCTCACCCTGTTCCTGCTTTCCTCCCCATCTC
This sequence comes from Podocnemis expansa, assembly GCA_007922195.1. Taxonomy (NCBI): domain Eukaryota; kingdom Metazoa; phylum Chordata; order Testudines; family Podocnemididae; genus Podocnemis; species Podocnemis expansa. The sequence continues at coordinate 3,368,622 of ML681990.1, read as the reverse complement.
TCTTTTCCAGGAAGCCTTCCCTGCTAGTATCATTTGACTTGGCTGCAGCACCCTAGGGGTAAAGACGAATCTGAAGATCCAGCTTCTCCTGTTCATGATCCTCCACTAGGAACTTAGTGGTGTTGTCTGGAACCACTGGCTGCCCCTTGGCAAAAATCTCTGCCCTGACCCTAGAAGCCCACTGGCTTTGCTTCTCCTCCATCTGCACCTTCTCCTTCCAGTTGAGCTTGATGTCTGGTTTCCAATGCCTCTCCCTCTGGGATGGCCTTCTCCTGTGCTTCTTCCTATGGTGGCAATCGCCATTGCTTCAGCGCTCCTGCAGCAAGTCCAGCTTTTTTTTCCAGGGACTACAGGCCTCCACTGGGAATGCCAGCCCTGACAGCCTTGGGCAGAGGGTTCTCTTGTGCCTTCCCAGGCAGAAAGCCTTGCGCTTGCTTCAGATTTTGGCACCAAGTCAGCCATCAATGCCTCTTACCAAACTCTGGCCTTGGCTATTCAGGAACTAAGGTTGACAGTGGCATTCAAAGCAAATGCCCAGGATCCTGTCACAATGCAGGAGTCACACAGAGGGGCCAGACTTGCCTACCACCGGGCATGGGTAGTTAGGACAGGCCTCTGTACACTGGGAGGTTCTTGTCTGGTTGTGGGAAAGTGTGTGCTCATGCTGTTTTCATGAAGAAAGTAGCATCTCCTGGGACACATTGGCCTTGGGGACCAGACACTGGACTCAGAAGATGTGGCATTATCTCCTGGGTCTGCCACAGACTCCGTGACTTTGGCAACTGACTGAACCTCTCTGTAGGCTCGATCCCCATTCAAACAACAGAGATAACTTTGGTCAGCTCTATCAAGTCAGGCTGTGAGCTGTCTCTCACCCTCTATGCAGCACTCTGCATAGCTCTGATATTGGTTACAGCCTCAAGATACTGCTGCTCTGAAAATCCTCAGGTACCAGAAGCTGCAGTGTATCACAGAGGGCATCCCAGAGATGTGGACCTGGGGAAGCTGTACTGCCATCTTGCCACTGCTGAGGAAAGCTGGGGTCCAGGGGTGGGGAGGCTGGACTGCTCCTGTCCTGTCCCTTCAAATCCAAATAGGCCCACCATGGTGATCCACAGAACCCCAGAGATCATGGCAGCAGCAATGAGCGCCTTTGAAGTGGTGGGATTCACCACAGCCATGTGGCGTGTTGGCCTGATCTGCTACATCCTATATGTGGACAAACTGTTATCAGCCTTGGGGACAGAGGTCCCTCCTGAGCCACTCTCCTCTCTTTCTGTTGCTAAGTTCTGTGTGCTTGACCGTGCAATCTTAACATTCTTTTAGCATGCCATTTTTGAGGATAATTTCACACAAAGTAAACTGAAAAGCAGAGATTCCATCCTGCAGAACCATGTGAGAGCCCCGATAGGTCATCAGCAGTGTTGGATGGGAATTTTATCATTCTCATTTTTATAATACACCTAGACACCAACCAGTGCTCTGCACCTCTGGCCCAGACATTAAAAATTACAACATAAACGGAGGTGAAGAACTACCCATAAATATACCCATTGCCACCTGCACCTTCTGTAAGAGCCTTACCACATGATGGAAAGTCTGACTTTACAGTGTACTCACAAGGTTAACAAAGGTGTCCCAGGTAGACCTAAGTGTAAGCGGGGGGATGGACCTGCTCTTGTGGGGAACTTCCCAGACTTTGTATACCACCCCAATGAAGGTGGGTAGCAAAAGGATCTGAGTCCCTGCTCCCACTTCCTTTACCCCAAGGCCTGCCTGACTTCAAAGGCTCACCTCCCAATCTCCCTGTTTGGAGGAGTCCCTGTAACCTCGACAAGGCTGGGCCCCAGAATTTCTGGGGGCTCGACCCCCACTCTTATCGTTGTCTCTCAGGACAGGGCTAGGGTGTCCCCACTCCAGGGTGCTGACTGCACTGACCACTCTTCTGGCCCACCAGTTACTATATACACTATATACAATTTATTTAAGCATACAGAAATAAAAAGACTAACCCAATAAGAAAATAGAAAAAAGTGGAAAAAGGTGAACAGTAAACCCCCAGTGCCACTGCATGGGGGCACTACAAATAGTCTCTGGGGCCTAAGGAACAGTCTCACAGACTGTTCTCCATGTTGGAAGCCCTCTGCCCAGGGCTGGCTGCAACTGGATGATCCAGGGGGCCAGATGCAGGCTCTGGCTGTGGCCACATGTCCCCAAGCTCCAGGGGCAGGGCGCGCGCGCACACACACACACACACACACACACACTCTGGCTTGCCCAGACATGTGCAGTTTCAGCTCAGGGGCAGGGGAGCACTTTCAATCAATCAGGCCATCCTGGGACACTGGCCTCTCCCACTGGCCCTGGGGCTGGCTGTTTCAGAGTCCTGCTTCCAGGCGGGAGTGGCCAATCAAAAGGCCCATTCACTCTCAGTAAGGGGCTATCAGTCCCCTTACATAAGGGAGGAGCAAGTTCCAAAAGCAACCCCCACCCTCATGTTCTGCCAGCTGCTCCCCCTCATTTGCATTGAGGGAGGGTGATTTTGAGCACCTTGGTTGCTTCCCATAGTGGCAAAGCCCCAAGCATAAAGAACATCTCACAGGTCCTAAAACATTCAGGGCTGTCCAAGGTAAAACTAACATCTTGATGATGGTCTGGAGGGAGAACAGAGTAGGAGAAAGCAAGGTGACCTCACTTCTGTACACAGCATTGGTGAGACAGGAGCTGGCCCCAAGGGCCCCACCCCTTTGCCCTGATTCTGGGCCTGGGCCTGATCCCACCTCAGGCTCCTGTCACCACGGGCGACCAGGCCCCAGATCCCCGGCTGGGAACAGCAGTGCTGTTGCTCCCAGTCCTGTTCCTGGCCAGGGATCTGGGGCCAGGCTGGCAGCCTGACACTCAGGGCACTGTCACCAGGACTCGGGGCATGTGCCCCATGTGCCAAGTGCCAGCAATGCCCCTGCTAGTTCCTCAGCAGCCTGTGGGTGCAATTGTAAGGGAAGCTCTGCTCAGTGTCTGCAGCCACAAGACAGTCTCACGCTCATTTGCTCTTTGAGGATGGATCATGCTCAGTGCAGATGGACTATCTGGGAAATTTTACTGTCAGATACTACCAAGTCTCCACTAAGCAAACTGTGCAAACTGCCATTTTTTCAGAAGCTTATGATTTAGCCATATGTGAGTGGATGGTCATGTGAACAGTAAAGGGCACCTTCCTGATACCAGGCAGCATCCCTGAAAAATGTCAAGCTCCTGTTCCAGAGCATGGAGGGCTCCTGTTCCAGAACATGGAGGCGCCACAGCTTCCCAGTGAAGTGACATTAAGAATTTGCTCCAACTTCTCAGAAATTGCTGAACCATTTTAATTACACTCCCCGCCTCCTCCCCCCACCCTGGAAAATTTGAAACAAATAATAATTTTAAAAAATCAACCCATGGCAGATACATGATGTGGAAAATATCTCCCACATTGGCTAAAGTTTGGCAAAGTTACCAGCAACTGAAAACAGCCTCCTACAATGGAAAATATCAGGCAACCTTAACTACCTTAACTATAAGTGACGCTACTAACACTGCCTATAATAAAGATCACAGGCACACAGTGCTCACCCAAATGCAACTATTTCTCTCTGATCTTAAGGGGACAGAATTTGGTCAAACAAAGCCCTGAATTTAAATTGTGTAACCACAAATTTTGCAAAACCTAAAATGAAAAGTAATATTCCAGTGGTGTTTGGGTGTGTCTTCACAATTCAAAAGGAAACAATTAGAAACAAAACAAGCTCCATCACCCCCCTGCAGTATTGGAAACATTGCAGCAAGTGTTTGTGAATGAGAATCAGAAGTGAAACCGTTTAGAAAATATCTATTAAAGCTCCAAAGGAGCAGCCGTGTTAGTCTAGTTCAGTAAAATAAATACATGAAAAAAAGAAGTACTGTGGCATATAAAGACTAACAGATATATTTATTGCTTTAAAGTGTCTGACGAAGTGGGATTTTCTCCCATTAAAGCTAATGCCATAAATATGTTTGTTAGTCTTTAAGTGCCATAAGGCTCCTTGGTTGTTTGTTCTATTAAAGCTGTGCAATATATAGACAAGGGACAATGGTTTGCACCAAAAACATTGCCCATTTCATTCTGGACCATTTCCATTCCCCAAAATTTGAACTTACACACATATTTACAAAATGTTTGGGGTATATTACTTTCTTTTTTGGACCAGAACACTTGACATTTTAAAAGTTGCAGGTTTCAGGGTGAAAACTGACCCCCATTGGCATGGTTTTGAACTTCAAAACCAAGGCTTTTTTTTTTTGCTTTAAAACTGGAATCCTAGAAAGATTTCACAGATTCTTAGCATGATTGGAGTTGTTTTGCAAAATCAAAATGCAAAAATGTCAAATGTTGAGGGTTTCAAGTTTTTTGTAAATTTCTATGGCTATCTTTGTGAGCCTGAAGCAAAAGAGAAACCACATAAGGCTCTCATGCTGCAAAGTCATGTGCTTTACTATAGGCACTGTGACTGGTCCAGTTGTTCATCAAACCTAAATCTTTGCAGAACTGGGGACTAGCTGGCTCCTCTGCACCACATGAGAAATGCACAGTCAACATAAACAGTGTAACTCATGAAAAGCAAATATGATTGTTGAAGTTAACAACTACAATATTTCAGATTGAATGACCTAGAGTGTTGTTCGTAATACAGACAAAGAATTCACTTCCCCTAAATTGGGATTTTTACCTCGACTGGGCCCCCACAACCATGTCATTATTTGAGTTTCCCCCCATACAACAGCAGAAATTGAAGTCTGAGAGGAAAAGTATCTCTGACTATATGCTTTATTTATCCCAGGTATAACCACTCCTGCTCTGCTTAATAGGCTATGCTAACAAGGGGTCATTTTAAGAAGCACTGGAAAAAGAATTGGCTTAGGAGCCTTAATACTTCTCCTCTGTTCCTGCCTTTCCACAAACTCCCCGAAAGTATACCGGATCCATGACACACCCTTAAAGCTCAATCTCACAAATGATTAACCACATGAGTGCCTTCATTCACCAAGTAGTCCTGTTTGCTTCATAGGAGTCTGCTTGCATGAGTAAAGCTACTCAGCAACTTAATTGTTTAGCTGGACTGGACCTTCAGCTCTAAAAATGATTGTACATGAGTGAGCTGGGATTTTGAAAAGACCCTAAGGGAATTAAGTGCTCAACTCCCATTTGAATTTCTTTGGGAGCACAACTCCCACAGGCTGCTTTGAAAAGCTCCACCTTGATACATGTTTCCACTAACTGCAGTGGAGCCAAATGCCCTAGGGACAGCAAACCATGCCAGCTGTACCCCTAAACAAGCCCACAGATCACATGGGAGCCTGTCACCATAACCTCTAGGTCTTTTTCCAAATCCCACATGGCTCCTCTTTGTATCCTTAGGCACCTAGGTACATTTGTATATCTGGGCCCCAGTCCGTTGTCCAGACCAGTGCAGGACTCTTCTTCATAATGTATTTTCTCTGGCCAGTCTTCCAACTCTGAGTTTCTTTTCATTTTAATAAGAACTTTAGAAACCCATAGGCCACAAAGCTAAGCAATATAATCAGTTTGCACTGTTTACCTCAAATGAGCAGGTTTAACACAAAATCTGTTACCCACACACAAAGTTGCGTAAGGGGAAACGTGTCCCCCACTCCCAAAGTCTATTGAAATTACTGTCACATTGCTCACCAAAATCTGACATTGCCTCTCTGGTAGTTTGTGACAACCAGGGATCAGTCACCAAGGCTGCTTAGCAGGTAGATTATTAAGGCTGGCAACACTGTATCAGGTAGCAAGAGGAGAAACATTAAGAAAATACTTATGAAATGAAATCACCTTTATTCAGCCCCCTGGTTTCTCTGAGCACCACAGTACATTCTTGTGCTGTCTATAAAGGACCCGATCCTGCAGGTTGCCCCATAAAGGCAGACCCATGTCCACAAAGACAGCAGTTTGCAGGACTGGCTTCTTAGAGATTACAAAATCTTTGAAGCAAGAATCATGTCTTCCTTTTCATAATATCTTTACAGTACCAAAACACTACCAGCACTAACAAAGGGGCAGCAAAAGAACACCCTTAGTGCTTGTCCATTTCCACTAGGAAAGGGAGACATTTACCTATAGGGCAGGTAAACTTTTTTTCCTTGGGACCCAGTTGAAAAAAATATTTATGTCCATGACCCAACAATTATATCTTTGAACAATGTGTTACAGTCTTCTGGTGATGGCAGGAGGGGGTGCCATGACTTAATACATGAGTGACTGTGACCTTCTACAAGGTCTCGACCTGTGGTTTGAAAACCACAGCTTTAAGGCACACCTGCATTTGGGAACTTTTATGCGCTGTCTGATAACCTCTTTAAACCAGGGAAAGACATCAAAGAGTTAAGTGCCTGCAGTTTTAAACAGAAGTGAGATCATAAGATCAAAGCAGACCTTCATGCTGCAAGTCCTACTATGTGGGCAAAGGAGACAAGAATCATCTAGCTGTGAAGTTCCACACTAAGTTTGGGGAAAACACAGAACGAGATTTTCAATGGCTCATTACACACGTGAATAGATTTAAAAAAAAATCCCCTCTTCCTAAGAAAACCTGTAACCAAAATGAAATGGCTCCCTTGCAAGTGAGCTAGTCCATCCGTTGCACAGCTATCAACAGCCTCAGTTCTGTGCTTAATGTCATCCAAAAATGTGAAAGATCATGTATTTATTTATCTTTTTTTTTTTTTTAAGTCGCCAATATCCCTACCACTAATAGTCTGGAGCCACCTCTTTGCTTCTGAAAAGGAAAAATGGCTACAGGCAACACAAGCCATGACAGTATTAGGGAAAGGCATGCATTTTTGCAGATGCAGCTAATTAAAGCCATTCTGTTTGGTGCATTTCTGCATATGTATTTACTTCAATTACATCCCCATTGGGGGCGGGCTGGAGACCGAACAGCAAAACTTGAACTAGCCTTTGTATATGCCTGTTTGGTAGAAATATATTTTGGGGAGCGATCGGCGGATTACTTTGAAGAAACTGCAAATGGCAACAAGAAAACTCATGCACTTGGCTGGTATATTTTCACCAGTCACTTACATTTGGGGGAAAAGGTATGATCAATTTATTGCGCAGGGTGGAAACTGCAAATTGCCAGGGAACGCTGCTACTTCTTTCAGATACATTTAGATCAAATTACATTTGGAGAGGGAGGGGCTGCGCCTTGCAAAGGGAAAGCCCCTGCACTGTGCAGGTAGGTACGCTCTGATTGCAGGGTGACCTCGGAGGAATTAGCTAGGGGATATTTAGGGAAGGTGCCTGCAAATTGCAAGAGAAGGAGTCTTGCTGTACAACGGCGTTGGAGGAAAAAGGGATGTTTGAGAAGATGGTGGTGGGGTTTAGGGGCAATGCCTGCAAACAGCGCGAGGAATAGCCCCGCGTCTTCACTGCCAGCAACCAAGCGAGGGCAGGCAGGGCGCCGGGCGGGCGGAGACAGCTGCCCGCGTGCACAGGGACAGGACGAACTGGTGTCGATCGTGGCTGCTTCTAACACAACTAACCCCCACGAAAGCGGCCACGGCTCCCCAGCCAGCGCCCACGCCCGCTCCACCTTTGCAGCGAAGCTGCCCCCACTGGGGTGGGCAGGGAACCGCGCCTCTTCCGACAGAACGGCGGAGACAGCTGCCAGGAACGGTGCATGACGGGAGTTGTAGTTTCCTGGCCCCCTAGCCTGTTCAAATAGGCGGGCAGCCTCTCCGCAAATGGACCATAATTCCCACAAACGCTTGCGGCGGCGGGGCTTGCCAGCGGAACGCGTGCCATTGGGTGGAGGGGGCCGCTCGCTCTGCTGCCAATCAACGCGTCAGCGGCGGCTGATTGGGCGAGGGAGCGGCGGCGGCGGAGGGCCCGGGTTCCATGGCTGCGGCCGGTGGGCTGGCGCGGCGGCCATTTTGTGGGGCTGGGGCAGGTCGGGCCTGGCTCTGGCGCGGCACGTGGAAGCGCGGTCCGGCCGCCTCAGGGGGCTCCGCGCGGAGCGTGGCCGGGTCCGCCCCGCAGCCGAGCCTGGGGCCTGGTTCGCGTTGGAGGGGCCCGGCCCGCGCGCTGCTCTCCTCGGGCTGCCCGAGCGGGGGAGGCGGCGCAGGGGCCGCACCGGTCCCGGGTGATGAGGGAGGGAGGCCCCCGAGGCCTCCTCTCCCTGTTACACCAACCGGCCCAGCCCCCAGGCTGCCTCGGGGGAGTCTGGCCGGGGGGCGCGGGCCAGAGCTGGCTGCGGGGTTTGCAAAGCGGGCGCCTGAGCTGGGCCCCAGGGCTGTGCCTGCACCCAGGAGACCCTGGCCTCATCCTCAGATGGGGGGGGGGGGATAAAGTGTCCTCTCCGTCCACTCAACGATTAGGAAACGTCCCCTGCTCTGGCTGCTTGGGGTTACCAGATACCAAAGCCTGAAAAGGAGGACACGTGGAAAAAATGTAGTGTTAATGTAATATTTTTATGGTTTTAGGGGGCCCTGGAATGCTTTCCCCTAAAAATAGGGTGTTGTGGGGTGTTACTGTAACCCCTGTAAGCAAAAAGTCAGATGCAATCATGTGTTTTTAAAATGCCTGCTGGATGGAGGACCCGAAAGTAAAAAGGAGGAGGTGTCCTCCTTTTGCCTGATGGCTAGTAACCTTATGGCTTCTGGAGTAGGTCTGGTGCAACTGCATGAGTGAATTAGGTGGTTGTCTGGGTTGCCAGTTTAGATGGGAGTAAATTTCTGATCTATTTAAAAAAAAAAAAAAGTTTTCTGTTGTAAACAGAAGTATTGCTCTCTTGTGGTGCAGAAGTCATAGTTCACGTACAGCACCCAGTCCCTTTAGACCAGTCCTCAGGACACTGCAGTCCTGTTTCCTCTAAGCTGTGTGCGTGTGTGCATGAAACAAAATAAAGTGCACACAAAAGAATTCAACTGTCCTAACATTTTATACTACTTTAAGAAAATGGTTTCAAATAAGGTTTTGTAATTTATAAAATCTGTTTCATCAACATATCAAAAATAAAACTTAGTATTTGTATCATACGCTTGCTGCTTTGCACTCACAAGACTTACTGGAGTGTGCACAGATTTGGATGCTGGTTGTGAAAATTTGCACAAAAGAGATTTTTTGTGCACACAGCCTATGAAAAATTAGAGGGAATGTTGCTGCAGTCCCCATGTAGTCCATACACACAAGACAAACGAGTCTTATAGCACTTTTTAAAAACTGTTTGTTTATTGCATGAGCTTTTGTGGGAGAAAATCCCACTTCATCATTTTTTATGGAGGAAGTGACAGTGCTTTTGCTGCATACTCACTTAGCTCAAAACCACTTAGCCTTGAAAGTACAGTACAGTTCTCTTCATTATACTTGTGATCAAAAGTAATGGCTGATTTGCTAATACTCCACAGTTGCTTTTAAACCAAAATGAAACCTGTTTTGGGTGTGTCTCATGAAGAGAGGCAGAATAGTTCAGGGGATACAAAACTGGAAGTTAGGAGCTGTGAGATCAGTGCCTTAATATTTACTTGCGTTTTAATCTTTTGCACTTCTGGGTGTTAGTTTCCAAATGTGTAAAAACAGGGTGAATCCCACTTTTGTAAGAAGACATTTTGAGACCTACTTATAAAAATACAGTATGAATACCAATTTTTTTTTAATTTATGTGGTATATTGTTTTTGTATTGAGAAACCAGATTCAGGTCATTTGCCCCCAGTTTAAATCTGAAGAAACTTCATTGTCTGGAAGAGGGTTATACTTGGTTGACGTCACTGTAAGTGAGCAGAATTCTAAGTAGTGTTACTACACAAATGTAAACATACATACAGTTGCTTAAGTATGTGATGATAGAATTCTCAAAACTCAATCCTTGATGCGTGCTTATCTTTAATAGTGTAGAAAATAGAATAAACAGTTTCTGGGGAAAATAATTGATTTTGAAATTTTACTGAATTTTTCTAAAGTTTTAAATTCTAAATACTTAAGACCATGAAATCACAGTTAATAGAGTTAGTCATATCTGAAGCCAAGTGTGGACATAAGTGAGTGGAAGAGTCTAATTTTATTTTGAGAGCCAACCTTTGGTACAGTAACTTACATTTTCCTTAGTAGTAGTGTCTATTCTCCCTCTATATTATAATACAAAAGATGACCAGCTGTCTTGATTTTAGAGGGACAGTCCTGATATTCTGGGTTTTGTCTTATATAGATATATATTACCCTTTCCCACATTCTGATTTTTCACACTCATTGTCGGGACACCCAAATTATAGAGTGTAATTCTGTAGACAGTGTACTGGGAAATAATCCTCAAATATAATCCCTTATTTTATGCATTTAAACCACACTACACCCAAAATTCCTCTAGTGAATTTTCACATTTTATATGGCCTGCCTGCTGCTCCTATTGTGACGTGAGGCAACAACTGTCTGTGTGTGCCATTTGCAGAGACTTTTTGAAAGGTGCCAACCTGTCTCTAGAACTAGGGCTAAATGGATAACTTTTCAACTCGTTGAAATATCCTGATAAATAAACAACAAACCTTGTCTTTGAGTGATTATTTTCATTACTTTAGCTGTTGGAACTGAACAGTGTTTTTAGTGTGCAAGCTTTGAAAACAGTATACAGTTGCAAGGAAGTATTAACAGGCAGTTCTTGAGATGGCAAAAGCAGGTCCATCATCCTGATGAATGGTGGGAATTGGAGTCTATGTATGGTAAGTGTCTTTTGATGGTTAATGTCCAGTTCTATGCTAGGTAAGGGATATGTTTCCAACTTTTAACATTTGATGCATTTGACATGTAAGGCTACTGCTTAACACATAGGACTGGGGACTAGGAAGACTGGGTTGTATTCTTGACTTTTGTCATAGTCTCATTGTGCATCTTTGGGCAAGTTGCTTCGGCCTAGATCCACAAAGGTATTTAGACTCCTAACTTCCACCTTTGTAGATTTTGGCCTTAGCCACAGTGCCTTCCACCTGTAATACAGGTATATTGCTGACCTACCCATTAGCTTTAAGAGGTGTAGTTTGTAAAACCCTGAAACTGAATGCTGCCATTTTAGTGAAAATCTTTTAAAATGTTGCAGTATTTGTGCAATATCAATGAAGGACTTCTCACAGAAGGAAGATCTGAGCAGAGATAATTTTTCATAGAAAACTCTTTGCTTATATTACCGTGGTGCCAGACTAAAGAGTATATTGTTTTCGCGCTGCTTCACCAGTTTGTGTAAAGCGTCAGGTTTTTTTAATCACTTTTTCCTGACTGGCCAAGCATATAGCCATCTGGCCATATGCCTTTTTTTATACTTCATATAATTCTTTACTGCTAGCTGCAGATTTATACTAGTGATTTTTTTAAAAAACAAAATTAGAGTTTTTATACAAAAAGTTGCCTAATTAAAGGCCCAAGGGGGCAGCCATGTTAATCTAGTCCAGTGAAAACAAAGTTCCCCATCACACGAAGTGGACTTTTTTCCCATGAAAGCTCATGTGTTATATCATACGTGTGCAGCCTGTGGCTTAGGGGACCAGAATCTGGCCCCCAAGGGCTCTTAACTGGCCCATGGAGCCACCAGATGCACCCTCTCTTGCCACTCCTGCCACGCCTTGCCATGCCATGCTCCCCTCCCTGCCCTTTCCCTCTCCTGCCACCTCTGCCCTGCTCTCCACGGTCCTCCTTCTCTGTCACATTCCCGTGCCAGCTACACACCCACTGCCCTTTCTGGCCACCCCTGACCCCTCTTTTGCTACCCACTGCCCTGCTCACTACACTCTCCCCTACCATTCTGCATGGCCACTCCTGCCATATGACCTCTTCTCTTCCTTGCCAGCCTTGCTTTTACAGAGCCAAACTGAATTTCTAAGCTGGTGCTTATTTTTGACTGTTTACATTTTATTAATAATATGAATTTCTATGCCTTATCTAGCCAAAATCTGCTCACCAGCTCCTGAGTGAGAAAAGAATTGCAATGTGGCCCCTCATCCTAAAAGATTGGACACTCCTGCATTAAATACATTTGTTAGTCTTTAAAAGTGCCACAGGACTCCTTGTTTGTTCTAATTAAAAGTGTGATTTTAAATTGATTCAGTTAAAGTTGGGCAACTTTGAGTGTGAACACTCAATTTGTTTGGCTTAACAGGTAAGTGTTCACACAGTTTTGTACTGGTTTAACTAAATTGGTTTTTAAGATGGGAATGTGCTACTAGCAGTATGTTGTCTACCAGGGCTGCCTAACTTGATCCCCTCTATTCAGATTTGGTGACCTTGACACACTGCAAAAGCCATTTGACTGAGCTTTTGGAGAGGATCTTAGGGTGTTCCTAGAGTGATGGGAGCTGGAAAGATTTTTTTTGTAGATCGCTGGCTTACTGAGTTATTTGTCCATGTCGGGGTGTGTGTGTGTGTGTGTGTGTGTGTGTTTTTTTTTCTTTAACTGCTGCTGGGATATTATGTTACGATCTTTAATTGTCAGGGCACCCAGAGCCTTTGTTCAGATGTTTTATTTAAATCTAAGTAAGTGAAGTGCAGTTGGTTCAGATTTTATGTGTAGCTGAGACCTAACATTTTGGTTTTTAATTCTGAACCTTTCCATTGTGCCATATATTAAAAAAAACGATCCACATAGGTTGAGATGAGTCTTACAAGACTACTAGTCTAGTAAAATATATATTGCCTTAAACTCACATGTTCAGTGATCAAGAAATAATTTGTATTTTGTATTTCAGGAATACTGTTTATTCTATAACCTTGTTAGGTGTGCATATGTATGTATCGATCATTTCACACACTGTTCATTGATAAGAAAGCAGTCTTCAGGTTATAATGTTAGTTTCCTGCTGAATTTTTCCTCTCTATACTGATGTTTAATTTTTAACCATTGGTGCTGTTCTCAGTTTTTCCTGAAGGGAATGATTATGCTGTTTCAAGGAATGTGTTCTAGAAAGACCTGCAGAAGGCTGCCCTCTGCCACCCATCTTATTCAGATTTATTAATCCTGGAGGTTAATTCTTGTAGTTCCAGTTTACAGGAAGGGTTGTCATTTTGATACTTACCACACTTGTTAAAAATCCTCAAAATATAAAGAAAAATGTTATGCAAGTAAGTATGGATCTGTTTGATTCATATCCAAATTAGGCCTTTTTCTTTTCTGTCATGTAGTAAGTGTACAGTTACTTTTACAGTATTCATTACAACTACCTACACAAATCAGCATCCTGCTGGTTGCAGCGACATTAGAAAGGACACCAGTTGTAACAGGATTTGATGCTGTGATTTATTCTTATAATTTTGCCTTTCTGGGGTGACCTGTTTCCTCATCTTGTGCCTAGAATAAGAGAAAGTGTTCCAACAGTTGTTTTTAGCAAGTGGAGAAACCTCACAATGAAGTAAGTTTCAATGTTCTCAGCCATATCCACCTTTACAAATCATGTAAACCCACTTCTTAAACTCATGTAGTTGGGTGATGTAAAGCTGAAGTGTATTCTGTTTCCAACATACCCAAGATTTGTGATGGGTGAGGACCTTGACATGCCAAGTCCCACATACCTGAATCCATCACCATTTCTGTTGAACATCTATACAGCCATTAGGCGATAGTTTAGATGACACTGGTTGCAATATGAGCAGTATGTGTGATGTGCAGCTTTCTCTTCTAGTACAGTCTCTTTGGTCTTTGTGCAGAAAATGGAGCCTGAATAAAGGGACACTTGGCGCAAACAATCCAGGAAAGACTAAAGGTGATACTAGCAAGCACCACTGCTCACCCTCTGGAGATGTATCTGCCCTCTGCTGTTTAAGACAGCATGCTGCCTTATGGTCAAACTGGACTCAGTACAGTCCTTTGATACAACATAGCAGCAGTCCTGGGAGCTCTTTTATTTTCATCTTTGGCTACTGAGATTTTGCCTGTTTCCCTCAGATGATCTGGTCATAGTTGGGCATGTGCTTAGCACCTCTGGTCAGGGCTACTCTTTGTTTTACCTGGCTCTACCCATAAAGTTCATAAAGAAGCAGCATCAGATGCCTTTAGCAGCATGAGCTGAAGAGACTATTATACCAGCGTTCTGCAACTTGAACTGATTTCCAAAGCTCTTTAATATGAAGGGCCCACCCTGTTGTGGAGACAGCCTCCATCTCTGTAACTTGCTACATCACATAGGTTTGCATAATGTGCTGCAGATTAACAGGTATAAATGTAAAGGAACTGAAGGAAGAAACTCACTGGAAATCCCTTAATAGGTTAAAAATAACTCCATACTTACTAAAGGGGCAGTCTTTTCACTAAAGTACTCCCCAGAGAAGAGCGGTAGAGCCCTGCAAACGTGGATATCTGCATTTGCAGATACAACATGGACAGCTGCAGACCATTTCTTGTGGATGCAGATTGGATACAGGTCCACATACTTTTATCTTCACAGAGCTAAAGCCCAGCAACTATGCACATGGATATCCACATTATATCCACATCCACAGATACAACACAGTTATCCAGGGACCATTTTTTGCAGATGCAGATTGGATACGGATCCCCATATTTGTATCCACGCAGGACTCTAAAGAGCAGCACAATCCCAAGAAAGAATCACCGATTAAATCAACTATTGACTGGAGAATTGGTTTCTTTGGTATGGAGGAACTGTCATCAATTTTGTGTGTCTCCAGTACATTCTTATACTTTTGAGTTATTTGATTACCAATTAAGGTTAACATTCTGTAAATGTCCTGGAACAGACATTTGTTGTGTCTGAACTATCATGTAGAAATCATTTGCCAGTGAATTACTCAAATGTAGACTAGAGACATTTTGTAGTTGGGACAGCCACAGCTATGACATTTGACTAGCATTTTCTTATGTTATTCAATTTTTCATGTTAATGTTAAAACTAAGTTTCATAGTGGTATATTGCTGTAAGTTGAAGCACCAATACCAAATGCTGAGGTTATTGTGTAATCACATGCTTGCTATTTTCCTTACTCTCCACCCTAGAACAGTGTTTCCCAACCAGTGTGCCGCAAATTTTTTTTGAAAAACTACTCAAGAGCTCTGAATTGGCTCATGAACATTCATGAGTTCATTTGGAAACTATATGGTGGTGTGCCTCAAATTAATTAAAGGTAGCAAGGTGTGCCATGGCAGAGAAAATGTTGGGAACCACTGCCCTAGAAAATGGGTTACACTTAATCTTTCATGTTTCAAAATTCAAAAAAGAAAATCAGATTTGTGGAAACTTTCACACAAAGCACAAAGGTTAGTGGGAGTTTAAAAACATAGAACTTTTAAAATTTATATTCTTTGGAGATCTTCCTTTGTACTTAAATTAGAATTAACCCATTCTCTACTTTTTAGAAGGCTGTTACTTTGTCATGCCCCTCACAATACATCAGCTTGTTTCTGCTAAATGTCACAGAAAGAAGAAAATTAAGATAAACCTATTTGCCATAAATAGATCTTTATTATTTTATGTTCTGAGTTAAGAATTGATCTCAATATGTGCCTCAAAAAAAGCAGTTCTGCCAAGAATCTGTAGCTAAAACCCATCTTGATCTTTAATATTAGAATCCTAGGTCATTGTGTAGCCAGCTGTTGCAAATTCCCTTGCCTAATTTCTATTTGAAATGTGGACTGCTTGTGCTGCCTACCCCAATGATAATTGCTGGCAGCTGGTGAATCTCAACTTGCTCATCTTGCCTATTTTATTTTAAACCCACTAGCTATGCTTACACTGAGTAGGTATGGCTCAGTAAACTGTACCTAGTGGCTAGGTAGAAATCATCACACAGCTTGGCAAATTGAAAATTGCATGTTTAAATGGCTACTAGTCATGGCTTAGGAAGGCTGAATCTGCTCCTCCTCACCATTGTTTTTGGGATGAAGGAGAGCTTGGTATATGCATCAAAGAGGGCCAAATTTACATCTTCTGCATCCCTTCTCTACTTACAGCTGGCCAATAGAACCAGAGTTCCAGTGCCCATGCACAGCCCCCGAGCTGACAACAGCTCACTCAATGTGATCATCTGCCACAGTTTAGGCACTCTTAGTACATATGTAATGTACCTAGTTGGAAAGCCTGCCTAACAGCTGGCATTTGACCCTCTGATTACAGGAAAGTGCAAAAATTTCAGTACAAGACCAAAAAAACTGACAGTATGCTTTACACTCCAGGCTGACATTATTTGGAGAGAAGATAGAGACTGACACCTTTCTTCCATTCTGGTTCAAATATTGTTTTGGATTAGGAAAATAGGTTTTAGCATAGCAATGTACTTTCCAGCACTCTTATCCATACCACAGTTCAGTACAATAGCTTTCCTAAAAGCTATTGCACAATTTAAAGGACTAGACTTCTAGTATATACTTAAAAAAAGCTACTCAAGCACATCTAAATGGTGTGGGCAAGGTGTTCAGGTGGCTTGACAACTCTGCCAGATGAAAGATATTAGAAGTTCCAGACTGTGTGTTGAATGTAAGGTAGCCCAACCATGGAAATTTGTTAAAACAAGTTGTGAAGAGCTAGAACAAAAAATAGTGATAAAGTAGAAACATATAGAACCTACCACCTTCCCCTGCCACATTTACTTTTGTTACAGAAAAAAGTTTAAAGCACCAGAAATGAAATGATTGTATGTAAAACCCACTTAGGTTAGTGCATGTTAGAATTGGTAACCAGCAGAAGAGGAAATGCAAAGGCATTAATCTTAAGCATGTTCATTTTATGTCACTCTAAAAATTATTCAAAACATTCCCCCACAGAATGTTTTGAATATTTTTCTAGAAATCACACTGAAACTGTTACATTTCCATGTAATTAAATTTATTATTATACCTCTATAATGAGTCTTATCAGAATTTGGCCTTTTTACAATCCCCTAGCTTCCCCCCCCCCCCCGGGGTTCCCCCCCCCCCTTTTGGTTTAAACATAAAACGCATCTTGAGTCAAAAGTACTTGCACATCAAAAAAAAGACAGGCCCCTCCCCGTGAGTCACATTTATCTTAAAAAGGGGGAGGATTCTCAGTTGCACAGTTAACAGAACAGACACTACACTACAGCTAAAGCTTCCAAAACAATACAAAGCTGCGGTTTATTCTGATTAAGTATCATAAAAAGGATCCCCTGTCTTGTATATACACATGTATATAATGTTACATTCCATCCCTGTAAAAAGTCCCACCCCGAGCCCAAGAAGTGTCACTCCCCGAAGGCGGAAAGCGATTTCTCCTGTTGCCTGTGCAGTTCGTTCTCTTTCAACAGCCTCAGGTTCTCGGCTCTCAACCTGTCCAGTTCCAACTCCAGTTCCCTCACCCTCGGGTGCTCCGCCGAGTCCCCCCCGTACTTTTTGCTTTCCATCCTCAGCCTGTTGTTCTCGTCTTCCATCCTGGAGAGACATTTTTCCAGCTCCAGGTACTCCTTCACCAGCTCCTGCTTGCTCATGTTCTGCAGGCTCTCCACATGGAACCGCTCGTAAGTCTCCGAGAAATCCTTGCGGAGAAACTCGCCGCCGTCGCCTCCCATCCCGTCGCTGCCCCCGTCCTCCTCGGCGGCCTCCTCCAGGAACTCCTCCTCGCTGGTGTCGTCCGACTTGGCGGCGGCCCGCCGGGGGTAGAGCCCGGTTTTCAGATCCGGCTCCTCCTGGTCGTGATCCTCCATGAGGAACTGGGTGGTGTTGTAGGGGGCCACGGGCTGCCCCTTGGCGAACATCTCGGCGCGGATGCGGGACGCCCGCTGGCTCTGGCGCTCGTCGAAGAGCTGCTTCTCCTCCCAGGTGAGCTTGTGGTAGGGCTTCCAGTGCCGCTTCTTCTTCGACGGGCGCCGCCGGTGCTTCTTCTTGCCCAGCTGCTGCCGCCAGTGCTCCTCGCCGCCGACAGGGGGCCGGCAGCGCGCGCCCCCGGCCCCGCAGCCCGGCCCCCGGCCCTGCTGGGCTCCCGCCGCCGCCGGGCCCCCGGCGGCCGCTTCCTCCGCCTGCGGGGACCGCCCCCCGTCCTGCTGCCCCGGCGGCTCCTCCGCGGCCGGCTCCACGAGCGAGGCGCCCCCCGCACACGCGGCGGCGAGCAGCGGGTCAGCCATGGTCGCAGCCGGGCGAGCGCTCTCCTCTCCGCCGCTCAGCACATCGGGGGCGGCGGGCACCTCGGCTCAGTCCGCGCCCGCCCCCCCGGAGGCACGAAGGGGTTAACGCCTCGGGGCCCGCCCCGCCGGGGGCCGCCGCCTAGCGCCTGTGCTGAGGCCGGACACACTCATCGCACGGCCAACCTCCGCCCCCTCTCTCCGCCCAGGCTCCGCTTCCACCGCCACCTTTCGCTGCCAACTCCCAACTGCAGCTCGCAGCCCGACGCCTGGGCTTATATAGCGGCAGCAGCCCCCGCCCCGCTCTGCGCAAGCGCGGTGCTCGCCCCGTGCCCCGGCACATGCTGGGATTTGTGGTTTCGCTCCCCGATCGATTCGCTGGCCAGCGCTGGCCGAAGCGACTACTGTTCCCAGAGTGGCAGCGGGGCCCGTCCTCCGGCCAATCAGCTCGGGAAGTGGGCGCGGCCCAGCGCACAGAACCACCCATTGGCCTTCGAGGCTTCGGGAATTCGATTGGGCCGTCACCTGCGGCTAGACCAATAACAGAGTGCGGGTGGTACTTGGTCCCTACCATTGTGTTTCGGGGGAGTAAACACGTTATGGGCGCCGAACGACTCCAAGCGACCTTCAAGGGGCTCTTTAAGGACAAAAGTCAGTAGCCCTGCCGCTCCCTTTCTCCCCGTGTGTGTGTGTCGCGGAATGTCCAGTCTTCCCCCCCCCATGAGGAGAAATGGTACGATCCAGAAATAGTCCTGGAGCGTGTCTTGCCGTGAGCGGAGGAGGCTGCGGATTGTGACGCTTCGCTCCCTCAGGCGCATCGTGGTGTGGGGGGCCGGGGGGTGACTCCGGCTGGAAACAGCGGGGACCTAAGGGCGACTGGCCGGTGGCAGGCGGAAGGACACCATCCATTGGCAGCTGCGTGAAATCTAGGGTGATGGGGCCTTGATCGGAGCGGAGGAAGATGTAAACAAACCAGACACATAGAGCGAAAGAAGTCCCTTCTTAAAGGCGCCGTGTCTTTCTCGACTCCCAGTCTCCCCATCCTCTGCTGGGAGGGGAGGCCGGACTCCTGGGTCCTAATCTCGCAGGAGGAGCCTCGGCTCCTGCGTGTGTCCCCTCTTCACAGCGGTGTTGAGAGCCTAGACTCCTGGGGTCCTGACCTGGCTTCCTGCCCTGCCCTAGCCAGTCCTTGCCTTGGCTGGGCTTCACTTTCCCCATCTGTGCAATGGAGCAGAGGGTTAACCACTGTCTGTCCCATCCCTAGCTCCAGGTGTGGACACACACAGCAGCGGGTTAGATAACCTGTGCCAATCCGGCCCCCAGCCCTGGCACCGGCTTTCACCCACCAGCCTGCCCTGGCTAAGGTTACCAGATATCAAAGCATGGAAAGGAGGACATTGGAGGACACGTGGAGAAAATGTAGTTTATTAATGGAATATTCTTCTGTTTTTATGGGGCCCTGGAATGCTTCCCCCTAAAAACAGGGTGTCCTGGGATGTTCCAGCATACTTTAACCCCTGTAAGTAAAAAGCCAGACAAAATCAGGTATTTTAAAATGCCTGCCAGACAGAGGAAGTGAAGGTAAAAAGGAGGACGTGTCCTCCTTTTGCTTGACATCTGGTAACCCAAGTCCTGGCAGAAGAACAAACCTGCTTCCCCGTTTCCCTAGAAGTTCTGGCTGTTTGTGAGTTGTGGTGCAAAGGGCCGAGCAAGCCATCTCCGCACACCCCAGGGGTGGAAACACAGCTCAGGTGTGGACAGAAATTTTACCTTTGGCCTCTTTTGGGGGGCACTGGCCTGAGAGGAGCTTGCTCTCCCCTCCCCCCACCTTCTGGACCCCAGGGGGTGGGTTTCTGTGCTCCCAGTGATTACTGTGACACGTGCCCTATTTGCCCCCTTGTGCATGCCCCCACTGGAGCAAAAAGCAGAACCAGGCTTTAACAAACTCCCATCTTCTGTGGATCAGGTGGGAAGCATGAGCACACGCTGACTGGTGGGTTACCTGTGTGCCTAGCCTGGCCCCAAAGCCTGGCTGATAAAAGAAATATGGTCCACAGAGAGCTGGTCACGAGGACTGGAAATCAGAGGCCTCATAAATCCCTTGCAAATGCTGAGCTTCACCCCACTGTGCCCTCTTTTTCTTCACAGTGAACTGGGAAAGAGGGAACACTGCAAAATGTAGCAGTGCTATGGGGTGAGGGAGTACAGACCGCTCTCCTGTCAAGTCTCAAGGCAGACACCCCATCTTATAAGGTTCAGCTGCTCAAAGGAATTTAGATTCTGAACTTTCATTGTAATCAGGGATCTGGACCTACATGCCCTTGGGAACCCAACATGAATTAAAATTCCAGACTTTAACTTGACCTTCCATTAGGAGAAATACCAGGCATGTTTCTCAAACTATCAGGGTTCCTTCCTTCACTCAGTCCTCCCTCCACACAACAAGAATTAGAGGAACCAGGGATTTTTCACTGACAGCCTGATGACCCATAATGAAAGGGGATGGGGACTGGGTTTTTCACTTTATGCTGCAAAGAGTGCATTGAGGCCAGGCAGGGATTTCACCCTGAATTACATTTGGGACTGTTTTGTATCCTGTAAAATGCGGAGAGACTCAGCAAAGTCAGGTAATCAGAGCACTGACTGAACCTATACATCTTTCTTGTATGGCTGACAGGTTACTCCTGGTATAATTCCAGGTCAAGAGTACACAAAAATCCCCCAGCCTTTATACAAGCCCAAATTTCTGTCAAAGAAATCATTAGAAAGAGTCAAGCTTTTATTCCATGTGAATGGAAGTGCATTTGTGCTATGCCAAAAAAGGCAGCACAGTCTAATGGTCAGAGCATGAACCTTGGGGTTCTGGAGTCTAATCTTCATTGCTGTTCTCTTACTGTTTGAGCTTCCTTTATCTGGGCCTCAGTTTCCCCATCTGTAGAATAAAGATCTTGATGTTTGTCTACCCTGCGGGGTAAGTAGGGAGGCTCCAAAAAGCTCTTTGAGATTCCTGGATGGAAAATGGTAGCACTGGACTAAAAATGATTTGTCTAACATGTTTCAAAGCACTTCAGTACAACTTACTTAACATCTTTGTATTTAATAATTTACTCTTTATACTGTTTTTTTGTTTTTGTTTCATTCAAGCGTTGCAGACATTTATGTCTGTGGGCTGGCTTTAAACAATGATTTTCTTTTGATGTGATGAAAAACATTTCCATTGGTCTTCAGTTTTATAAAGGTTTTTTTCCTATAAAAATCAAACTTTGGGACCTACTTTTAGCTGCTTATGTTATTTTGAGCTTCAAAACATCTGTATGAAGCAAAAAGTGAATCTTTATTCCCCATTTTACCAGTTTGGGAAACTGAGGCACAGAGAAGCTAAATGATTTGCACGTGGTTACACAGTGAATCAGTGCTGGAGGACAAAGCAGAACTTAAGAAGCCTGGTTCCCCATTTGCTTGATATGTGTGTATTTACAGTGTTAGTTTAGCAAGCCTTTTGCAAACACCATGGCTATGTCTACACACAGTTTTGTTATTTCGAAAGAAGCTATTTCGAAATAACTTATTTCGAAAGAACCTGTTATTTCGAAATAACTTGTTTCGAAATAACAAAACTGTGTCCTCGAAATAAGGGAGCGAAATAGCAGGTCCACAGTGTGGACCTGCTATTTCGCTTCCTCTGGGGGCTGCAGGCACCCACGGGGTGCAGTGC